>JACEFZ010018384.1:5000-87500 GCA_014155875.1 Cepaea nemoralis
TTTAGTGGACGGGTAGGGAATGCGTGTGTGGGTGGGGAGAGGTGTGTGGTGTGTTGGTTGGGGATATTGTGTGAGTGAGGTATGTGTGTGTGGGTGGGGGATTTTTGTGGTGTGTGAGTGGGGGTATGTGGGGTGGATGGGTAAGGGTATCTATGTGGGTGTGGGTGGGAATATTGTGTGGTATCTGGGTGGGGGATATGTGTGTGGTGTGTAAGTGGGGATGTGTTGGTGATTGATATGTGTGTGTGTGGTGCGTGGGTTGGGAATAGTGCGTGGTAGGGGGTGTATGTGATGTGCGAGTGGGGGATTGTGTGGTGGGGGTTTAGGTTAAGGCATGTGTCGGGTGGGTGGAAGTTGTATGTGTGGGTGGTGGGGTGTGTGTGTGTGGATTGGGGATGTGTGGGGTGGGGGGGGGGGGGGGGTTAGGGACATGTCAGTTGGTGGGGATGTATGTGTATGGTTTGGGATGTGTGAGTGGATGTGCGATGTGTGGGTTGGTGGGGGATTGTGTGCATGGGTGGGGAATATGTGGTCGATGGAGATGTGGCTGGGGGATGGGTGGTTTGAGGTGTGGGTGGGGAGAGGATGTGTGGGTTAGGATGTGTATGTGGATGGGCGTGGGATGTGTGGGTTGGTGGGGGAATGTTTGTGGGTGGCGAGTGTGTTTTGGTTGGGGGATCAGGTGAGGGCAGTGTGTGTGGGTGCGGGAGGGGGATGGGTCGGTTGGTGGGGTATGTATGTGCCCCTTGGTGTGCGTGTGTGTGGGTAGGTGGGCGTGTTGTGTGGGTGGGGTGATGTATGGATAGGTGGGAGATGGGCCTCACAACATGGTAATTAGCCTTGTTTATGTTTACAACATTCATTTCACAATGTTTATTTTTCTTCCTATGTAAATGTATAATGCTCTTGATGAACGAAAGACGAGTGATTGAAAGGGCCGAATGTAAGACGGGCCTGCGCGCCCAATTTGTGACCCTAATAAAGTTGATTTGATTTGATTTGATTTGTATGTTATTCATCTCATCATTGGTGTATGTTATACATCTCATCAGTGTTGTATGTTAGTTATCTCATCAGTGTTGTATGTTAGTTATCTCATCAGTGTTGTATGTTATACATCTCATCAGTGTTGTATGTTATACATCTCATCAGTGTTGTATGTTAGTAATCTCATCAGTGTTGTATGTTATTCATCTCATCAGTGTTGTATGTTATTCATCTCATCAGTGTTGTATGTTGTTCATCTCATCATAGTTGTATGTTATTAATCTCCTCAGTGTTGCATGTTTTTCATCTCATCAGTGTTGTATGTTTTCATCTCATCAGAGATGAGCGGTATTTATCACATCGGTTTTATATTTTATTCATCTCATCAGTGTCGTATGCCATTAATCTCATCAGTGTTGTATACTATACATCTCATCAGTGTTGTATGTTATACATCTCATCAGTGTTGTATGTTATACATCTCATCAGTGTTGTATGTTATACATCTCATCAGTGTTGTATGTTATTCATCTAATCAGTGTTATATGTTATACATCTCATCAGTGTTGTATGTTATTCATCTCATCAGTGTTGTATGTTATACATCTCATCAGTGTTGTATGTTATACATCTCATCAGTGTTGTATGTTATACATCTCATCAGTGTTGTATGTTATACATCTCATCAGTGTTGTATGTTATACATCTCATTAGTGTCGTATGTTATACATCTCATCAGTGTTGTATGTTATACATCTCATCAGTGTTGTATGTTATACATCTCATCAGTGTTGTATGTTAGTAATCTCATCAGTGTTGTATGTTATTTATCTCATCAGTGTTGTATATTATTCATCTCATCAGTGTTGTATGTTATTCATCTCATCAGTGTTGTATGTTATACATCTCATCAGTGTTGTATGTTATACATCTCATTAAGTGTCGTATGCTATTAATCTCATCAGTGTTGTATGTTATACATCTCATCAGTGTTGTATGTTATACATCTCATCAGTGTTGTATGTTAGTAATCTCATCAGTGTTGTATGTTATTCATCTCATCAGTGTTGTATGTTATTCATCTCAACAGTGTTGTATGTTATTCATCTCATCAGTGTTGTATGTTATTCATCTCATCAGTGTTGTATGTTATTCATCTCATCAGTGTTGTTTGTTATTCATCTCATCAGTGTTGTATGTTATTCATCTCATCAGTGTTGTATGTTATTCATCTCATCAGTCGCCGATGACTAGACTTGGCTATTGTTATATTTTAGGCCTTGTACATCAACGAGTTCAAAGGTCGAGTGTTTTGTGATTCCAACGCCACATACTGGTAAGCCTCACAATGACACATTTTAGTTGTTGTACTGTCTCTGCTGTCTCTGCTGGCGATACTGTCTCTGCTGGCACTATTGTCTCTGCTGTCTATGTTGTCTTTGCTGTCTATGCTGGCACTACTGTCTCTGCTGTCTATGCTGGCACTACTGTCTCTGCTGGCACTACTGTCTCTGCTGGCACTATTGTCTCTGCTGTCTATGTTGTCTTTGCTGTCTATGCTGGCACTACTGTCTCTGCTGTCTATGCTGGCACTACTGTCTCTGCTGGCGATACTGTCTCTGCTGGCACTATTGTCTCTGCTGTCTATGCTGTCTTTGCTGTCTCTGCTGGCACTACTGTCTATGCTGTCTATGCTGGCACTGCTGTCTATGCTGGCACTACTGTCTCTGCTGTCTCTGCTGGCACTGCTGTCTCTGCTGTCTATGCTGGCACTACTGTCTCTGCTGTCTCTGCTGGCACTGCTGTCTCTGCTGTCTCTGCTGTCTATGCTGGCACTACTGTCTCTGCTGTCTCTGCTGTCTATGCTGGCCACTACGGTCTCTGCTGTCTCTGCTGGCACTGCTGTCTCTGCTGTCTCTGCCTGGCACTACTGTCTCTGCTGTCTCTGCTGTCTATGCTGGCACTACTGTCTCTGCTGTCTCTGCTGGCACTGCTGTCTCTGCTGTCTCTGCTGGCACTACTGTCTCTGCTGTCTATGCTGTCTCTGCTGGCACTACTGTCTATGCTGTCTATGCTGTCTATGCTGTCTCTGCTGTCCTCTGATGTCTCTGCTGTCTATGCTGTCTCTGCTGTCTCTGCTGTCTATGCTGTCTCTGCTGTCTCTGCTGTCTCTGCTGGCACTGCTGTCTATGCTGTCTCTGCTGGCACTACTGTCTATGCTGTCTATGCTGTCTCTGCTGTCTTCTGCTGGCACTACTGTCTCTGCTGTCTCTGCTGGCACTGCTGTCTCTGCTGTCTCTGCTGGCACTGCTGTCTCTGCTGTCTCTGCTGGCACTACTGTCTCTGCTGTCTATGCTGGCACTACTGTCTCTGCTGGCACTACTGTCTATGCTGTCTATGCTGTCTATGCTGTCTATGCTGTCTCTGCTGTCTATGCTGTCTCTGCTGTCTATGCTGTCTCTGCTGTCTATGCTGGCACTACTGTCTATGCTGTCTCTGCTGGCACTGCTGTCTCTGCTGTCTATGCTGGCACTGCTGTCTCTGCTGGCACTACTGTCTATGCTGTCTATGCTGTCTATGCTGTCTCTGCTGTCTCTGATGTCTCTACTGTCTATGCTGTCTCTGCTGTCTCTGCTGTCTCTGCTGTCTCTGCTGGCACTGCTGTCTCTGCTGGCACTGCTGTCTCTGCTGTCTCTGCTGGCACTACTGTCTATGCTGTCTATACTGTCTCTGCTGTCTCTGCTGTCTCTGCTGGCGATACTGTCTCTGCTGGCACTATTGTCTCTGCTGTCTATGTTGTCTTTGCTGTCTATGCTGGCACTACTGTCTCTGCTGTCTATGCTGGCACTACTGTCTCTGCTGGCACTACTGTCTCTGCTGGCACTATTGTCTCTGCTGTCTATGTTGTCTTTGCTGTCTATGCTGGCACTACTGTCTCTGCTGTCTATGCTGGCACTACTGTCTCTGCTGGCGATACTGTCTCTGCTGGCACTATTGTCTCTGCTGTCTATGCTGTCTTTGCTGTCTCTGCTGGCACTACTGTCTATGCTGTCTATGCTGGCACTGCTGTCTATGCTGGCACTACTGTCTCTGCTGTCTCTGCTGGCACTGCTGTCTCTGCTGTCTATGCTGGCACTACTGTCTCTGCTGTCTCTGCTGGCACTGCTGTCTCTGCTGTCTCTGCTGTCTATGCTGGCACTACTGTCTCTGCTGTCTCTGCTGTCTATGCTGGCACTACTGTCTCTGCTGTCTCTGCTGGCACTGCTGTCTCTGCTGTCTCTGCTGGCACTACTGTCTCTGCTGTCTCTGCTGTCTATGCTGGCACTACTGTCTCTGCTGTCTCTGCTGGCACTGCTGTCTCTGCTGTCTCTGCTGGCACTACTGTCTCTGCTGTCTATGCTGTCTCTGCTGGCACTACTGTCTATGCTGTCTATACTGTCTATGCTGTCTCTGCTGTCTCTGATGTCTCTGCTGTCTATGCTGTCTCTGCTGTCTCTGCTGTCTATGCTGTCTCTGCTGTCTCTGCTGTCTCTGCTGGCACTGCCTTCTATGCTGTCTCTGCTGGCACTACTGTCTATGCTGTCTATGCTCTCTATGCTGTCTCTGCTGGCACTACTGTCTCTGCTGTCTCTGCTGGCACTGCTGTCTCTGCTGTCTATGCTGGCACTGCTGTCTCTGCTGTCTCTGCTGGCACTACTGTCTCTGCTGTCTATGCTGGCACTACTGTCCTCTGCTGGCACTACTGTCTATTGCTGTCTATGCTGTCTATGCTGTCTCTGCTGTCTATGCTGTCTCTGCTGTCTATGCTGTCTCTGCTGTCTAGCTGGCACTACTGTCTATGCTGTCTCTGCTGCACTGCTGTCTCTGCTGTCTATGCTGGCACTGCTGTCTCTGCTGGCACTACTGTCTATGCTGTCTATGCTGTCTATGCTGTCTCTGCTGTTCTCTGATGTCTCTACTGTCTATGCTGTCCTCTGCTGTCTCTGCTGTCTCTGCTGTCTCTGCTGTCTCTGCTGGCACTGCTGTCTCTGCTGTCTCTGCTGGCACTACTGTCTATGCTGTCTATACTGTCTCTGCTGTCTCTGCTGTCTCTGCTGGCACTGCTGTCTCTGCTGTCTATGCTGGCACTACTGTCTCTGCTGTCTCTGCTATCTATGCTGGCACTACTGTCTCTGCTGTCTCTGCTGGCACTACTGTCTCTGCTGTCTCTGCTGGCACTGCTGTCTCTGCTGTCTATGCTGGCACTACTGTCTATGCTGTCTATACTGTCTATGCTGTCTCTGCTGGCACTACTGTCTATGCTGTCTATGCTGTCTATGCTGTCTCTGCTGGCACTACTGTCTCTGCTGTCTCTGCTGGCACTGCTGTCTCTGCTGTCTATGCTGGCACTGCTGTCTCTGCTGTCTATGCTGTCTATGCTGTCTCTGCTGTCTATGCTGTCTCTGCTGTCTATGCTGTCTCTGCTGTCTATGCTGGCACTACTGTCTATGCTGTCTCTGCTGGCACTGCTGTCTCTGCTGTCTATGCTGGCACTGCTGTCTCTGCCTGGCACTACATGTCTCTGATGTCTATGCTGTCTATGCTGTCTCTGCTGTCTCTGATGTCTCTACTGTCTATGCTGTCTCTGCTGTCTCTGCTGTCTCTGCTGTCTCTGCTTGGCACTGCTGGTCTTCTGCTGGCACTGCTGTCTCTGCTGTCTCTGCTGGCACTACTGTCTATGCTGTCTATACTGTCTCTCTCTGCTGTCTCTGCTGTCTCTGCTGGCGATACTGTCTCTGCTGGCACTATTGTCCCTCTGCTGTCTATGTTGTCCTTGCTGTCTAATGCTGGCACTACTGTCTCTGCTGCTGTATTGCTGGCACTACTGGTCTCCTGCTGGCACTTACTGTCTCTGCTGGCACTATTGTCTCTGCTGTCTATGTTGTCTTTGCTGTCTATGCTGGCACTACTGTCTCTGCTTGTCTATGCTGGCACTACTGTCTCTGCTGGCGATACTGTCTCTGCTGGCACTATTGTCTCTGCTGTCTATGCTGTCTTTGCTGTCTCTGCTGGCACTACTGTCTATGCTGTCTATGCTGGGCACTGCTGTCTATGCTGGCACTACTGTCTCTGCTGTCCTCTGCTGGCACTGCTGTCTCTGCTGTCTATGCTGGCACTACTGTCTCTGCTGTCTCTGCTGGCACTGCTGTCTCTGCTGTCTCTGCTGTCTATGCTGGCACTACTGTCTCTGCTGTCTCTGCTGTCTATGCTGGCACTACTGTCTCTGCTGTCTCTGCTGGCACTGCTGTCTCTGCTGTCTCTGCTGGCACTACTGTCTCTGCTGTCTCTGCTGTCTATGCTGGCACTACTGTCTCTGCTGTCTCTGCTGGCACTGCTGTCTCTGCTGTCTCTGCTGGCACTACTGTCTCTGCTGTCTATGCTGTCTCTGCTGGCACTACTGTCTATGCTGTCTATACTGTCTATGCTGTCTCTGCTGTCTCTGATGTCTCTGCTGTCTATGCTGTCTCTGCTGTCTCTGCTGTCTATGCTGTCTCTGCTGTCTCTGCTGTCTCTGCTGGCACTGCCTTCTATGCTGTCTCTGCTGGCACTACTGTCTATGCTGTCTATGCTGTCTATGCTGTCTCTGCTGGCACTACTGTCTCTGCTGTCTCTGCTGGCACTGCTGTCTCTGCTGTCTATGCTGGCACTGCTGTCTCTGCTGTCTCTGCTGGCACTACTGTCTCTGCTGTCTATGCTGGCACTACTGTCTCTGCTGGCACTACTGTCTATGCTGTCTATGCTGTCTATGCTGTCTCTGCTGTCTATGCTGTCTCTGCTGTCTATGCTGTCTCTGCTGTCTATGCTGGCACTACTGTCTATGCTGTCTCTGCTGGCACTGCTGTCTCTGCTGTCTATGCTGGCACTGCTGTCTCTGCTGGCACTACTGTCTATGCTGTCTATGCTGTCTATGCTGTCTCTGCTGTCTCTGATGTCTCTACTGTCTATGCTGTCTCTGCTGTCTCTGCTGTCTCTGCTGTCTCTGCTGTCTCTGCTGGCACTGCTGTCTCTGCTGTCTCTGCTGGCACTACTGTCTATGCTGTCTATACTGTCTCTGCTGTCTCTGCTGTCTCTGCTGGCACTGCTGTCTCTGCTGTCTATGCTGGCACTACTGTCTCTGCTGTCTCTGCTATCTATGCTGGCACTACTGTCTCTGCTGTCTCTGCTGGCACTACTGTCTCTGCTGTCTCTGCTGGCACTGCTGTCTCTGCTGTCTATGCTGGCACTACTGTCTATGCTGTCTATACTGTCTATGCTGTCTCTGCTGGCACTACTGTCTATGCTGTCTATGCTGTCTATGCTGTCTCTGCTGGCACTACTGTCTCTGCTGTCTCTGCTGGCACTGCTGTCTCTGCTGTCTATGCTGGCACTGCTGTCTCTGCTTTCTCTGCTGGCACTAATGTCTCTGCTGTCTATGCTGGCACTACTGTCTCTGCTGGCACTACTGTTTATGCTGTCTATGCTGTCTATGCTGTCTCTGCTGTCTATGCTGTCTCTGCTGTCTATGCTGGCACTGCTGTCTCTGCTGGCACTACTGTCTATGCTGTCTATGCTGTCTATGCTGTCTCTGCTGTCTCTGATGTCTCTACTGTCTATGCTGTCTCTGCTGTCTCTGCTGTCTCTGCTGTCTCTGCTGGCACTGCTGTCTCTGCTGGCACTGCTGTCTCTGGCTGTCTCTGCTGGCACTACTGTCTATGCTGTCTATACTGTCTCTGCTGTCTCTGCTGTCTCTGCTGGCGATACTGTCTCTGCTGGCACTATTGTCTCTGCTGTCTATGTTGTCTTTGCTGTCTATGCTGGCACTACTGTCTCTGCTGTCTATAGCTGGCACTACTGTCTCTGCTGGCACTACTGTCTCTGCTGGGCACTATTGTCTCTGCTGTCTATGTTGTCTTTGCTGTCTATGCTGGCACTACTGTCTCTGCTGTCTATGCTGGCACTACTGTCTCTCTGCTGGCGATACTGTCTCTGCTGGGCACTATTGTCTCTGCTGTCTATGCTGTCTTTGCTGTCTCTGCTGGCACTACTGTCTATGCTGTCTATGCTGGCACTAGCTGTCTATGCTGGCACTACTGTCTCTGCTGTCTCTGCTGGCACTGCTGTCTCTGCTGTCTATGCTGGCACTACTGTCTCTGCTGTCTCTGCTGGCACTGCTGTCTCTGCTGTCTCTGCTGTCTATGCTGGCACTACTGTCTCTGCTGTCTCTGCTGTCTATGCTGGCACTACTGTCTCTGCTGTCTCTCTCTGCTGGCACTGCTGTCTCTGCTGTCTCTGCTGGCACTACTGTCTCTGCTGTCTCTGCTGTCTATGCTGGCACTACTGTCTCCTGCTGTCTCTGCTGGCACTGCTGTCTCTGCTTGTCTCTGCTGGCACTACTGTCTCTGCTGTCTATGCTGTCTCTGCTGGCACTACTGTCTATGCTGTCTATGCTGTCTATGCTGTCTCTGCTGTCTCTGATGTCTCTGCTGTCTATGCTGTCTCTGCTGTCTCTGCTGTCTATGCTGTCTCTGCTGTCTCTGCTGTCTCTGCTGGCACTGCCTTCTATGCTGTCTCTGCTGGCACTACTGTCTATGCTGTCTATGCTGTCTATGCTGTCTCTGCTGGCACTACTGTCTCTGCTGTCTCTGCTGGCACTGCTGTCTCTGCTGTCTATGCTGGCACTGCTGTCTCTGCTGTCTCTGCTGGCACTACTGTCTCTGCTGTCTATGCTGGCACTACTGTCTCTGCTGGCACTACTGTCTATGCTGTCTATGCTGTCTATGCTGTCTATGCTGTCTCTGCTGTCTATGCTGTCTCTGCTGTCTATGCTGTCTCTGCTGTCTATGCTGGCACTACTGTCTATGCTGTCTCTGCTGGCACTGCTGTCTCTGCTGTCTATGCTGGCACTGCTGTCTCTGCTGGCACTACTGTCTATGCTGTCTATGCTGTCTATGCTGTCTCTGCTGTCTCTGATGTCTCTACTGTCTATGCTGTCTCTGCTGTCTCTGCTGTCTATGCTGTCTCTGCTGTCTCTGCTGTATCTGCTGGCACTGCTGTCTCTGCTGTCTCTGCTGGCACTACTGTCTATGCTGTCTATACTGTCTCTGCTGTCTCTGCTGTCTCTGCTGGCACTGCTGTCTCTGCTGTCTATGCTGGCACTACTGTCTCTGCTGTCTCTGCTGGCACTGCTGTCTCTGCTGTCTCTGCTGGCACTACTGTCTCTGCTGTCTATGCTGGCACTACTGTCTCTGCTGTCTCTGCTATCTATGCTGGCACTACTGTCTCTGCTGTCTCTGCTGGCACTACTGTCTCTGCTGTCTCTGCTGGCACTGCTGTCTCTGCTGTCTATGCTGGCACTACTGTCTATGCTGTCTATACTGTCTATGCTGTCTCTGCTGGCACTACTGTCTATGCTGTCTATGCTGTCTATGCTGTCTCTGCTGGCACTACTGTCTCTGCTGTCTCTGCTGGCACTGCTGTCTCTGCTGTCTATGCTGGCACTGCTGTCTCTGCTGGCACTACTGTCTATGCTGTCTATGCTGTCTATGCTGTCTATGCTGTCTATGCTGTCTCTGCTGTCTATGCTGGCACTGCTGTCTCTGCTGGCACTACTGTCTATGCTGTCTATGCTGTCTATGCTTTCTCTGCTGTCTCTGATGTCTCTGCTGTCTATGCTGTCTCTGCTGTCTCTGCTGTCTATGCTGTCTCTGCTGTCTCTGCTGGCACTGCTGTCTCTGCTGTCTCTGCTGGCACTACTGTCTATGCTGTCTATACTGTCTCTGCTGTCTCTGCTGGCACTGCTGTCTCTGCTGTCTATGCTGGCACTGCTGTCTATGCTGTCTCTGCTGTCTATGCTGTCTCTGCTGTCTATGCTGGCACTACTGTCTATGCTGTCTCTGCTGGCACTGTTGTCTCTGCTGTCTATGCTGGCACTGCTGTCTCTGCTGTCTATGCTGGCACTGCTGTCTCTGATGTCTCTTCTGGCACTGCTGTCTCTGCTGTCTCTGCTGTCTCTGCTGGCACTATTGTCTCTGATGTCTATGCTGGCACTACTGTCTCTGCTGGCACTACTGTCTATGCTGTCTATGCTGTCTATGCTGTCTCTGCTGGCACTACTGTCTCTGCTGTCTATGCTGGCACTGCTGTCTCTGCTGTCTATGCTGGCACTACTGTCTCTGCTGTCTCTGCTGTCTATGCTGGCACTACTGTCTCTGCTGTCTCTGCTGGCACTGCTGTCTCTGCTGTCTCTGCTGGCACTACTGTCTCTGCTGTCTATGCTGTCTCTGCTGGCACTACTGTCTATGCTGTCTATGCTGTCTATGCTGTCTCTGCTGTCTCTGATGTCTCTGCTGTCTATGCTGTCTCTGCTGTCTCTGCTGTCTATGCTGTCTCTGCTGTCTCTGCTGTCTCTGCTGGCACTGCCTTCTATGCTGTCTCTGCTGGCACTACTGTCTATGCTGTCTATGCTGTCTATGCTGTCTCTGCTGGCACTACTGTCTCTGCTGTCTCTGCTGGCACTGCTGTCTCTGCTGTCTATGCTGGCACTGCTGTCTCTGCTGTCTCTGCTGGCACTACTGTCTCTGCTGTCTATGCTGGCACTACTGTCTCTGCTGGCACTACTGTCTATGCTGTCTATGCTGTCTATGCTGTCTATGCTGTCTCTGCTGTCTATGCTGTCTCTGCTGTCTATGCTGTCTCTGCTGTCTATGCTGGCACTACTGTCTATGCTGTCCTCTGCTGGCACTGCTGTCTCTGCTGTCTATGCTGGCACTAGCTGTCCTCTGCTGGCACTACTGTCTATGCTGTCTATGCTGTCTATGCTGTCTCTGCTGTCTCTGATGTCTCTACTGTCTATGCTGTCTCTGCTGTCTCTGCTGTCTATGCTGTCTCTGCTGTCTCTGCTGTCTCTGCTGGCACTGCTGTCTCTGCTGTCTGTGCTGGCACTACTGTCTATGCTGTCTATACTGTCTCTGCTGTCTCTGCTGTCTCTGCTGGCACTGCTGTCTCTGCTGTCTATGCTGGCACTACTGTCTCTGCTGTCTCTGCTATCTATGCTGGCACTACTGTCTCTGCTGTCTCTGCTGGCACTACTGTCTCTGCTGTCTCTGCTGGCACTGCTGTCTCTGCTGTCTATGCTGGCACTACTGTCTATGCTGTCTATGCTGTCTATACTGTCTCTGCTGGCACTACTGTCTATGCTGTCTATGCTGTCTATGCTGTCTCTGCTGGCACTACTGTCTCTGCTGTCTCTGCTGGCACTGCTGTCTCTGCTGTCTATGCTGGCACTGCTGTCTCTGCTGTCTCTGCTGGCACTAATGTCTCTGCTGTCTATGCTGGCACTACTGTCTCTGCTGGCACTACTGTCTATGCTGTCTATGCTGTCTATGCTGTCTCTGCTGTCTATGCTGTCTCTGCTGTCTATGCTGGCACTGCTGTCTCTGCTGGCACTACTGTCTATGCTGTCTATGCTGTCTATGCTGTCTCTGCTGTCTCTGATGTCTCTACTGTCTATGCTGTCTCTGCTGTCTCTGCTGTCTCTGCTGTCTCTGCTGGCACTGCTGTCTCTGCTGGCACTGCTGTCTCTGCTGTCTCTGCTGGCACTACTGTCTATGCTGTCTATACTGTCTCTGCTGTCTCTGCTGTCTCTGCTGGCGATACTGTCTCTGCTGGCACTATTGTCTCTGCTGTCTATGTTGTCTTTGCTGTCTATGCTGGCACTACTGTCTCTGCTGTCTATGCTGGCACTACTGTCTCTGCTGGCACTACTGTCTCTGCTGGCACTATTGTCTCTGCTGTCTATGTTGTCTTTGCTGTCTATGCTGGCACTACTGTCTCTGCTGTCTATGCTGGCACTACTGTCTCTGCTGGCGATACTATCTCTGCTGGCACTATTGTCTCTGCTGTCTATGCTGTCTTTGCTGTCTCTGCTGGCACTACTGTCTATGCTGTCTATGCTGGCACTGCTGTCTATGCTGGCACTACTGTCTCTGCTGTCTCTGCTGGCACTGCTGTCTCTGCTGTCTATGCTGGCACTACTGTCTCTGCTGTCTCTGCTGGCACTGCTGTCTCTGCTGTCTATGCTGGCACTACTGTCTCTGCTGTCTCTGCTGTCTATGCTGGCACTACTGTCTCTGCTGTCTCTGCTGTCTATGCTGGCACTACTGTCTCTGCTGTCTCTGCTGGCACTGCTGTCTCTGCTGTCTCTGCTGGCACTACTGTCTCTGCTGTTTCTGCTGTCTATGCTGGCACTACTGTCTCTGCTGTCTCTGCTGTCACTGCTGTCTCTGCTGTCTCTGCTGGCACTACTGTCTCTGCTGTCTATGCTGTCTCTGCTGGCACTACTGTCTATGCTGTCTATGCTGTCTATGCTGTCTCTGCTGTCTCTGATGTCTCTGCTGTCTATGCTGTCTCTGCTGTCTCTGCTGTCTCTGCTGTCTCTGCTGTCTCTGCTGTCTCTGCTGGCACTGCTTTCTATGCTGTCTCTGCTGGCACTACTGTCTATGCTGTCTATGCTGTCTATGCTGTCTCTGCTGGCACTACTGTCTCTGCTGTCTCTGCTGGCACTGCTGTCTCAGCTGTCTATGCTGGCACTGCTGTCTCTGCTGTCTCTGCTGGCACTACTGTCTCTGCTGTCTATGCTGGCACTACTGTCTCTGCTGGCACTACTGTCTATGCTGTCTATGCTGTCTATGCTGTCTATGCTGTCTCTGCTGTCTATGCTGTCTCTGCTGTCTATGCTGTCTCTGCTGTCTATGCTGGCACTACTGTCTATGCTGTCTCTGCTGGCACTGCTGTCTCTGCTGTCTATGCTGGCACTGCTGTCTCTGCTGGCACTGCTGTCTATGCTGGCACTACTGTCTATGCTGTCTCTGCTGGCACTGCTGTCTCTGCTGTCTATGCTGGCACTGATGTCTCTGCTGGCACTACTGTCTATGCTGTCTATGCTGTCTATGCTGTCTCTGCTGTCTCTGATGTCTCTACTGTCTATGCTGTCTCTGCTGTCTCTGCTGTCTATGCTGTCTCTGCTGTCTCTGCTGTATCTGCTGGCACTGCTGTCTCTGCTGTCTCTGCTGGCACTACTGTCTATGCTGTCTATACTGTCTCTGCTGTCTCTGCTGTCTCTGCTGGCACTGCTGTCTCTGCTGTCTATGCTGGCACTACTGTCTCTGCTGTCTCTGCTGGCACTGCTGTCTCTGCTGTCTCTGCTGGCACTACTGTCTCTGCTGTCTCTGCTGGCACTACTGTCTCTGCTGTCTCTGCTATCTATGCTGGCACTACTGTCTCTGCTGTCTCTGCTGGCACTACTGTCTCTGCTGTCTCTGCTGGCACTGCTGTCTCTGCTGTCTATGCTGGCACTACTGTCTATGCTGTCTATACTGTCTATGCTGTCTCTGCTGGCACTACTGTCTATGCTGTCTATGCTGTCTATGCTGTCTATGCTGTCTCTGCTGGCACTACTGTCTCTGCTGTCTCTGCTGGCACTGCTGTCTCTGCTGTCTCTGCTGGCACTAATGTCTCTGCTGTCTATGCTGGCACTACTGTCTCTGCTGGCACTACTGTCTATGCTGTCTATGCTGTCTATGCTGTCTCTGCTGTCTATGCTGTCTCTGCTGTCTATGCTGGCACTGCTGTCTCTGCTGGCACTACTGTCTATGCTGTCTATGCTGTCTATGCTTTCTCTGCTGTCTCTGATGTCTCTGCTGTCTATGCTGTCTCTGCTGTCTCTGCTGTCTATGCTGTCTCTGCTGTCTCTGCTGGCACTGCTGTCTCTGCTGTCTCTGCTGGCACTACTGTCTATGCTGTCTATACTGTCTCTGCTGTCTCTGCTGGCACTGCTGTCTCTGCTGTCTATGCTGGCACTGCTGTCTATGCTGTCTCTGCTGTCTATGCTGTCTCTGCTGTCTATGCTGGCACTACTGTCTATGCTGTCTCTGCTGGCACTGTTGTCTCTGCTGTCTATGCTGGCACTGCTGTCTCTGCTGTCTATGCTGGCACTGCTGTCTCTGCTGTCTATGCTGGCACTGCTGTCTCTGATGTCTCTTCTGGCACTGCTGTCTCTGCTGTCTCTGCTGTCTCTGCTGGCACTACTGTCTCTGATGTCTATGCTGGCACTACTGTCTCTGCTGGCACTACTGTCTATGCTGTCTATGCTGTCTATGCTGTCTCTGCTGGCACTACTGTCTCTGCTGTCTCTGCTGGCACTGCTGTCTCTGCTGTCTATGCTGGCACTACTGTCTCTGCTGTCTATGCTGGCACTACTGTCTCTGCTGTCTCTGCTGGCACTGCTGTCTCTGCTGCCTATGCTGGCACTACTGTCTCTGCTGTCTCTGCTGGCACTACTGTCTCTGTTGTCTCTGCTGGCACTGCTGTCTCTGCTGTCTATGCTGGCACTACTGTCTCTGCTGTCTATGCTGGCACTACTGTCTCTGCTGTCTCTGCTGGCACTGCTGTCTCTGCTGTCTATGCTGGCAATACTGTCTATGCTGTCTATGCTGGCACTACTGTCTCTGCTGTCTCTGCTGGCACTGCTGTCTCTGCTGTCTATGCTGGCACTGCTGTCTCTGCTGTCTATGCTGGCACTACTGTCTATGCTGTCTATGCTGTCTCTGCTGGCACTACTGTCTATGCTGTCTATGCTGTCTATGCTGGAACTACTGTCTATGCTGTCTATGCTGTCTATGCTGTCTCTGCTGGCACTACTGTCTCTGCTGTCTCTGCTGGCACTGCTGTCTCTGCTGTTCTCTCTGCTGGCACTGCTGTCTCTGCTGTCTCTGCTGGCACTACTGTCTCTGCTGTTCTCTCTGCTGGCACTGCTGTCTCTGCTGTCTATGCTGGCACTACTGTCTCTGCTGTCTATGCTGGCACTACTGTCTATGCTGTCTATGCTGGCACTACTGTCTCTGCTGGCAATACTGTCTCTGCTGTCTCTGCTGTCTATGCTGGCACTACTGTCTCTGCTGTCTATGCTGGCACTACTGTCTCTGCTGGCAATACTGTCTCTGCTGTCTATGCTGGCACTACTGTCTCTGCTGTCTATGCTGTCTTTGCTGTCTCTGCTGGCACTACTGTCTCTGCTGGCACTACTGTCTCTGCTGTCTATGCTGGCACTACTGTCTCTGCTGGCACTACTGTCTATGCTGTCTATGCTGGCACTACTGTCTCTGCTGGCAATACTGTCTCTGCTGTCTCTGCTGGCAATACTGTCTCTGCTGTCTATGCTGGCACTACTGTCTCTGCTGTCTATGCTGGCACTACTGTCTATGCTGACAATACGGTCTCTGCTGTCTATGCTGGCACTACTGTCTCTGCTGGCAATACTGTCTCTGCTGTCTATGCTGGCACTACTGTCTCTGCTGTCTATGCTGTCTTTGCTGTCTCTGCTGGCACTACTGTCTCTGCTGGCACTACTGTCTCTGCTGTCTATGCTGGCACTACTGTCTCTGCTGGCAATACTGTCTCTGCTGTCTCTGCTGGCAATACTGTCTCTGCTGTCTATGCTGGCACTACTGTCTCTGCTGTCTATGCTGGCACTACTGTCTATGCTGTCTATGCTGGCACTACTGTCTCTGCTGGCAATACTGTCTCTGCTGTCTCTGCTGGCAATACTGTCTCTGCTGTCTATGCTGGCACTACTGTCTCTGCTGTCTATGCTGGCACTACTGGCTCTGCTGGCACTACTGTCTATGCTGGCACTACTGTCTATGCTGCCTATGCTGGCACTACTGTCTCTGCTGTCTATGCTGGCACTTCTGTCTCTGCTGGCACTACTGTCTATGCTGGCACTACTGTCTCTGCTGGCAATACTGTCTCTGCTGTCTCTGCTGGCACTACTGTCTCTGCTGTCTATGCTGTCTTTGTTGTCTCTGCTGGCACTACTGTCTCTGCTGGCACTACTGTCTCTGCTGTCTAAGCTGGCACTACTGTCTCTGCTGGCACTACTGTCTATGCTGTCTATGCTGGCACTACTGTCTCTGCTGGCAACACTGTCTCTGCTGTCTCTGCTGGCAATACTGTCTCTGCTGTCTATGCTGGCACTACTGTCTCTGCTGTCTATGCTGGCACTACTGTCTCTGCTGGCACTACTGTCTATGCTGTCTATGCTGGCACTACTGTCTATGCTGGCACTACTGTCTCTGCTGGCAATACTGTCTCTGCTGTCTCTGCTGGCACTACTGTCTCTGCTGTCTATGCTGTCTTTGCTGTCTCTGCTGGCACTACTGTCTCTGCTGGCACTACTGTCTCTGCTGTCTATGCTGGCACTACTGTCTCTGCTGGCAATACTGTCTCTGCTGTCTATGCTGGCACTACTGTCTCTGCTGGCACTACTGTTTCTGCTGGCACTACTGTCTATGCTGGCACTACTGTCTATGCTGTCTATGCTGGCACTACTGTCTCTGCTGGCAATACTGTCTCTGCTGTCTATGCTGGCACTACTGTCTCTGCTGGCACTACTGTCTCTGCTGTCTATGCTGGCACTACTGTCTCTGCTGTCTATGCTGGCACTACTGTCTCTGCTGTCTATGCTGGCACTACTGTCTCTACTGGCACTACTGTCTCTGTTGTCTATGCTGGCACTACTGTCTCTGCTGTCTATGCTGGCACTACTGTCTCTGCTGGCACTACTGTCTCTGCTGTCTATGCTGGCACTACTGTCTCTGCTGTCTATGCTGGCACTACTGTCTCCGCTGTCTATGCTGGCACTACTGTCTCTGCTGTCTATGCTGGCACTACTGTCTCTGCTGGCACTACTGTCTCTGTTGTCTATGCTGGCACTACTGTCTCTGCTGTCTATGCTGGCACTACTGTCTCTGCTGGCACTACTGTCTCTGCTGTCTATGCTGGCACTACTGTCTCTGCTGTCTATGCTGGCACTACTGTCTCTGCTGTCTATGCTGGCACTACTGTCTCTGCTGTCTATGCTGGCACTACTGTCTCTACTGTCTATGCTGGCACTACTGTCTCTGCTGGCACTACTGTCTCTGCTGTCTATGCTGGCACTACTGTCTCTGCTGTCTATGCTGGCACTACTGTCTCTGCTGTCTATGCTGGCACTACTGTCTCTGCTGTCTATGCTGGCACTACTGTCTATGCTGTCTATGCTGGCACTACTGTCTCTGCTGGCAATACTGTCTCTGCTGTCTCTGCTGGCAATACTGTCTCTGCTGTCTATGCTGGCACTACTGTCTCTGCTGTCTATGCTGGCACTACTGTCTCTGCTGGCACTACTGTCTATGCTGGCACTACTGTCTCTGCTGGCACTACTGTCTATGCTGTCTATGCTGGCACTACTGTCTCTGCTGTCTATGCTGGCACTACTGTCTCTGCTGGCACTACTGTCTATGCTGGCACTACTGTCTCTGCTGGCAATACTGTCTCTGCTGTCTCTGCTGGCACTACTGTCTCTGCTGTCTATGCTGTCTTTGCTGTCTCTGCTGGCACTACTGTCTCTGCTAGGCACTACTGTCCTCTGCTGTCTAAGCTGGCACTACTGTCTCTGCTGGCACTACTGTCTATGCTGTCTATGCTGGCACTACTGTCTCTGCTGGCAACACTGTCTCTGCTGTCTCTGCTGCAATACTGTCTCTGCTGTCTATGCTGGGCACTACTGTCCTCTGCTGTCTATGCTGGCACTACTGTCTCTGCTGGCACTACTGTCTATGCTGTCTATGCTGGCACTACTGTCTATGCTGGCACTACTGTCTCTGCTGGCAATACTGTCTCTGCTGTCTCTGCTGGCACTACTGTCTCTGCTGTCTATGCTGTCTTTGCTGTCTCTGCTGGCACTACTGTCTCTGCTGGCACTACTGTCTCTGCTGTCTATGCTGACACTACTGTCTCTGCTGGCAATACTGTCTCTGCTGTCTATGCTGGCACTACTGTCTCTGCTGGCACTACTGTTTCTGCTGGCACTACTGTCTATGCTGGCACTACTGTCTATGCTGTCTATGCTGGCACTACTGTCTCTGCTGGCAATACTGTCTCTGCTGTCTATGCTGGCACTACTGTCTCTGCTGGCACTACTGTCTCTGCTGTCTATGCTGGCACTACTGTCTCTGCTGTCTATGCTGGCACTACTGTCTCTGCTGTCTATGCTGGCACTACTGTCTCTGCTGGCACTACTGTCTCTGTTGTCTATGCTGGCACTACTGTCTCTGCTGTCTATGCTGGCACTACTGTCTCTGCTGGCACTACTGTCTCTGCTGTCTATGCTGGCACTACTGTCTCTGCTGTCTATGCTGGCACTACTGTCTCCGCTGTCTATGCTGGCACTACTGTCTCTGCTGGCACTACTGTCTATGCTGGCACTACTGTCTCTGCTGGCACTACTGTCTATGCTGTCTATGCTGGCACTACTGTCTCTGCTGTCTATGCTGGCACTACTGTCTCTGCTGGCACTACTGTCTATGCTGGCACTACTGTCTCTGCTGGCAATACTGTCTCTGCTGTCTCTGCTGGCACTACTGTCTCTGCTGTCTATGCTGTCTTTGCTGTCTCTGCTGGCACTATTGTCTCTGCTGGCACTACTGTCTCTGCTGTCTAAGCTGGCACTACTGTCTCTGCTGGCACTACTGTCTATGCTGTCTATGCTGGCACTACTGTCCTCTGCTGGCAACACTGTCTCTGCTGTCTCTGCTGGCAAATACTGTCTCTGCTGTCTATGCTGGCACTACTGTCTCTGCTGTTCCTATGCTGGCACTACTGTCTCTGCTGGCACTACTGTCTATGCTGTCTATGCTGGCACTACTGTCTATGCTGGCACTACTGTCTCTGCTGGCAATACTGTCTCTGCTGTCTCTGCTGGCACTACTGTCTCTGCTGTCTATGCTGTCTTTGCTGTCTCTGCTGGCACTACTGTCTCTGCTGGCACTACTGTCTCTGCTGTCTATGCTGGCACTACTGTCTCTGCTGGCAATACTGTCTCTGCTGTCTATGCTGGCACTACTGTCTCTGCTGGCACTACTGTTTCTGCTGGCACTACTGTCTATGCTGGCACTACTGTCTATGCTGTCTATGCTGGCACTACTGTCTCTGCTGGCAATACTGTCTCTGCTGTCTATGCTGGCACTACTGTCTCTGCTGGCACTACTGTCTCTGCTGTCTATGCTGGCACTACTGTCTCTGCTGTCTATGCTGGCACTACTGTCTCTGCTGTCTATGCTGGCACTACTGTCTCTGCTGGCACTACTGTCTCTGTTGTCTATGCTGGCACTACTGTCTCTGCTGGCACTACTGTCTCTGCTGTCTATGCTGGCACTACTGTCTCTGCTGTCTATGCTGGCACTACTGTCTCCGCTGTCTATGCTGGCACTACTGTCTCTGCTGTCTATGCTGGCACTACTGTCTCTGCTGGCACTACTGTCTCTGTTGTCTATGCTGGCACTACTGTCTCTGCTGTCTATGCTGGCACTACTGTCTCTGCTGGCACTACTGTCTCTGCTGTCTATGCTGGCACTACTGTCTCTGCTGTCTATGCTGGCACTACTGTCTCTGCTGTCTATGCTGGCACTACTGTCTCTGCTGTCTATGCTGGCACTACTGTCTCTACTGTCTATGCTGGCACTACTGTCTCTGCTGGCACTACTGTCTCTGCTGTCTATGCTGGCACTACTGTCTCTGCTGTCTATGCTGGCACTACTGTCTCTGCTGTCTATGCTGGCACTACTGTCTCTGCTGGCACTACTGTCTATGCTGTCTATGCTGGCACTACTGTCTCTGCTGGCAATACTGTCTCTGCTGTCTCTGCTGGCAATACTGTCTCTGCTGTCTATGCTGGCACTACTGTCTCTGCTGTCTATGCTGGCACTACTGTCTATGCTGGCAATACGGTCTCTGCTGTCTATGCTGGCACTACTGTCTCTGCTGGCAATACTGTCTCTGCTGTCTATGCTGGCACTACTGTCTCTGCTGTCTATGCTGTCTTTGCTGTCTCTGCTGGCACTACTGTCTCTGCTGGCACTACTGTCTCTGCTGTCTATGCTGGCACTACTGTCTCTGCTGGCAATACTGTCTCTGCTGTCTCTGCTGGCAATACTGTCTCTGCTGTCTATGCTGGCACTACTGTCTCTGCTGTCTATGCTGGCACTACTGTCTCTGCTGTCTATGCTGGCACTACTGTCTCTGCTGGCACTACTGTCTATGCTGGCACTACTGTCTCTGCTGGCACTACTGTCTATGCTGTCTATGCTGGCACTACTGTCTCTGCTGTCTATGCTGGCACTACTGTCTCTGCTGGCACTACTGTCTATGCTGGCACTACTGTCTCTGCTGGCAATACTGTCTCTGCTGTCTCTGCTGGCACTACTGTCTCTGCTGTCTATGCTGTCTTTGCTGTCTCTGCTGGCACTACTGTCTCTGCTGGCACTACTGTCTCTGCTGTCTAAGCTGGCACTACTGTCTCTGCTGGCACTACTGTCTATGCTGTCTATGCTGGCACTACTTTCTCTGCTGGCAACACTGTCTCTGCTGTCTCTGCTGGCAATACTGTCTCTGCTGTCTATGCTGGCACTACTGTCTCTGCTGTCTATGCTGGCACTACTGTCTCTGCTGGCACTACTGTCTATGCTGTCTATGCTGGCACTACTGTCTATGCTGGCACTACTGTCTCTGCTGGCAATACTGTCTCTGCTGTCTCTGCTGCACTACTGTCTCTGCTGTCTATGCTGTCCTTTGCTGTCTCTGCTGGCATACTGTCTCTGCTGGCACTACTGTCTCTGCTGTCTATGCTGGCACTACTGTCTCTGCTGGCAATACTGTCTCTGCTGTCTATGCTGGCACTACTGTCTCTGCTGGCACTACTGTTTCTGCTGGCACTACTGTCTATGCTGGCACTACTGTCTATGCTGTCTATGCTGGCACTACTGTCTCTGCTGTCTCTGCTGGCACTACTGTCTCTGCTGGCACTACTGTCTCTGCTGTCTATGCTGGCACTACTGTCTCTGCTGGCACTACTGTCTCTGTTGTCTATGCTGGCACTACTGTCTCTGCTGTCTATGCTGGCACTACTGTCTCTGCTGGCACTACTGTCTCTGCTGTCTATGCTGGCACTACTGTCTCTGCTGTCTATGCTGGCACTACGTCTCTGCTGTCTATGCTGGCACTACTGTCTCTGCTGTCTATGCTGGCACTACTGTCTCTGCTGGCACTACTGTCTCTGCTGTCTATGCTGGCACTACTGTCTCTGCTGTCTATGCTGGCACTACTGTCTCTGCTGTCTATGCTGGCACTACTGTCTCTGCTGGCACTACTGTCTCTGCTGTCTATGCTGGCACTACTGTCTCTGCTGTCTATGCTGGCACTACTGTCTCTGCTGGCACTACTGTCTCTGCTGTCTATGCTGGCAATACTGTCTCTGCTGTCTATGCTGGCAATACTGTCTCTGCTGTCTATGCTGGCACTACTGTCTCTGCTGTCTATGCTGGCACTACTGTCTCTGCTGGCACTACTGTCTCTGCTGTCTATGCTAGCACTACTGTCTCTGCTGTCTATGCTGGCACTACTGTCTCTGCTGTCTATGCTGGCACTACTGTCTCTGCTGTCTATGCTGGCACCACTGTCTCTGCTGGCACTACTGTCTCTGCTGTCTATGCTGGCACTACTGTCTCTCCTGTCTATGCTGGCACTACTGTCTCTGCTGGCACTACTGTCTCTGCTGGCACTACTGTGTCTGCTGGCACTACTGTCTCTGCTGGCACTACTGTCTCTGCTGTCTATGCTGGCACTACTGTCTCTGCTGTCTATGCTGGCACTACTGTCTCTGCTGGCACTACTGTCTCTGCTGTCTATGCTGGCACTACTGTCTCTGCTGTCTATGCTGGCACTACTGTCTCTGCTGGCACTACTGACTCTGCTGTCTATGCTGGCAATACTGTCTCTGCTGTCTATGCTGGCACTACTGTCTCTGCTGTCTATGCTGGCACTACTGTCTCTGCTGTCTATGCTGGCACTACTGTCTCTGCTGTCTATGCTGGCACTACTGTCTCTGCTGGCACTACTGTCTCTGCTGTCTATGCTGGCAATACTGTCTCTGCTGTCTATGCGGGCAATACTGTCTCTGCTGTCTATGCTGGCACTACTGTCTCTGCTGTCTATGCTGGCAATACTGTCTCTGCTGTCTATGCTGGCACTACTGTCTCTGCTGTCTATGCTGGCACTACTGTCTCTGCTGGCAATACTGTCTCTGCTGTCTATGCTGGCAATACTGTCTCTGCTGTCTATGCTGGCACTACTGTCTATGCTGTCTATGCTGGCACTACTGTCTCTGCTGGCACTACTGTCTATGCTGTCTATGCTGGCACTACTGTCTCTGCTGGCAATACTGTCTCTGCTGGCAATACTGTCTCTGCTGGCAATACTGTCTCTGCTGGCAATACTGTCTCTGCTGTCTATGCTGGCACTACTGTCTCTGCTGGCAATACTGTCTCTGTTGTCTATGCTGGCAATACTGTCTCTGCTGGCAATACTGTCTCTGCTGTCTATGCTGGCACTACTGTCTCTGCTGGCAATACTGTCTCTGTTGTCTATGCTGGCACTACTGTCTATGCTGGCAATACTGTCTCTGCTGGCAATACTGTCTCTGCTTGCAATACTGTCTCTGCTGGCAATACTGTCTATGCTGGCAATACTGTCTCTGCTGACAATACTGTCTCTGCTGGCAATACTGTCTATGCTGGCAATACTGTCTATGCTGGCAATACTGTCTCTGCTGGCAATACTGTCTCTGCTGGCAATACTGTCTCTGCTGGCAATACTGTCTATGCTGGCAATACTGTCTCTGCTGGCAATACTGTCTCTGCTGGCAATACTGTCTCTGCTGGCAATATTGTCTATGCTGTCTATGCTGGCACTACTGTCTCTGCTGGCAATACTGTCTCTGCTGGCAATACTGTCTATGCTGGCACTACTGTCTCTGCTGGCAATACTGTCTATGCTGGCACTACTGTCTCTGCTGGCAATACTGTCTATGCTGGCACTACTGTCTATGCTGGCACTACTGTCTCTGCTGGCAATACTGTCTCTGCTGGCAATACTGTCTATGCTGGCAATACTGTCTATGCTGGCAATACTGTCTCTGCTGGCAATACTGTCTCTGCTGGCAATACTGTCTATGCTGGCAATACTGTCTCTGCTGGCAATACTGTCTCTGCTGGCAATACTGTCTCTGCTGGCAATACTGTCTCTGCTGTCTATGCTGGCACTACTGTCTCTGCTGGCAATACTGTCTCTGTTGTCTCTGCTGGCACTACTGTCTATGCTGGCACTACTGTCTCTGCTGGCAATACTGTCTCTGCTGGCAATACTGTCTCTGCTGTCTCTGCTGGCACTACTGTCTCTGCTGGCTATACTGTCTCTGCTGGCAATACTGTCTCTGCTGGCAATACTGTCTCTGCTGGCAATACTGTCTATGCTGGCTATACTGTCTATGCTGGCTATACTGTCTCTGCTGGCAATACTGTCTATGCTGGCTATACTGTCTCTGCTGGCAATACTGTCTCTGCTGGCAATACTGTCTCTGCTGGCAATACTGTCTCTGCTGGCAATACTGTCTCTGCTGGCAATACTGTCTCTGCTGTCTATGCTGGCACTACTGTCTCTGCTGGCAATACTGTCTCTGTTGTCTCTGCTGGCACTACTGTCTATGCTGGCACTACTGTCTCTGCTGGCAATACTGTCTCTGCTGGCAATACTGTCTCTGCTGTCTCTGCTGGCACTACTGTCTCTGCTGGCTATACTGTCTCTGCTGGCAATACTGTCTCTGCTGGCAATACTGTCTCTGCTGGCATTACTGTCTATGCTGGCTATACTGTCTCTGCTGGCAATACTGTCTATGCTGGCTATACTGTCTCTGCTGGCAATACTGTCTCTGCTGGCTATACTGTCTCTGCTGGCAATACTGTCTCTGCTGGCAATACGGTCTATGCTGGCTATACTGTCTCTGCTGGCAATACTGTCTCTGCTGGCAATACTGTCTCTGCTGGCAATACTGTCTCTGCTGGCAATACTGTCTCTGCTGGCAATACTGTCTCTGCTGGCAATACTGTCTCTGCTGGCAATACTGTCTCTGCTGGCTATACTGTCTATGCTGGCAATACTGTCTATGCTGGCAATACTGTCTCTGCTGGCAATACTGTCTATGCTGGCAATACTGTCTATGCTGGCTATACTGTCTCTGCTGGCAATACTGTCTCTGCTGGCAATACTGTCTCTGCTGGCAATACTGTCTCTGCTGGCAATACTGTCTATGCTGGCAATACTGTCTATGCTGGCACTACTGTCTATGCTGGCAATACTGTCTCTGCTGGCAATACTGTCTCTGCTGGCAATACTGTCTCTGCTGTCTATGCTGGCACTACTGTCTCTGCTGGCAATACTGTCTCTGCTGGCAATACTGTCTCTGCTGGCAATACTGTCTCTGCTGGCAATACTGTCTCTGCTGTCTATGCTGGCACTACTGTCTCTGCTGGAAATACTGTCTCTGTTGTCTATGCTGGCACTACTGTCTATGCTGGCAATACTGTCTCTGCTGGCAATACTGTCTCTGCTGGCAATACTGTCTCTGCTGGCAATACTGTCTCTGCTGGCAATACTGTCTCTGCTGGCAATACTGTCTCTGCTGGCAATACTGTCTATGCTGTCTATGCTGGCACTACTGTCTCTGCTGGCAATACTGTCTCTGCTGGCAATACTGTCTCTGCTGGCAATACTGTCTCTGCTGGCAATACTGTCTCTGTTGTCTCTGTTGGCACTACTGTCTATGCTGGCACTACTGTCTCTGCTGGCAATACTGTCTATGCTGGCAATACTGTCTCTGCTGGCAATACTGTCTCTGCTGGCAATACTGTCTCTGCTGGCAATACTGTCTATGCTGGCAATACTGTCTCTGCTGTCTCTGCTGGCACTACTGTCTCTGCTGGCTATACTGTCTCTGCTGGCAATACTGTCTCTGCTGTCTCTGCTGGCAATACTGTCTCTGCTGTCTCTGCTGTCTCTGCTGGCACTACTGTCTCTGCTGGCTATACTGTCTCTGCTGGCAATACTGTCTATGCTGTCTCTGCTGGCAATACTGTCTCTGCTGTCTCTGCTGGCAATACTGTCTCTGCTGGCTATACTGTCTCTGCTGGCAATACTGTCTCTGCTGTCTATGCTATGATTCACGCTATACACACGATATTTCTGTTCCACTCTATACACAAGTTGTGTCCGTAAATTCACGCTATACACACGATGTTTCTGTTGATTCACGCTATACACACGATGTTTCTGTTGATTTACGCTATACACACGATGTTTCTGTTGATTCACACTAGACATAAGATTATTCTGTTGACCCATGCTATTCACACGATGTTTCTATTCCACGCTATACACACGATGTTTTTGTTCATCCACACTATACACACAATGTTTCTGTTCCACGCTATACACACGATGTTTCTGTTGATTCACGCTATACACACGATGTTTCTGTTGATTCACGCTAGACATAAGATGATTCTGTTGACCCATGCTATTCACACGATGTTTCTATTCCACGCTATACACACGATGTTTTTGTTCATCCACACTATACACACGATGTTTCTGTTCCACGCTATACACACGATGTTTCTGTTGATCCGCGCTATACATACGATGTTTCTGTTCCACGCAATACACACGATGTTTCTGTTGATCCACGCTATACATACGATGTTTCTGTTCCACGCAATACACACGATGTTTCTGTTCCACGCTATACATACGATGTTTCTGTTCCACGCTATACACACGATGTTTCTGTTCCACGCTATACACACAATGTTTCTGTCCCACGCTATACACACAGATACAACAGATGCCTTCTATCTTTGATATGTTAAATGAAGCACACCACTTTGCACGAAGCATCCCACACTACAGATCAGACAATATTCATCCAAGAAATAGATACACACTACATATATAGAATATATCAGACAACAATCATCCATGAAATAGATACACACTACATATATAGAATAGATCAGACAACAATCATCCATGAAATAGATACACACTACATATATAGAATATATCAGACAACAATCATCCATGAAATAGATACACACTACATATATAGAATAGATCAGACAACAATCATCCATGAAATAGATACACACTACATATATAGAATATATCAGACAACAATCATCCATGAAATAGATACACACTACATATATAGAATAGATCAGACAACAATCATCCATGAAATAGATACACACTACATATATAGAATATATCAGACAATAATCATCCATGAAATAGATACACACTACATATATAGAATAGATCAGACAACAATCATCCATGAAATAGATACACACTACATATATAGAATAGATCAGACAACAATATCGCGTTTGAAATAGATATACACTACAGATATAGAATAGATCAGACAATAATCATCCATGAAATAGATACACACTAAAGATGTAGAATAGATAAGGCAACAATCATGCATGAAATAGATACACACTACAGATATAGAATAGATCAGACAACAATCATTCATGAAATAGATACACACTAAAGATATAGAATAGATAAGACAAGAGGCAGGAATTATCCAGAAAAAGACACTGGCATCAAGACGAAAGCCCTACAAGAAAACCAACATTTCTGAGACCATTTCACTGTTTCTTGTTCTCAGCGAATCAGGTGACGCCTTTCTGAGGAGCCAACAAATGGAGTTTGAGCAGCCCTGGGACTTCTGGCTCAATCACATGGCACTGTTGTCAATGAGCGCCGGCTTGTTAATCTTCACTTATGTACAACTTCGACGAATGAAAAAGTTTTTGTGATCACGTGATACTCTATTTAAGGATGGCTATAATTTTCTCTAGAATGACACATTTTTGTGTGTACAATGTAAACATGTCATGAAATGTCTGCACGCATATGAAACTAATACATAACACAACGATTATCCCATCTATAAAACTAATACATACCACAACGATTATCCCCTCTATAAAACTAAGACATACCACAACTATCATCCCCTCTATAAAACTAAGACATAACACAACTATCATCCCCTCTAAAAAACTAAGACATAACACAACGATTATCCCCTGTATAAAACAAAGACATAACACAACTATCATCCCCTCTATAAAACTAAGACATACCACAACTATCATCCCCTCTATAAGACTAAGACATAACACAACTATCATCCCCTCTATAAAACTAAGACATAACACAACACAACTATCATCCCCTCTATAAAACTAAGACATAACACAACGATCATCCCCTCTATAAAACTAAGACATAACACAACGATTATCCCCTCTATAAAACTAAGACATACCACAACTATCATCCCCTCTATAAAACTAAGACATAACACAACTATCATCCCCTCTATAAAACTAAGACATAACACAACGATTATCCCCTGTATAAAACAAAGACATAACACAACTATCATCCCCTCTATAAAACTAAGACATACCACAACTATCATCCCCTCTATAAGACTAAGACATAACACAACTATCATCCCCTCTATAAAACTAAGACATAACACAACACAACTATCATCCCCTCTATAAAACTAAGACATAACACCACGATTATCACCTCTGTGAAACTAAGACATAACACAACGATAATCTCCTGTATAAAACTAAGACATACCACAACTATCATCCCCTCTATAAAACTAGGACATAACACAACTATCATCCCCTCTATAAAACTAAGACATAACACAACTATTATCCCCTCTATAAAACTAAGACATACCACAACTATCATCCCCTCTATAAAACTAAGACATACCACAACTATCATCCCCTCTATAAAACTAAGACATAACACAACTATCATCCCCTCTATAAAACTAAGACATAACACAACTATCATCCCCTCTATAAAACTAAGACATACCACAACTATCATCCCCTCTATAAAACTAAGACATAACACAACGATCATCCCCTCTATAAAACTAAGACATAACACTACGATCATCCCCTCTATAAAACTAAGACATACCACAACTATTATCCCCTCTATAAAACTAATACATAACACAACGATTATCCCCTCTATAAAACTAAGACATAACACAACGATCATCCCCTCTATAAAACTAAGACATAACACTACGATCATCCCCTCTATAAAACTAAGACATAACAAAACTATCATCCCCTATATAAAACTAAGATATAACACAACGATTATCCCCTCTATAAAACTAAGACATACCACAACTATTATCCCCTCTATAAAACTAAGACATAACACAACTATCATCCCCTCTATAAAACTAATACATAACACAACGATTATCCCCTCTATAAAACTAAGACATAACACAACGATCATCCCCTCTATAAAACTAAGACATAACACTACGATCATCCCCTCTATAAAACTAAGACATAACAAAACTATCATCCCCTATATAAAACTAAGATATAAAACAACGATTATCTCCTCTATAAAACTAAGACATACCACAACTATTATCCCCTCTATAAAACTAATACATAACACAACGATTATCCCCTCTATAAAACTAAGACATAACAAAACTATCATCCCCTATATAAAACTAAGATATAACACAACGATTATCCCCTCTATAAAAGTAAGACATACCACAACTATTATCCCCTCTATAAAACTAAGACATAACACAACGATTATCCCCTCTATAAAACTAAGACATAACACAACGATCATCCCCTCTATAAAACTAAGACATAACACTACGATCATCCCCTCTATAAAACTAAGACATAACAAAACTATCATCCCCTATATAAAACTAAGATATAACACAACGATTATCCCCTCTATAAAACTAAGACATACCACAACTATTATCCCCTCTATAAAACTAAGACATAACACAACTATCATCCCCTCTATAAAACTAATACATAACACAACGATTATCCCCTCTATAAAACTAAGACATAACACAACGATCATCCCCTCTATAAAACTAAGACATAACACTACGATCATCCCCTCTATAAAACTAAGACATAACACTACGATCATCCCCTCTATAAAACTAAGACATAACAAAACTATCATCCCCTATATAAAACTAAGACATACCACAACTATTATCCCCTCTATAAAACTAATACATAACACAACGATCATCCCCTCTATAAAACTAAGACATAACACAACGATCATCCCCTCTATAAAACTAAGACATACCACAACTATTATCCCCTCTATAAAACTAATACATAACACAACGATTATCCCCTCTATAAAACTAATACATAACACAACGATCATCCCCTCTATAAAACTAAGACATACCACAACTATTATCCCCTCCATAAAACTAAGACATAACACTACGATCATCCTATCTATAAAACTAAGACATAACAAAACTATCATTCCCTATATAAAACTAAGATATAACACAACGATTATCCCCTCTATAAAACTAATACATAACACAGCGATCATCCCCTCTATAAAACTAAGACATACCACAACTATTATCCCCTCTATAAAACTAATACATAACACAACGACCATCCCCTCTATAAAACTAAGACATAACACAACGATCATCCCCTCTATAAAACTAAGACATAACACAACTATTATCCCCTCTATAAAACTAAGATATAACACAACGATTATCCCCTCTATAACACTAAGATATAACACAACGATTATCCCCTCTATAAAACTAAGACATACCACAACTATTATCCCCTCTATAAAACTAAGATATAACACAACGATTATCCCCTCTATAAAACTAAGACATACCACAACTATTATCCCCTCTATAAAACTAATACATAACACAACGATTATCCCCTCTATAAAACTAAGATATAACACAACGATTATCCCCTCTATAAAACTAAGACATACCACAACTATTATCCCCTCTATAAAACTAATACATAACACAACGATTATCCCCTCTATAAAACTAAGACATACCACAACTATTATCTCCTCTATAAAACTAAGACATAACAAAACTATCATCCCCTATATAAAACTAAGACATAACAAAACTATCATCCCCTCTATAAAACTAATACATAACACTACGATCATCCCCTCTATAAAACTAATACATAACACTACGATCATCCCGTCTATAAAACTAAGACATACCACAAATATTATCCCCTCTATAAAACTAAGACATAACACTACAATTATCCCCTCTATAAAACTAAGACATAACAAAACTATCATCCCTATATAAAACTATGACATACCACAACTATTATCCCCTCTATAAAACTAAGACATACCACAACTATTATCCCCTATATAAAACTAAGACATAACAAAACTATCATCCCCTATATAAAACTAAGACATACCACAACTATTATCCCCTATATAAAACTAAGACATAACAAAACTATCATCCCCTATATAAAACTAAGACATACCACAACGATCATCCCCTCTATAAAACTAAGACATAACACTACGATCATCCCCTCTATAAAATTAAGACATAACAAAACTATCATCCCCTATATAAAACTAAGACATACCACAACTATTATCCACTCTATAAAACTAAGACATACCACAACTATTATCCCCTCTATAAAACTAAGACATAACACTACGATCATCCCCTCTATAAAACTAAGACATAACAAAACTATCATTCCCTATATAAAACTAAGATATAACACAACGATTATCCCCTCTATAAAACTAAGACATACCACAACTCTATAAAGACATAAACTAAGACATACCACTACGATCATCTCCTGTATAAAACTAAGACATAACACAACGATCATCTCCTGTATAAAACTAAGACATAACACAACGATCATCTCCTGTATAAAACTAAGATATAACACCACGATTATCACCTCTGTGAAACTAAGACATAACCCAACGACTATCCCCTCTATGAAACTAAGACATAATACAACGATCATCTTCTCCATGAAACTAAGACATAACACAACGCTACAATGATCTCTTCTATGAAACTAAGACATAACACAACGCTACAATGATCTCTTCTATGAAACTAAGACATAACACAACGCTACAATGATCTCCTCTATGAAACTATGACATAACACAACGCTACAATGATCTCCTCTATGAAACTAAGACATAACACAACGATCACCCCCTCTATAAAACTAAGACATAACACTACGATCATCCCCTCTATAAAACTAAGACATACCACAACTATTATCCCCTCTATAAAACTAATACATAACACAACGATTATCCCCTCTATAAAACTAAGACATACCACAACTATTATCCCCTCTATAAAACTAATACATAACACAACGATTATCCCCTCTATAAAACTAAGACATAACACAACTATCATCCCCTCTATAAAACTAATACATAACACAACGATTATTCCCTCTATAAAACTAAGACATAACACAACTATCATCCCCTCTATAAAACTAAGACATAACACAACGATTATCCCCTCTATAAAACTAAGACATAACACAACGATCATCCCCTCTATAAAACTAAGACATACCACAACGATCATCGCCTGTATAAAACTAAGACATACCACAACGATCATTTCCTGTATAAAACTAAGACATACCACAACGATCATCTCCTGTATAAAACTAAGACATACCACAACGATCATCTCCTGTATAAAACTAAGACATACCACAACGATCATCTCCTGTATAAAACTAAGACATACCACAACGATCATCTCCTGTATAAAACTAAGATATAACACCACGATTATCACCTCTGTGAAACTAAGACATAACCCAACGACTATCCCCTCTATGAAACTAAGACATAATACAACGATCATATTCTCCATGAAACTAAGACATAACACAACGCTACAATGATCTCTTCTATGAAACTAAGACATAACACAACGCTACAATGATCTCTTCTATGAAACTATGACATAACACAACGCTACAATGATCTCTTCTATGAAACTATGACATAACACAACGCTACAATGATCTCTTCTATGAAACTATGACATAACACAACGCTACAATGATCTCTTCTATGAAACTATGACATAACACAACGCTACAATGATCTCGTCTATGAAACTATGACATAACACAACGCTACAATGATCTCTTCTATGAAACTATGACATAACACAACGCTACAATGATCTCTTCTATGAAACTATGACATAACACAACGCTACAATGATCTCTTCTATGAAACTATGACATAACACAACGCTACAATGATCTCTTCTATGAAACTATGACATAACACAACGCTACAATGATCTCTTCTATGAAACTATGACATAACACAACGCTACAATGATCTCTTCTATGAAACTATGACATAACACATCGACACTATCATCTCCTCTGTCATGTATAATTCAACATTCGCCATGTTTGTATCTGCAAGAGAACTGTCTGTCTGTATGTGTGTCTGTTTGTGTGTGTATGTATTGTTAGTGTTTATGTGTGTTTGTGTGTGTGCATGTGTGTGTGTTTTTTGCGCGTGTGTCTGCCTGCCTGTCTCAAAACATGTTAACATTCATTGATTATGTTCACATAATTAATATTACAATGTTCTTTTCCCTCAAATATAAATGTAACATTCTAAATAAATACTTCATGTACGAAAGATAAGTGATTGCAAGAGTCGAGTATAAGACGGGCCTGCATGCCCAATTTGTGACCTTTGAAAATAAAGTTCATTCGTACTCAGAGCACTTTGTGGCTACATTCCCGTGCCCAGAGATATTTTTTCAGCCTGTGAGTGTACACAAGTGACCACATTCCACATTACTCCACCTAAATATGGTACAATGACCACATTCTCCATTACTCCAACTAAATATGGTACACTAACCACACAACACCCGGAATACCAAATTAATGCACAAAAGAATTAATGAATTACAAAAAAGAACACACACATATCGGGGTTGCCTAAAAACCAAAGATGGCAAAATCATAATAGAAAGAGATCAGATTTTACATACGTGGTCAGATTATGTGAAAGACCTTTATGATGATACAAGAGAAGAATAATATGATCATCGGAATAATAATGAAGGACCATCAATTTTGAAGATAGAAGTTCAGAATGCTCTTACCCAAATGTAAACTAGCAAGACCCCGGGTACAGATAACATCACAGTAGAAATGATCAATGGCTTAGAAGAATATGGAATAGACCAAGTCACCAGACTGCTGAACGCAATATACGATACTGGAGATATACCGCCTGAATTATGTTGTTCTATATTTATTGCAATCCCCAAGAAATCAGGAGCCATGGAATGCGATCAACATAAAACAGTTAGTATAATGAGCCACATCACGAAGATTCTGCTGAGAATTATCACGCAAAGAGTTAGGAAGAAAATACAACCTGAAATAGGAGAAGAACAATGTGGCCTTGAAGAAGGCAAGGGTACAGTAAATGCTGTGTATACTGAGAACATTAATTGAGCGTTCTATAGAAGTAAACAAAGATTTATATCTTTGCTTTATTGACAACACAAAGACTCTCGATAAAGTCAGACATGTCGACATGATAAGGATGCTTGAAGACCTACAAATTGATGGAAAAGACCTTAGACTTGTAAAAAATATATATTGGAAACAGCAAGCTGCCTTCAGAATTGATAACGATGTAGGTCAATATCAGCCTATTAAATGAGGTGTGAGACAGGGATGTGTAATGTCTCCAGATCTTTTTTTTATAAATATATATACAGTGAAAATATATTCAGATATATAGAAGATATAAAAGGAATCAACATTGGGGGAAGAGACATCAATAACATTAGATATGTAGATGATGAACAGGACCTGCAAAATTTAGTAGATGCGGTTGTTGCACGCAATGAACAACTAGGGTTAGAACTGAATATTAAGAAGACACAGATTGTGGTCGTCACTGGGAAGAAGGAAATACCACAATGCGATATACGAGTAGATGGGCATATTCTTCAACAAGTGAATCGATACAGTTATCTCGGCACAGTCATAACATCTGATGGGAGATGCCTTGAAGAGATTAGAACAAGAATTGCCATTGCGAAGGTAGTCTTTTGCCAGTCGTTGATTCCAAGTGCTTGTAAGTCTGTATATGTATTATCTCTCCACCGTCTTCTTGGTCTACCTCGGGGTCTACGGTCATTTATTTCCTGAGTGTAAGCGAGTTTTGTTTCCCTATTTTCTTCCATTCTTTCTATATGCACCAGCCATTGTAGTCTATTAGCCTTCATGATACCAGTGATTAGCGGGGACTTAAACAGATCATAAATGTCTTTGTTACTTCTTCTTTTCCACTCTCCACTTTGTGTATCCCTAATGGGTCCAAAGATGCGTCTTAAAATTTTGTTCTCAAAGGTTTGTAACAAGGCTTCGTCTCCTTTCGTTGTACTCCAGGTTTCAGAACCATACAGCACAACTGGTCTGATCAGTGTTTTGTATATTGTGATTTTGGTGTTACGAGATAGCGCATGTGATTTTAGTAGATGTTGTAGTGCATAGTATATCTTATTTCCAGAGTTGATCTCATCTCATCTCATCATGTTCCTCTTGTACCTTGCGGTGTCGAGGTGAAGTATAAACTTCGTGAGAGTGCCCGGTTATGGGCTTCGTATATCGACATTCCCATGGATCCAGAGTTGATTCTAGCTTGTATTTCTTCCCTTATGATGTTGGAGCAGTTGAAGATTGTACCCAGGTATTTGTATGTTTCCGTTCTTTTAATGGTCATATTATCTATTTGTATGTGGCCAGAGTTTTTAGCCATTCCGTCTCTTGAAATTACCATATATTTTGTCTTATCTTGGTTGATAACCAGCCTCATCTGTTGGGCTTTTTCCTTTAAGTGAGTCAATATTTCCAATGTCTTTGTTCACTTTGCCCTATAATATCTATATCATCTGCATAACCAAGCAGCTTGGATGTTCCTCCAATATCACATTCCTCCTTTACCTTCCTTACAACTTTCTCTAGAGCCAGATTGAAGAGTAGCGGTGATAGTGCATCACCCTGTTTCAAGCCAGATGTTATTTGGAAGGGGTCTGATTTCCTGCCTTTATATGTTACTATATTATAAGTATCTTCCATGCGTAGTCTGGTCATGTTGATTAACTTCCTTGGTATTCCAAATTCCTGCATAGCATTCCATAGACTATTCCTGTGGACACTATCATAAGCGTTTTTAAAATCCACAAAAAATGTTATGGAGATCTCTTTTATATTCCCAATTTTTCTCGGCTATTTGTCGTAAGATAAATATCTGATCAGTCGTTGATCTGTTTTGTCTCAAACCCGCCTGGTAGTCACCTAATATGTCTTCTGAATATGGTTTTAGTCTATTTAGTAATACTGCGGATAGTATCTTATAGCTTGTGGATAGTAGTGATATTCCTCTATAATTTTCACATTGGAACTTGTCTCCTTTCTTAAAGATAGGTATCAATAATGACTCTTTCCAGTCAAGGGGGGATTTTTATTATTAGTTCGTATAGCTTTAGATGTAATGCATGGCCACCTGCCTTTATAAATTCAGCAGCAATTCCATCAGTCCCAGTTGCCTTATTGTTTTTAAGTCGTGTGATTACATATAGGATTTCTTCAAATGTAGGTTCTTCAATTTGTGGTTCACATGTTAGAACCTCTTCCTGTGGGAGCTTCTTTGGAGCTTCACAATTTAGTAATTCAAAAAAATATTCTTTCCATGTGTTGCACATTTCCTCATTGGTATTTATCATATTCCCATTTTTGTCTTTTAAACCATATGTGTTTTGTTGCTGCCCTCGTTTCATTGACTTCAGTTCTTTATAAAACTTTCTGGATTAATTTTTCTGGTGATTAGTTTCCATATCTTTGATTATATTACTCATATATTCTCGCTTCTGCTGTCGGACTATTTTTTTTAGCCTCTTTACATTCATTTCTATAATGCTCTTCCTTTTGGATGTTATTGATGTCATTTAACCATAAATGTCTGGCATTCTTCTTCCTAATGACTGCTTCTTCACATTTTTGATTGAACCATCTGTTCTTTCTATGCGTGGTTAACACACCGAGACATTCTTCTGCGGTAGATTGAATTGTATTCTTGATGTTCAACCAAGTTTGGTCAACGCTTTCCTCCAAAGGGTTTTGCAGAGTTTCAATTTACATTTTATTTCATCTGTAAATTTCTCTTTGACTGTAATTTCTTGTAGTTTTTCTCTGATATATATTGGGTGTAATCTTTGTAATTTAGTATAGAAAGCTCTCTTAAGTTTTATTTTAAATTTTGCTCCGACGAGGAAGTGGTCACTGTGGCACTCAGCTCCTCTATAACTTCTAACTTGCTGTATGTTTGATGCATTTCTGTTGTTAATTAAAATGTGATCTATTTTATTATAGGTTCTCTTGTCACATGATTTCCAAGTTTGTTTGTGTATATCCTTTCTTTGCAGTCTGGTACTACTAATCTGCAGTCCTTTGGCTTCTGCCAGGTTGATGACTCTCCATCCATTATCATTTGAAGTTGTATGTAGGCTCTCCATACCGGCCACTTTTTTATTAGTTTGCTCTCTACCTATTTTTGCATTCAAGTCTCCCAACACAATCAGGATGTTCTGTTTGGGGGTTTCTTCTATGACATCTTCCAGATCATTATAAAAGTCTTGTTTAATATCATCTTCTTTCTCTTCAGTAGGTGCATGTACATTAATCATCGTTATATTTTTCCATTTACCTTTTATTCGTAATTTACTTATCCTGTCATTTACAGCTTTAAAGTTTAAAACGTTCCCCCATAACTCTTTTTTGATGACAAATCCTGTTCCTAATTCATGTTTATTTTGGGTGTTTCCTCCATATACTATAATCATTCCATTTTGCTCTAAAGTACCCTCTCCTGGCCACCTTATTTCTTGAATTGCTGTTATATCCATTTGATATTCAACCAGCTCCCGGGTTAGTTCTTCGGCCGCTCCAGCTCGATATAGTGTCCGTACATTCCATGTTCCAAATCTCAAAAGTCTTTTAACATTCCATGGTCGTTGTCCAGATAAGTCAGTCCGAAATCGAGGCTCGTGTATCTGTTTCGTAACAAAAATGGTTTTTACAAAGGTGGGGATGTTAACCCCACGCTTCAACCCCCAACCTGGAGGACCAGGGTGTTTCTCTTTGTTCTCTACCCTTTGACCTGTCCGGCTTGGGAGGCCCTTCTGGTAGCTACGCTACCGCCTCCATAGCTCTCAGGGTCATTGAGAAACTCAAGCTCCCCCACCACGACAAGATGAAAAACATGCTGACCAATAAAAAGATATCAATTGAAACGAGAAAATGAGTGTTGAAGTGCTATATAGAACCTGTACTTTTGAGGGGATGTGAAGCGTGGACAATAAGCAGTCAAGCTGAAAAACAGCTAATGGCTGTGGAAGTGTGGTTTCTGAGGAAAATGCAAAGAACACCATGGACAGACAGAAAAACCAATGAGCAAGTCCTTCAAGAAACAAATGAAGATTGTAAACACATTAGAGACATTAGACGTAGACAGTCACAATTTTTTGAACATGTTATGAGAAGAAATGACTTGGAGAACTTGGTGACAACTGGCAAGATCGAGGGGAAGAGACCAATGGGAAGACCAAGAATTATATACCTGGATGGCTTGGCCATGTGGCATGTTTGAGACATGACCACGGTGCTGATGCACGACTCTGGTGATCGAGTGAGATAGCAGAACATGACCGCCCACGCTTACCGGCGTGGCACATGATGGATGGATGGAACCACAGTCCACATTATTCCAACTAAATATGGTACAATGACCACATTCCACATTACTCCACCTAAATATGATACAATGACCACATTCCACATTAATCCACCTAAATATGGTACAATTACCACATTCCACCTTACTCTACCTAAATATGGTACAATAACCACATTCCACATTAATCCACCTAAATATGGTACAATAACCACATTCCACGGTACTCCACCTAAATATGGTACAGTGACCGCATTCCACATTACTCCACCCAAATATGCCACAATTACCGCAATCCACATTACTCCACCTAAACATGGTGCAATGACTACATTCCACATTACTCCACCTAAACATGGCACAATTACCGCAATCCATATTACTCCACCTAAACATGGTACAATGACCACATTCCACATTACTCCACCTAAATATGTCACAATTACCGCAATCCACGTTACTCCGCCTAAACATGGTACAATGACCACATTTCACATTACTCCATGTACATGGTAAAAATTTGAGCATTAACAAAGACTTGGTAACAACTTGAACAATAATGAAGACATGGTAACAACTTGAACAATAATGAAGACATGGTAACAACTTGAACAATAATGAAGACATGGTAACAGCTTGGATAATAACGAAGACTTTGTAACAACTTGAATAATAACGAAGACTTAGTAACAACTTGAATAATAACGAAAACGTAAAAATTCGAACAGTGACGATGACATAGAAACAACTTGAACAATAACGAAGACTTGTTAACAAATTGAACAGTGACGAAGACTTGTTAACAAATTGAACAGTGACGAAGACTTGTTAACAAATTGAACAGTGCCGAAGACTTGTTAACAAATTGAACAATGACGAAGAATGGGTAGCAACTTGAACAGTGACGAAGGCTTAGTAATAAAACTGGAAAAATAACAAAGACATGTCTTCAAAACTAGAACATTGCATGTTTAAGTTTGTTCAATCTATGCTCATTTCAATAATACATTGAACATTGTATGTGTAAGTTTGTTAAATCTGTGATCATATTAATAATACATTGAACATTGTATGTGTAAGTTTATTCAATTTGTGATCACTTCAATAATACAATGAACATTGTATCTGCAACTTTGTTCAGTCTGTGATCATTTTAATAATACATTGAACATTGTATGTGTAAGTTTGTTCAATCTATGATCATATTAATAATACATTGAACATTGTATGTGCCCCGGCTCCGTGGTGATGGCGTTGCGGACGCGATTCGTAATGCCGCTTACCCGCTTTCGAAACAGCGGCGGCCGATTTGGCAGCAGACCGTGTCGTGCTGGTTTTAACATGTTGGTATGGGAGCCAGCCGTTCAGAAAGCAATGGCAAGCTACTGAACGTAAAAACTTACCAAGACATCAACAACGGCAGTAAAATGCTGCCGCTGACTGCAACGTCCTGTAAAGAATATGCAACTTTAAAAAAAAATTATGTGTATATTTGTCAGTCTTTGATTATTTTAGTAATAATAAGCTGAATAATGTATGCGTCAATCAGTCAGTCAGTCAGGTGCCGTCTCCACAATGAAGGATGGCTGCACTAGATCTCCGACACTTTCTGTCTCTTGCACCGACTTTACACTTTGTGAGATAGCTCTTCGTCCATATCTTGATGTTATCTTCCCACATGTATCGTTGTCTACCTCTTGCTCGTGTGCCTTCAAACTTATCCTCCAGTATGGTTTTTATATGCGTGTTATGTCATTTAACGAAATATTTCAATGGACTCTTTTTGTTTATTTCTTTTCACTCTCTGTATTTGACTGGTTTTGTTTCCATGAAAAACGACATATTCTTCTGTATATCCACATCTCTAGGGCCTCTGTTCGACTTTCTGTAATTGTATGTTCATTGTTCATTCAAAGAATACTATGGACAGACAGAAAAACCAATGACCAAGTACTACAGGAGACAAATGACAATCGTAAATTGATTAGAGAAATTAGACGTAGACAGTCACAATTTTTTGGACATGTTATGAGAAGAAATAGATTGGAGAACTTAGTGACAAGATCGAATGGAACAGACCAAAAGGAAGACCGAGAGGAAAATACCTGGATGGCTTAACCACATGGCATGGACGAGACAAGAATACTGAGCTGATCCACGACTCTTGTCATCGAGTGAAATGGCGAGTCATGACCGCCCACGCTTTCCGGTAGGGCACATGATTGATTGATTGATACAGACAGACAGACAGACAGACAGACAGACAGACACCGGGTGTTTGTAAAGTCACACTACACTGATTGATTGATTGATTGATTTAGGAATCGACATCACAGCATTCGGGGCATTCCCATAAGTACTCCGTCCCCATCCTCAGCAGCCAGCGAAGAGTTCCAACACTAATAGTTCCAGTAGCAATCTGATTATATGTCCGTCTCGCCTTTCCTCCGAGCGCCGAGCGTCGGCCAGATCCCTTCGTCACTCCTCGTTGTCTCATTCTTGCCAGACCATGGTAATCCATTTGCTCCTCCGAGGTGTGCACGTGCTCCCACAAGGCCGCAACCACGTCTGCCTTGTCATGTATCAATACTCCACCAAGTTCTGCAGAGCCAGCCAATCTGTCCGCCTGTTCATATCCCAGCACACCGGCATGCCCCGGAGAAAAGATTCAGACGATGTTTGTCACCCGTGACCTCCGAAGCGAAGCAAGCCACTCCGCACGAAGTCTGTCCGTCCTCACCCTCGTCAGCATGCTTTCTGAGTCAGTTACAATCACGATATGTGTGTGTGTCGTATTCTCCATCAAGCGGAGAGCCGCAGTGACTGCCTCCACTTCCATTCTTAAGCTGGATGTTGTGGTATCATATGCCAGGCTCTCCTGCCCCAAACATTGACCATTAGCTTTGGCTATGAAACCCCAGCTACTTCTCTCACCTCTTGACACCGAACCATCTGTGTAGATAATCACATCACTTGAGTGAGCATTGTCCTGAATTAGTTGTAGGATTTCCACTTCCGTGGCCCCTGCTGGCCACTCCCTGCACTCCCGGCTTAATGTGATTATAACTCTGCACAAGTCTGACTGCTATGCTGGCACTCTGATCCACTCCTCTCCACGCCTAATGTTCTCCAGGGGGCACACCTGTTTGATCGTATCCTCCGCCTGAGCCATCCATGATTTCCCTCTTATCAGTCTCTGACCCTTTACTGCGTCCAGCGCCTCATGCAGTGGGTGGTCTGTGTCTGCAGCTACTCTGAGGTTTGCTTTCGCCTGCATCACCTTGAGCCTACCAGCAACAGTCGGCAGACGAAGGATATAACGCATACACACTACTGGGGTATCTCTAGTGCATCCCAGAATGACCCGCATAGCTTCGTTCTGTATGCGCTCTAACTTCACCAGCTGACTCTCTGAGACATTGAGCAGACCTAATCCATAATCAATTGCTGAGACGATCAAGTGCTGGTATAGTGTGAAAAGCATTATCTGCTCTATGTCCATTGCAGCCATAGTTTTAAGTGCATTGAATCCCTTTTGAGTTCTTGTCACGACCATCTCCACATGGTCCTTGAAGGATAGGCTCCTGTCAAATGTGATCCCCAGATACTTCAGTTTGTTCTCTCTGCTGACATTTCTACCATCTATCGAGAGGCTTGGGACATCAGCTCTCACAATCCTGTTGTCCAGAGAGCACCACAAAACAGCCGCCTTTTCCGGGTGGATGACAGCACTCATTTCTGTGCACCAGTCAATCACTTCATTTACTGTCGCCTGTAACTCCTGGGCTGTTTGCTCCCTATCTCTCCCCTGCCTATATGCAAGAATATCATCTGCAAATGTTAGTATTCTTCCAACCCCTGGTGCTTCTAGGTTTGCAATCTTGCTCGTATACACATTAAAGAGCACCGGAGAGACTGCAGATCCCTGTGGCAGTCCCGGGGTTAACATATGTGGCTCTGAGGTCCATGCGCCCAGACGGAGAGCAACCCGACGAGAGTGCAGGACGGCTGCTATCCAGTTCACCAACCAGGGATTGACCCCTTTCTCCATCAGTGCGGTCATCAAAATATCATATCGAACTCTATTGTACGCATCCTCGAGATCAAGCGCTACTGCCATCGTTTCCTGTCTACTCTGGAACCCCTCATAAACATCAAAGGCAAAAGTGGCTGCATTAGACCAGGTATCTTTTCCTGGCCTGTAGCTCCACAGGCCTCTTGGAAGAAGCTTCCCACTTTCCAAAAAATCCTGCAGCTTAACAGCGACTATATTCTCTAAAACCTTCCCAAATATATTTTGAAGGGTGATGATCCTAAAGCCGCTAAGCTTTGACTGATCCTTGAATGGTTTTGGGAGAGGGATGAGATAGCTGTGCACCCAATCATGCGGTACTGATGCTGTCCTAATGCTCTGGTTAAAGAAGTCGGTCATCTCCTCCAGGTCTGCTTCGCTCAAACTCTTGATGTGGCCATACCTAACCCCATCGGGCCCTGGTGCCGTGTCTTTTGCCTTTTTCAAAATGTGTTTAACATCTTCCACCCGTATGATGTCTTCATACTGCATATTCTTCGTGGTGCCAGATAGCTCCTCTCTAACTGCATCCCTGGTGTCCGCATCATTATGATTGGTCTGCTCTAAAAATCTCTGGAGAAACGCCTCCCCTTTCTCTTTGTCTGTTGTCACGCGCACACCATCATATCTATAGATTGTTCCCACTGTCATCGGCCGATCTTTTCTCTGCATTTGCCTGTGCAGTTTCCAGAATTTTTGCAGTGTTTTATCACCTCCAATCTCCTTCATGAAACATTCCCATTTTGTCTTTTTGGCCTCTGCAGCACAGCGCTTGAAAACCTCCACCTTGTCTTTCTTGACATTTTCCGCTGTGTCCACTTTCTCTCGTGAGCTTCGAGGTGTCTGTCGCACTTTCTTTAGCTGCTGCACTGCAGCTCTATTTGCTTTCCAAGCATGGTCTACTTCTGGGGTCCATCATGGGGGCTGCAAAAAGGGAGTTTTAACAGTCCTGTTGCATGCCCCTTGTCTGAGGCGTTCAAGAAGGCTGTCGGTCCACTCATACCGGAAGGTCTTGCGCGCTCTCCCAGCTTTAACTTTCCTGGGTTTAGAGATCAGGACTGAGCATGGCTTGTGATCACTCCCATGGTCATTCAAAACATTCCACTTTACATCAAGGACCGATGACTGGGAGACAAGTGCCATGTCAATAGCTGTGTCTGCATCGCCAGGCCTCATTGCCATTCTTGTCGGCCTACCATCATTTATGCAGATCACATCGGAGTCCACCATGGCATCTGCAAGAGCACTTCCCTGTCGGTTTTCTCCACTACTGTCCCAATCTCTGTTCCTCACATTGAAGTCTCCACATATGAGTAGCCTATCACCTGGTAATTCCTCCAGTTCCTTAAGCCAGTCCCAATCTTCCTTTCTGACAAAACAGTCCACTGTGGCATATACATTTATGATGTTCCAACTTAAGCCACCAATCTCCATTTGTATACCTTGGACCTCTCTTGCACTGTGATTCCACTGGCTCAAGTCGAGTACCACATGCTTCACTCCTTCCTTCACAAGCAGACCTTGTGTGTAGAACAAGTGTGAAAAATTAAGTGCATTAAGTCATCAACAAATGTGCTAAATTAGATACAGTAGTTACTGGTATGGTCCAACGCTGTTTTAGAGAAACTGGAAAGTACCAATAAAGTATTCATTGTAACTCATCTCATCTCATCATGTTCGTCTTGTACCTTGCGGTGTCGAGATGAAGTATAAACATCGTGAGAGTGCCCGACTATGGGCTTCATATATCGATATTCCCATGGACTCTGCTATTCCCTCCGTCCAACATTTACGTGGTCGGCCTCTTCCTCTGTTTCCACCTGGTCTGTACAACAGCAGACGTTCATTGTGCAAATTTTTTTTTTTTTTGGTTGAGTCGCTGATCTATCTCGTAGACCATTGCCATTGCCGGATCGATATCCGTTTGGATCAGTCCGTTTATACCTCTTAGTTTTACTACGAGCAGTATGAAGATCCCCTGCCAGCTTGCTAGGATAGTCGCAGGTTTAGGACACAAATCTGACCACAGGGAGGCCATCCCGTATGGCGAGACATAGCCCCGCTAGCCCATGACCTCGCGGTCATGGTTTCCCGGTCTGCACCACGTGAGGTGGGGGTTAACTTGTGTAGACTGCGTGTCATCGGGAGGCTCCTAATTTTCACTCTTCACCCCTCCGGGGAGAGGCTAGCCGATCCTAACCCTGCTGAATGCAGGACCAGGCGCATTCCACACCTTGCAGACCTTTCATTATAACAGGTGTTGTAAATGTCCCCATCTCTTCATATTGCCAAATACTTTCTGCAACATGTCTGTTGTTATTTCTTGAATGGTAATTGTGAATGCTTCTTTCAGGTCCTCAATTGTGAGTACATTATTTTTGTAAACATTTCCTTTCAATTGTCTACCACGGTAATTGTAAACTGACTAACATGTCTTTTTTTTTTGGTCAGTCGTCTCAGGTATTTTCTTGTTGGACATATTTTGTCGGCCTTCAGAGATCTGAAATATCGGTGAGAAAATATTACTGTTCTTAGGCATTTGTTAAGAAATCTCAATCGACAGTCCTGTACCGATATTTTACACTTCAGCTTGAATAATCCATCCAATCGCTTCACAGTTGGTAATGGGAGGCGATGTTTCATAAATTTAAAACAATGTTTTTCCGTAGTGAATATGAATAACGAAGACACAAACAATAGATTGCACGATTTATTGTCTGGCATATTTCGCTGTATCTCGTCAGGTACATACTGCAGAAATCACACAACGTAAAGTAAAATAACTAGATAAATCCTTCAAGCTGAAATATACACAAATTCGCACAGTAATGTCAAGCAATAAATCGTGCAATCTATTGTTTGTGTCTTCGTTATTCATATTCATTAAGGGAAAACATTTTTTTGAATGTCCTTTCAAGACAACCCATAGATAATAATGTAATGGAGTTAGATCTGGAGAACGAGATGGCCAAATGTCACGTGATAGTATGCGATTTGCGAAAATATAATCAAAAAATGCAGCGGTGCTCTGTCTGTGTGTGCAGTTGCTGAAACCATGTTTCTTCAATTTCACGTTCATTCAGCTGTTCTAGAATAGATTCCAGAATATCAGTACTGTACTGATCGGCATTTATAGTGATGTTGAATAAAAGTGGTCCAATAAAACGTTTTCTACTGACGTCACACCGTACCCCTCACGTCGTGTAGAGGCGCTTCATGAAATGCATTGGGCGTAAAAGTGCTCCAGATACGATTATTTTGGCTATTAACGTATCCAGATAGATGAAACCATGCCTCATTAGAAAAGAATGTTTAATCAAGAATTGACTCGCCTTTTCTAGCTAAACATGCTTGAAACCATGTGGAGTAGTTGACTCTGGATTTTTAGTTAGTAAGTCGAAAGATCATCCTCATTTTACATCAAACCATTCAGTCCATAAGTGCTCGGATCCCCTCCTCAGCCAATCCCGCAGCGTGTAGCGGCTAACGACGCCAGTTCTGTGTTGGTTTATCAGTCTTCTTTGGCTTCACCTGCGAGCTTGTCAGCCCGCTCATTTCCTTGTACTCCCGCATGCCCTGGCACGAAGATGAAACTAAACTTTGCCAGCCGAGACCGCTCCAGAGGCAGCAACCATTCTCTTCGGATCGACCCCTCCTCTATCCTCTTGATCATGTTCATTGAGTCGCTAAGGAAACATGCCCCAGTGAATGTCTGTGTCTCGAGCCATGTTATTGCTTTACTTATTGCCATGACTTCCATAGTCAGGCTACTTGTGGTTTCAGTGAAAGCACCAGAGCCCTCCTTCACAATTCTCCCTCCGGCCCGAGCTGTAAAGGCCCATGAGCTTCTCACATGTCGGACGACCGACCCATCTGTGTAGATGACAGCATCACCGTCAAGCGAATTCTCGAAAATCAACGCTTGTACTTCAACCTCCACAGCAGCCGGATTTTCTTGTCTGCATTTTCTGTCTAGTTGGATGCAAACTGAAAAGGACGTACAGAAATCTGTTGGCACTTGTACCCACTCCTCGCCAGGTTCTAAGTCCTCAAGTGAACACACCTGTTGAAGAATGTCTTCGGCTTGACCCATCCACGACCGTCCTCTTTTTAACCTGCCGCCCTTCACCTTCATAATTTCACTATGCAGTGGATGTTGTGTGACTCTGGATTGATTACCACGTTGTTTAGTTCCGATACAACATAAATCCTGTACGGATGAAAATGTCATGGTTGTTGAAGAATTGTGTGCACTGTGCTCACAGATACGTTGATTGTTGCCACATTTTCCTCAAGGACTTGTTTGTACTATTTTCGGATGTATAGATTGATGGCTCAATCCTAAAGAGAGAAAGGATACTAAGTTTCTCTTTCCCAATGTGATTCTGCCCGTTTAATTATGTTAATATTTAATGGCTCAGTTACTTGTGTCCATAAATAGAGTTTCAGAGAACCAAGAAATACCTCTAGGAAAACAATTACAAGTATTTCCTCTTTATACCTATAATCCCCTTTTGGTGGTTCCTTGCCTCTCCTCTCTCAGTTAACCTAATTTTGTCTAGTGTAGTTTTGATTAACTAATTGACTATGAAAAGTAAAAATAATACACTCATTAAAGGAAATGACTTCCCCTTTTTTCATCATTTATTAACTATATATTGAGTAATGAACAGCAATTCATGAAATACATACATAAAAAATAATCAGACATCAATGACATCAAGATCTTACACGTATATTCAACGGTGACCCCCTTTCATTAATATGATTCAGACTACGGGTAAATTTGCAGCTAATTTTCCTACAGATCTTCTGTGATAGTAAATCTGAAACAGAAAACTTTGTCTGCCCTCCCTTATCTTGAATTGTGGGTTATGGGTTCCTGCTCCAAGCAGTCGTTGTGATTGTGTTCATCTTGTAATCTGCAGAGTATTGTCTTCCCCGGTTGTAGAATAAGGTTTTAGTTGGCTCTATTTCTCCTGTTTTAATAGACTAGGTCGGTTTTTATACCTGTCCTGTGCAGATGAAAATTTTGCAGGTGAATAGGTTTCTGCACTACACTACCAAGGGCATCACTCAACAAGGTGCTCACTCAACAAAGTGCTACATTCACAAAGTGCTGCATTCACAAAGTGCTGCATTCACAAGGTGCTGCATTCACAAAGTGCTGCATTCAACCAGGCAGGTCTGGATCTAGCGGTACTTTAGCCACTATCTGAAATTTCAGCAATCAACATACATCTAATCATACCATCAATATGACATTAGAAATGCAATGATGTGATCTCCTAAGTAACCAACAAAGCGAAATCATTAAAATTAATCTTGTTCCTAGAGAAAGATAAACATAGGAGAAAGATAGCCTTGGTGTTCTCAATGAGTTATCACCAACATAATTATTTGCTCTCCATCCAATCTTCCACTATCAGGTGTTCAATGTTTAACTAGCAGATGTGCAGTTTCATCTTTACCTATGCCTGTCCTCAGGTCTCTGGGTTAAGTAATACCTTGATTGATTTGGATTTGACCATTATGTTGACCATTCTCTTCTGTACCTAGTTATCTTCTCTCCATCTTCTTCTAATAAAAAAAAAAGGTCTCATACATTAAGGCTTTTAGAAATCATTCCCCATTGCATGGGTATTTGCATATAAACAGTATAAGTACATCATGGTATCCATTCTGGTATAGTTTTCAGGTGAATTCTTTTCTAATCAACAGTTTCAAGGCGAGTATATTCCCTCCTTTTCACCGTGTCTATACTATGATTGTACTTCATTTATCATCATTCTCATCATTGTTATTATAATCATTATCATCATTCTCATTATCATTATATCATTATCATCATCATAATCATAATTATATCGTTACATTCATCAGGACACTAGCCGATATGTTGTAACATGAATGATCTATAATACAAAATCGGGTCTGATACAAAACCAGATGCTTGTAGTACACGTGATGTGTAATATGGGTTGTGTCATGCTTAGGGCACAAACCGAGATGATGGTGCCATGAATGATATATTATAAAAAGTGTTGTCATGCGTCTGAGAGCACTGACTTATTAAGAAGTGTATGAGCTATGCCGAACAGATTCTCTGCTGATAGACAGGATATTACACATCAAAGTTGCCTTCTATCATTTGATTGATTGCTAGCTTATACCCATCTAAGCATGTCTCTTCATCTCATTCATACTCATTCATCAGACATAATATTCATATATGTATGGATGATAAGTAATTATATTTATTTGATTTCCCAATGCTAACTTGGTCATGCATAGACCACATTTTCACCCTCAGAATAATCATTGAAGACTCCGTAGAATTCCAGTCGAAATTAATCACAAACTTTGTCGACTTTCAAAAAGCCTTCGACAGCATCCACCGTCCTTCACTTTGGAATCTACTTAACATCTATGGTTTTCCTACCAAATATACCAACGTCATAAAATCTTTCTACAAAGAGACACGTTGCTGCGTAAGAACAGAAACAGGCAACTCTGACTGGTTCTCAGTCGAAACAGGAGTGAAACAGGGTTGTGTCTTATCACCGATGCTTTTTGGAATAGCTATCGATTGGGTCATGCGCAAATGCACAAGCAACACAAATATGGGTATCCATTGGGTTGACAAAATTCTAGAAGACCTGGACTTTGCCGACGACATAGTGCTTTTGAGTTCAACACATCCGGATGCCCAAGAGAAAATAAACCACCTCCAAAATGTTTCAGGGCAAATTGGTCTCCAAATTAACACCACAAAAACAAAGACTATTGATCTTACCAACAGTTCAGATGAGACCAAATTGAACAGCTACGTTCTTGAAAAAGTCAACAGCTTCACATACCTAGGAAGCAAAATGACATCCACAGGGGACTCAACACCAGAAATATCATCTAGAATCGCACTGGCATCTAGTGCCTTCAATAAACTGTCAAACATCTGGAAGTCAAAGACACTCAGCAAACACACAAAACTTAAAATCTTCAACTCTTGTGTGATTCCAGTGTTAACGTATGGATGTGAAAGTTGGAAATCAACGGTAGCTTTAGATAAAAAATTAGACAATTTTGAGAACAAATGTATTAGAAGACTTCTAAACATTCACTGGACAGACTTCAGAACCAATTCGCAAATAAGACAAGAGACTAAGCAAGATACAGTATCCAATTTCATAAGAAGACGCCGTTGGAACTACATCGGCCATGTACTCAGAATGGACAAGACAAGACTCCCCTACCAAGCGCTCATATGGTCACCGGTAGGGAAAAGAAAACGGGGAAGACCAAGAGAGACCCTGCGTAGAACCATCATTAGAGAAGGCTCATTCAATGGCCAAGTAAATATCCAAGATCTACAACAGATAGCAGCGAACCGCCAGGCATGGAGAGACAGGACTTCTGCCCTATGCGCCGCCTTAGGCTCAAGAGGAAAGACTAACTAACTAACTAACTAATGCTAACTTTAAATGTTAACACCATTTGCATCATAATGAGATCTCAATCATTCATCAGCTACAATAAAATCTGTATGGATGACAATCAAGCATATATAGGTGCTTTAGTAAGTGCTTTACACAGAATACATTCACAGATTCAACAACAATGACATTACAATGAAATATCATCCTTCATCAGAAATTGTAATATTTCCTGGATGATAATTAAGTCTACTGATGTGTTTTTACAAATGCTACATCCACATCTGTTTAACAGTAATGAAATCACACATTAATCTCCACAGACATGCTTTCAGCAATGACATAGATTTATGTGATCATTAGGCCTAATTATGAGAGTCACAAATGCTGCTTCCTTATGTTTACCAATAATGAAAATACACATGGATTCCCACATGCTCTCATAGATTTATGTGATATACACATTCATTATGATGTATCATAACCATTCTTGCATGGCGGTTACTTAAACATTATTATGTGGAACAAATATACATTTGCCTCACCCTATGGTTGCTTTAACCCTCACACAAATTATGATACCTATAGGAATTTATTTACATCTCCTGTGCTCATGAAAAAAACAACTACTTGGATTTTGTGCTCATGTAATTAACAATACTTGACTATTACACATTACAATAATTTGTCTTACCAGTGTTGGCACATGTAAAATAGTTTATTCTAAGTGAACTAAGTATTCTTAGTTTTTTTTAAATCTTAAGTTACTCACCACTTCTAAATCACTACTTAAGAAATATAATGTACAACTAAGTCTAATGCTTACACATTAAATAAGTTGTTTACTGGAAGAAAAGATACTCACTGAGTTGTCGTAATGTACAGTTTATTCATAAACTATGCTAACTGAATATAATATTATTTATTTTCTACTAAATTAATTTCTTAAGAACTAACCATATGGTTTACACACATTTGACTTACCAATTCTTCTTGGGAAAAGCACTCACAGACTAAACTTAAATTTACAACATTATTGTTTTACCTTCATTTCAATTGAAATGGCTTCACAACACATTGGCGACAGGTTTCCGAATCTTATTGCAGTGGCTTTGTTGGCTGAGGCTTTCCTCCTCTTACTAATAAAACTATGTTATATTCTACTATTTGTTTGGGAGGGTGCTCTCACTCCATCAACTGTCTCAAATCTTTTCTCTCCCGTGCGTGGTTGATGTAAACAGGCCAGGTTCCGGTCGTTCGTCTTTTTTATATATCTTTTCCCGATTCAAGTTTTTGGTATCTCGCCGAACTGGATCTGTTGTTGTAAAATGTTGGATTTTCCGCAGCGGAACAAACTATCCAAGTTGCGGTGTCAATACTCAATTGTTGTACGGAGAAATATTTACAGCACGTTACGGCTTGTGAACAATTATACCACAACTATTCAGGACACTGTCTCTGGTATCTAGACATGTGTCTGCAGACACAGCAGGACTACCAGATCGCGGAGCATCTTCCACGTTTCCCGTAGCAAGAAACTTATTCAACAAATTTCTAACCGGAATGTGATGTGGAGGTTGTTTATCGGGAAATCTTGCTATAAGTCTTTGAACTACCATCCGTGTTTATCGATCACCATTTCGAGATACTTGTTCAACCAAACCAATTCTTTCTCCCGTTCATAACACCATTCTTTTTGGAGTGCAAATGATTACTCCAGCAGACGAAGGCTATTCGCTGCATATTGCTTCACGGTGAATTGTAGAGCACATTTTTCTTATTACGTCATGTATTTCAGTTTTCACATTTATTTCTGCATACAAAGTGTTGTGAGTTTTTACAAACACCGGATAATGAAATCTACAGAAAATATTTCAGGGATCCTGGCTGGTGGATATATTATAAATAACTTACGTTATTTCTGATGACACCGTCTTGATACCAACAAGTCAGAAGAAACTACAAGAAATTATAGATTCAGTGGTTGTAGAATGGGAAAATGTGGGCTTTAGTTTGAATAATAGCAAGACAGAGGTCATGGTGGTATCAAAGAAACAGATCGTGCCTAAATGTGCAATTAAAGTAAATGACGTTATTTTAGGGCAAGTGCAGAAATTCTAGGCACATGGATAACATCAGATGGAAGATGCATCTCTGAGATAAAGAACAGAATAGGACAAGCAAGAACTGCATTCTATCAAATGAAGGACATTTTGTGCAATTAGTTCTTGCCCTTGAACGTTAGAAAACGAGTTTTTGCCTGTTAAATAGAACCAGTTTTAACATACGGTTGTGAGTTCTGGACACATAGTAAACACACGAAAACATTCATGGAAGCCCTGGAGATGTCGTTTGATAGAGGAATGCTGAAAATTAATTCGACAACCAAAATAAGCAATCTGGACATTTTGAGGGAAGCTGGATCGCAAAGACAACTTCTCACAAACATCAGAAAAGAAGCCAGTCGTCGTTTTTGGACACATTATAAGAAGACACAGATTGGAACATTTGCGACAACCGGAAGGATGTGGGAAGGGAGTCAACACAGGAATTGACCCATGCCGCGGAGAGGCATGATCGCACAAGTCAGCCAGAAAGTCGTTTAGTGGTTGGATCAACATCACGGCACACGGTTTAACCCATAAGTGCTCCGTTCTCCTCCTAACTCAAACCTGAGTCTGGAGAAACTCAGCTCAATGCACGAACTCCGTTGCATCGGCGAGGATCCTGAAATACTTGGGTAGATTTTTAAACTCGAAATTTTGACCGGGCAGCGCCGTTAGGCTACTCTTTATCGATTTCCAACTGCCAAGGGATTTTTTTACGTGCGCAACAATACACACGGGCGTCCGATCTCACTACCCAGAGACCAGGGGAAATTTTGTTACTGGAAGTCCAGGTGGATTTTTTAAAATAAATCCCGGTCCTCACCGAGGCCTGAACCCGGGACCTCCAGCACTCGAGGCGGACACCATACCTCGAGACCACTCAGCCCCCCCCCCCCCCAAAAAGCACTGGATGATGATCTTGAGGATGGGATAGATCCTAATTATAACTTTTGTTTCTGAGGTTGAACGGGATAGATGTAGGTAGGGTGTTCAATCCCTGACAACTCAGTATAGAATGTTGACAGGTGCACTGTGGTCCGGATCTCAACACTGACAGTGTGCAACACAATAGTCAGCCACTCTATAAAAATGGCTCGTGAAAATAGATTTGGGAAGTATGACATCAGGTCCCTATAGAAAATTAATATAGAATAGTGGACAGACAGATACGGTGCAGACTGAGACCTGGCTGTACAAGACAGGTGTCCTAGTTAACCAGTCCGCTTCCTCTGTCCTATAATAATAATGCTCCTCCCTCCTCCCCTTTCCCACATCCCTACACATGGCAGACGATAGAGCACATTCCCACTCTTTCACCCTGAACTAATGGTTAGCTACTGTAAACACAACAGTGTGATCATAAATCATCTTTATTTTTTTTTTTTAATATATGACATATTATCTTTTAGTTCTACTGTTAAATGAAGTAGAATTATGATTACGCTTAGAGTAAGGAACATTACGACAGTCGTCTCATCACGTGACGTCACGAAGACAGGGAAACACCACACACATGACTTAGATCCAACAGAGGTTACATCACGGGACGTCATGAAGACAGGGAAACAAAACACACAAAACATAGATCCAACATAGGGTACACCACGGGACGTCATGAAGACATGGAAACACCAGACGCAAAACATAGATCCAACATAGGGTACACCACGGGACGTCATGAAGACAGGGAAACACCACACACAGATCATAGGTCCAACACTGGATACACCACCCGGGTATGCTTGTGAAGGCTCCCTCAGATCATCTCTTAAGAAGTGTCTTGAAAGTTGCTGACGACCCCGAGAACGTCATTGTTCACAAACAGGATATTTACCCAGTGTTAGGATGACATTATTATGACCCTTATATGTCCTTTGTCAGTCAAAGTGAAGGCCAAAGTCATAAGATGTTGATTTAACACAGCTACAGCATTTGACTTGAACAGTCCTTATAATTCTCCACTGGATGAGTCTCTGCTAAAATCACTATTACCGATTTAGGCAATTGAGGCAATTATTTTCCGACCAATCACTGCAGTTGACGCCAAGATCACACAAATTGAAGATAATTCCTATTGCGGGATTACGTAGAATATATTTAATAGTCCTAGCTTCAAGTATGCGTTGGCAGTACTACATGCCAAGCGTTTGTGACTCACTGTCATAGAAGAAAACAGGATCTATATAAATGTGCAGTGCTCTCATTCTTACATTCAATGACAGTGACTTATTGCATAAGATACCTTTCATTTTCTGGAATTCATCTTTTGCCTGACCCATTCTGTTCTTAATCTTCTTCATGCATCTTCCATATGATGTTATAATTGCACCTTAGTATTTAAATTCATAACTCTGGTTAACTATTTTCCTTTTTCTTGTTATATCACATTTTGGTGTCGTCTTTCTCTATGATATAACCATTGCTTCTGTTTCCTTGATATTCAAGGAAAGTCTTATTTCGCACTCTTGTGACTATAACATCCAGAAGTTGCTATAGACCGTTTGCATTTTCCACCATCAGTACCGCATCAGCTGCGTAGTTTAGACTGTTTATATTATAAATTAGCATTCCTGACCTCTCTTTAATCTCTCTCGTTATTACTTCTTTATAGAGACAGAAGAGATCCGAAGATAAAACGCATTCTTGTCTTGCTCGTTGCTTTACCTGTTAATTACACTGGTCTACACACATGTCGGCGTCTTACATGTTACAGCTGTTCTTGGGTAATTTTTGTGTTGTTGATTCCAAAAATGTAATCATATTTTTTTTCTGTCAACTCTAGTTTTTGAGATAACTAAGAAAGACCTTCTTAATAGTGCAATTGTTATGTGCAAACCTAGAGTTAGGTGCTATCAGTTGCATGTAATCTGCACTCACATTATGTGTACAGGGTTAACGTTCGGGTTACGTTCTTGGAAAAAGCGACATTAAGTGAAACGACGTATAGCGAAACACTATTTCCCTACAGAATTAAATGAAATACTTTGTATTATGTAATGTTTATTTTGATGGCTGTTGACATTTATTGGATAAGAAGAGGTGGGTTGGAGAGCGAATTGAAGAGTTATTCGGGCGCAGAGGCATTAAAATCACTACTCGCTCCAAAACTATCATTAGCACTACTAGTACTGCTCTCACCCGCTTTCTTACCTAGATCTTCACAGAGAGAGACATTGCTTTCTCTTAGATAACCATCTTGCTCACAGGCATATTCCGGTGATTGTGGTCTTAAATCCAGAGGGCCAATTGTGCTTCTATGTTCTCCATAAGAGTACTTCTGATACGAGTGATCTTGGAAGCACGCAAAGGGGTTACGTTCTTAGCACCCTCTTTGATTTTGTCAGCACCTGCACGAATTGTCCTTACCGTGGTTGAGGGTAAACCATAGACTTTACTCATATCAACAGCCCTATCGCCAGCCTCGAAACGACGTAACGCATCTAATTTCACCTCAAGAGTAACACTTTTCCTGGTTCTCTTACAACCGTACACATTATCATCACTTACTGTGTGCTTTGAACTCATGATTATGGGTGATGACACGATACAATTCTGGGAAAACGTACTGCACAAAATGTAAAATGGCGACGTTAACGCAGCATAGCAACACAGGTGACGACGTTATGGCGGAACGAACGACGTAAAGTGAAGTGATGTCCCATTGTGACAACGACGTTATAGTGAAACGACGTAACCGAAGCGACATATAGCAGGGCCTCCATGTAATCACTGTGCATTTATTGCCTTCATATAAAACGTCAAACAAGTTAACACTTTATCACTAGCATGTTTTTATCTGTATTCAACACACAAATAGTTTCTGTTCGACGACTTCCTGGAATGTCATGTGCCCGGATAGTCACACTTAAGTGCCCGGCGGTAATCTGCCATCATGTGGGCATCCCAAAGTCCCTGGCATCTCTCTTCCATTGTTTTTATAGCTTGGTGAAATCTTTCACCATGCTCCTTCTAAAGTCGCCAAAATTCTCGGGAAAGAAATATAATTGGTTATGGAAATACGACAATTGTATGTTCATGTTGCATCCAAGCTTATAAAAACTCGACAGCATGTTTGAATCTAATTCAGAATAATTGTCTGCTTTTAAGTTACCCGGAAAGTTTTGCACAACTAAAACAAATGATGGCCAGGCTTTGGACTATGTTATGTTCATCGATTCAATAAACTTTGGATCGTTTATTAACTTTCTAATTTGAGGTCCATTAAAGATTCTAACTTTAAGTTTTTCTATGCTCAATTCCGAAAACTTTCTGCATAAGTAATTAAAACAGGTACCACCTATGTTCAGTGCCTTAACGAATTGCTTCATCAAGCCAAGTTTTATATTTAATGGCGGCAATAGAACTCTTTTTCGATCAACAAGAGGTCTGTTGACAATATTTTCATCTCCAACTTCAAATGTATCCCTCAACAGCCACTAAATATTTGTCCAGTGCTTATCTTTTGCCCTGCTATCCCACAAACATATAAAGCATAGATATTTGGTTAATCCTCTTTGCTATCCAAGCAAGAAGTTCATAATTTTAAAATCTACACAAACCGTCCAGTTATGTTCTCAATACTTCCATGTTAAGATCTACACAAACCCGGGAAGGTTAACCCGGTCAACAAATGCCCGCAGAAGTCGGGTGTGTCGGCCTAACGGCGCAAGAACGCAGCTCTGCTGTAAACAGACACAACGCAGTCACGTCCGAAAAAAGAAACTTCGGATGAACGAAGAAGTAGAAGAAGTTCTACACAACCCGTCCAATTATGTTCTCAATACTTCCATGTTAAGATCTACACAACCCGTCCAGTTATGTTCTAAATACTTCCATGTTAAGATCTACACAACCCGTCCAGTTACGCGGACCACACACATAAACGTGGACCACACGGCACACACTGTTATGATAATTTGGCTGTGTCCAGTGTGTGCCGCGTGGCTACACGCCCGCTTCACACGCGTGATCCTGGACTTGTTTCCGGATCCTGTCAGGGATATGCACTACTGACGAGCTCAAACGAGAGCGAAACTCGAGTATAATGCTTCCATATTGACGTGGATAGGCCTTAGGTTCATACCAGAATGCGATCAGCGTTGCCAGTGGTGGGTTGTGCTCAATATTTAAAGCCTAATTAGTTAATAAAATTATATCTGAAAATACCCCAGAGTATCTTCTACCGTTAATTCAATCTAATGCAATGAACAGTAAGCGCTTAAATTTATTACAGGTTCCAAAGCCTAGATTGGACTTATACAAAACATGTTTCGCGTGACAATCGTCAGTGTCTCAACTGTGTGTAAATTGTGGGAGTTTGTTCTTATTAGTTTCAGTGATCATGTGAGGCATCATGTATGTGTCTAATTGTGAAGATGTGTGTGTGTGGATGTGAATGTGAGGGATGTGTGGGGGGATGTATGTGTGAAGGGGTTGTGTGTGGGGGATGTGTATGAGTTTATGCGTGATGTGTGGATGGATAAAGGGATATGTGTGGTCTGTGGGGGATGTATGTGTGTGTGAGAGATGTGTGGGTGGGTTGGGATATTTAGGGATGGTTGGAAGTATGTGGGTGTTAGTGGGTTGGAAGTGTGGGTAGGGAATGTGTATTTGGGTGGGTGAATGGATGTGTGGGAGATGAGTGTGGGTTGGGGGATGGGTGTGTAATAGGTTTGGGGGATGGGTATGGGGTGTGTCTGTGAATGGGATATGTCTGTGTCGGTGGGTGGGTGTGAGTGTGGATGGGGTAAAGGTGAGTGGGTGGAGGATGTATGTGTGGGTGAGGATGTTTGTAGGTGGGGGATGTGTGGGTGGTGGGGTGATGTGTATGTGGGTGAGAAATGTGTGGGCGGGGATGTGTATGGGGAATGCATGTGGGGGAATGTGTGTGTGTGTGTGATGGGAATACGTTTATGGGTGGGGTGTTGTGTGGGAGGGGAGATGTGTGAGGGGTGGGGGTGGTGTCGGATGTGCGGGTGGATGAAGGATGTATGTGAAGATGGGGGATGTGTGTCTGGCTGGGTGGTTGGGGTGTGTGTGGGTAGGAGAGTAGATGAGAGATACATGTGTTGATGGGTGGGTGGGTGATGTGTGGGTTTGAGTGGTTTATGGATGAGTACGTGAGAGGGTGGATGTGTGTGAGAGAAGTGTGTATGGGTAGAATACAAACTTCCAAATTTACGTGGACAAGGCTTTAGAATCGTTCCGGAATACGATCAACGTTGCCAGTAGTGGGTTGTGCTAAATGTTTCAATCTCAAATCCCGGAAAACCCCAGGAATGCTACCTGGTCAAAAAAGCACACTATAGCCGGATGTGTCGGCCTACGCTTTTCGGCCCAAGAGCGCATAACAGACACACCGCAATCACATCTGAAAAAACACCCCGGATGAACGCAAAGAAGAAGAAGAAATTCCGGAAAACACCAAATAAATCAGCATCCGACATCTTCAGGCACTTGTTGGCCGGGTCACCTTCCTGGGTGTTTTGTAGGACGTTTGACTCTCACTTTTGTGGTGTTATCACCATCCTAGCTGACTCATTTAGAACAGCTGAAGACATCCCGGTCAGCCCTAAAGGGAAGGGAAAGCAGGGGCAGACGATGGGCATTCCCCGCCATTAAAGGAGGCTTCCATAATTGCAGAACCGACACATAGCTCTCTGGTAAGGGCTCACCTAAGGAATCGTCACGTCCTGCACATGGCTGCTTAGCCTCACGTCCGTATATTGGGCCGTCCGTTCATTCACCACAGGCTGTTCCTCGGGAAACCAGAAGAATGAGTCTGCAGATGACATCCACACAGTGAGCTTTCGATTCGGACTTTCCGCGCAATGGATTTGCTATCCAAGCAATATTTCAATTCGCGTCACGAACATTTCTGTGGCATGATTTGTGGCAGGCTAAGAACTTCTTCATGCACCTGTAGATGTCAAACTGAATACAGTTAAAGAAAGCTGCAGTCAACTTGAGCTTGTCGACATGTCCATAAAGCTTGTCCTCACATGAAGCAGGTGTGGGACAAAATATATTTCTCTGTTCTGCATATATTGAGCACTCATGCAGCAAATGCCTAGCTGTCATTTTACTAGTTCCACAATTACATTCATCAGTATCTCCTATCTTTAGTTTATTGAACATGTGGTATTTCAGCCTGTTATGTCCTGTACGGAGTTTGAAGATTGCTACTTGTTCACTTCGGTCGAGTTTGTAATATGCACCATCTTTCTGGTGGCCTGGATGCTCTGATTCCAATTTGGTTCAATAAGTGCTTTTCATAATCTTCTTTGCCATATTATAGGTAATGTCTATGTCAGGCTGTGGTAGTCGTCGACCCTCTTTTGCCAGTCTGTCATCCTCTTCATGTCCAGGTATACTACAATGTGATGGGATCCACTGTATTACAACTTTTTTTAAATTATTTCTGACATAGTCCATGGAGTGCTGCTCTTAGGTCTGCTTTCTGTGCTGTTTTTGCTCTTCATTATTGAGACAGCTGACTTTGCATCTGTGAAGATAGATATTTGCTTCTCTTTCTTATCTTCCCTAAAGAGCATTTCTGCTGCAGTTTACAAAGCCTCTACCTCTGCTTTCAAGTTACTTGACAATTTTCCAGTTACCACTGACTGTATTTTCATTGCATTCTAATTTTTAAATTTAGAAGAGATCTTCCACATCCATTTTCTATTGAATTTTTGGCTGATCCATCAAAACATGCATGGGTCCAATTGCTGCTTGGGTAATTTTGTGTAGTTTATGGCTATTTGTCTTCGTTCAATTTCATTCTGAGTGTTCTTTTTCTAAATACCAGGAATGTTTTATATCATCTCAGGCAGTTGTTGCTATCTCCAATCTGGGAACTCGTGTGCATTGCAAATATTTTTGACTGTTGATATATGTGATATAATTTTTCAGAAGTGTAACATCGCGGTAGATATTTCCAATACGATTCAAAAGTTGACACCGCAGAGGATAATTTGTTCCTCTCTGCGATAGATCCAACTTTTTCATCGACCCATTGTGACGTCACCACCGGAACACAACTAACCAAATAAATACGGCACGCCGACAATGAAACGGTCTGTTTTTCACCAACCGACACACACATGAGGCAGGAAGATCAGATGCAGATGCTGGAGTGAGTGCAGCCTCCCAAACAAATACTAAAATAAAACATAGTTTGGTTACTAAGAGGAGGAAAGCCTCAGCCAACAAAGACATCGAAATCAAACTCTGAAACCAGTCGCCGAAGTATGTGGAAGTCATTCTGATAAATAAGGTAAACACCATATTCACTTTAATTTATTTTAAATCTTAGATTAGTGTTAGTCTTTTCCCCAGAAGAATAGTTGGTAAGTCGACTTGTTTAACACGTGTGGTGAGTCCCTAAGAAGTTAATTATAATATATTTAATTGTTATAGTTTATAGATAAACTATTCATTAAGGATAACCATAGTGAGTTTTATTTTCTCCTAAAGTAAACAACTGATTTAATGTATAAGCATTAGTCCAAGTTGTGCATTTATTTCTTAAGCAAATCAATCTACAATGATTTAGAATGGTGAGTTCTTAAGAAATTAATCTAGTAGAAACTAAATAATATTATACTCAGTTATCATATTTCCGGCATGGCACATGATTGATTGATTGATTGATATTATAGTCATAAGATAAACTGTACATTAGGAGAAAACTACAGTGTTTTATTTTCTCCCAGCTAAACAACTTAGTTAATGTATAAAACATTAGCCACATGTTATACATTTTATTTCTTAAGCATGAAACTCAATCTACAATGAATTAGAGTAACTTAAGATTTAAGGAAACTCAGAATTCTTAGTACAGTTGTAAGTACATGTGGTGCATGTACCCACACTGGTCAGAGGAAACTCATTTAAATGTGCCAGCACTGATAGAGAAATTAGTGTAATGTTTTTAGTCAAGTAGATTGAGCACATTAGTCAGTAGATTTAATTTTTGACATGAGCGCATGGACAAACAAATGGTTTTCTTGTAATTCATGAACCCATGAGAACCAAATAGATTTTACAGCGATCATAATTTTGTGTGTTGAGTTAAAGCACCAAAATGGTGAGTCAAATGTATTTCAGTGTTGTAAACATGGGGAAGTAATATTTGTGACACACAATAATAATACTTAGTCAACCGGCATGTTAGAATGGTTAAAATTCGTAATGCCTGATTGAGTATACCACATAAATTGTATTTGATGAGAGCATGATGTGACTCCTGGATTTCATGTTGCTAAATCCTGGGTGAATTTCATAGTGTGCCTAATGATCACATGTCTAGGTCATCGAAGAGCATGCCTGTGTCATATGAGATTCCCTTGTAATGTCATTCTTTTTGAATCTGTGAATGTATTCTGTGTAAAGCACCTACATAGGCATAATTGTCATTCCTACAGATATGATGTGTATGATGAGTGATTGTGAAAGGAGATATTTCATTGTGATATCAATGATGGTAAACATTTTAAGTTATCATTGGGAAATCACATAAGTATAATTACCCACCTTTCATGCCAGTATGAAGGATGTGTGATGAATGATTACTATATGATCACCCATACCAATATGAATGTGTCTATAGACTGAGTGAAATGATCATCCATACATATGAATGTTTCTGAGATGAGTGAATTGACCCCACATGCAAAGATGGATATGTTGACTGATGCATGAGAAGTTTGAGTGAGTGAGTGAAGTTACAGGCTGAGAGAGAGGGAGTATAGGCCAACAGTCAATCTCAGGATAGAAGCCAACTTGATGTGAGATGTCATGACTATCACCAGAGAACTGGTTTGGCGTAACCCATAAACTAAATAATAATTTAGTACATTCCGGCGCATAACAACACTTTGTATAAAATATCATTCATGCTATAATCATCTAGTTTTGTGCACTAAGCACGACAGAATCAATATCATACATTACGCATACTACCAGCATCTGTGTTTGTAATTTAAGCAAATCCCACTTTGTAGTTCATGTCACTCCTGTTAACACATATGGTCTAGTGTAATGATAATAATTTACTTCAATGATCATGATGATGTTGATAATGATAGAATTATGTAATGATTATAATGAGCATGATGATGATGATAATGATAAAAATGTAAGGATGATGATGGCTGTAATAATTATGATAATAATGTAATCATGATGATGATGTAATGATTATAATGAGCATGAGAATAATGATAATAATTGTAATTACAATGATATAAGACAACCATGATGATGTTGATTCTTCTTCTTCAGCGTTTCGAGCCATCGAGGTTCTTTGCTGCAGATACAATCAGTCTCCATTCGTCTCTCTGGTTGACCTTCTCTTGCCTGCCGTTGATTCCAATAATAAATATTACATCCATGAGAATGGAAGAAAACTTCTCACTTGAAGCATTTAATGATAAAGAATGCACTTGAATGCTATACAAGAATAATACCATAATGTGCATAATACCATAATAAGCAAATCCTCATTGAAATGGGAACTGATTTTTAAAAGCCCTTAATGTATGAGACCCTTTTTCTTGAATAGAAAAAGATGAAGAAGAGAATTAACTAGGTACAGAATGGGATGGGAAGTATACTTGTCAATTCCAAATCAATCAAGGTATGACTTAATCGGTAGACCTGAGGACAGGCATAGCTGAAGATGAAACTGCACATCTGCTAGTCTAAAACTTGAACACCATTTAATAGAAGATGGAATGGAGAGCAACCCATTATGTTGCGGATAACTATTTGAGAGCACCAAGACTCTTTACCTTCCACTGTTTACTTGCCTAGGATCACAATTCTTTTAGGTATTTTCTTTGTGATGTTCTTGAGAAAAATATAGAACATTTCAGTTCTGATGTTCATATTGCTGATACTTTTAGATTTATGATGGATGCTAAAATTTCAGGTAGTGGTCATTATCCAGACCTGACTTTGTGAATGCAGCACTTTGTGAAAGTAGTTGTGGCAGCTTGACTGAATGCAGTAGCCACTTAACTGAGTGAGGCAGCTGAGATAGTGAGGCCAAATACTATTCTACAGCAACTGCCTGCCAATTTTCACCACCCTTCCAGGACAGGTATTAAATATCCTTTTTCCTAGGTATAGGGGGAAGAAACACAGTGAGCCAAAAGATTAAATAAAACCGGGGAAAAAAATAAAAGAACTTTCCAGAATATTCTAAACTGACTGTATGCTACCGAGATCCAAGATCTGGATGGCGAACCAACCAGGGTGTACTCAGTTTCTTTCCACAGATTAGGCCAGCAGAAGATATAATAAATGATGAAAATTACGGGTTATTTTCTCTTTTGAGAGTTCTCTTATCATAGCAAAATTGTTGTAAGTAATTACCCTAGATTAATTAATTAGTTGGTAGAGGAAAGGCAAGGAACCATCCTTAAGGACATTTGGGATACTCAGTAAAAATTTAAATTTTTCCTTGAGGTATTCCTTGGTTCTCCAAAACTCTATTTAATGGTCTTAAATCATTGAGCCAGTGACAGCTAAATTAATTTTAACGGGCAGGATCACATTGAGGAAGAGGAACTCTGGATCCTTGATCTCTTTGGGGTTGAGCCATCAACTATTTATCCGACAATATGTTAAGTGAAGGATCTGCCATAATCTTTCGTATTGCAGTTTCTACAAAGTTGCCACGCTTCAGTCTTCCTTTTCCAAAACCATTAAACCTGTTATACATGGGGTGGCCTGTCAATCTTCAAAATTTTTCAGCTTGTTGTTGGGCTCTATTATCTCTTCTATCTTGCATTGGTTTTAAATAAGTGATCTTTTCTTGTTCGTTAATAGGCGTTGTCTTCAGGTTTCCAGTTATGATCCGCATTCCTTGTTTTGGGGCTTAGCTGCTGTTGCCCAAGCTGCGATGCCATTGTCAGCAACCTACTTGCGACAGGCATACACGGATTCTCTTCTTTTGCACTAAACGAAAGTGATAACTCGTCTCGTTTGCAAAAGGATACATTTTTATTCGGAGCAGATTATACAAAGGCTCCACGAGCGGAATACCACAACGGTATTAAACATCTTATAATATGATGATGATAAGATGGGATGAGAGGATGATGTAACTATTATAATCACTGAAGCTAAGCTAGGCTATTATACTATTATACTGTCCTTTATAACTACAAAGTCTTCCTAGCGGAATACACGTCTGATTCCGACGCCGTCTCGGTCCTGTCTGAGCTCGCTGAGCGTGGCGTGTTCAGCCACTAGCAATTCAGCTCAGCGTGCAATGTTTGGTTTACGTGCTGGGCCCTGGGCTGTGTTGACCACAGTTACGTGGTCCTCACCTCGTGAGCTAGATTTCCCCGGTTATTGGGTAACACCAGCTCAATTGCACTGGTTGCCCTTCTTGTTGACACAAGTGTGTCCCGTTATAGCTATTTATAACGTTGGTGTCTCTCCTGTCTGGTCTCCTGTCCTATTACGTCACCTGTCCCCTAATAAGCTCTGTTTTAGCTCTCTCGGAGCTTAGAGCTTCCTCTCAAGTCTTTGACAGGCTCTCGATTCTCCCCTGTTGTGTTACATACTTTTAAGTTGTGGGGGTAACACAAGTAATGTTACAAAAATTGGCTGTCTAATTTTGTCACTGAAGCCATGTACAAAAATGCTGTTCTATCCCTAGCAATTTTGTTAAGGCTTGCATCGCAGCCGAAATAAATTGGGTTCCTCGGTCGCTCAAAATGGTACGAGGAAAGCCAAATCTACAAAATAGGTGTAAAAACACATTTGCTACATCTTTGGAGGTGATGTATTTTAGTGGTACCGCTTCGATCCACCTTGTACAGAGATCCACGAGAGTAAGTATAAAACGGTTTCCCTCCGGGAAGGTTAACCCGGTCAACAAATGCCCGCAGAAGTCGGATGTGTCGACCTAACGGCGCAAGAACGCAGCTCTGCTGTAAACAGGCACAACGCAATCACGTCCGGAAAAAAACTCCGGATGAACGAAGAAGAAACGGTTTCATTTGTTCGACACCTGATTCAGGGGTCCAACAATATCTACCGCTACACTTTCAAATGGTCTAGAAGCCAAAATAGAACGCTGGACCTCGGCTGTTGCATGCTTCCCCTTTCTTACTAAATGTTGACAAATAGTACATGATCGACAGAACAATTTAATGTCGCTACAAGATTTAGGCCAGTAAAAATGTGCCAAAATTCTGGCTCTCGTTTTATCATAGGCTAAATGTCCAGCAAACGGTGACTCATGTGCAATGTGCAGCACATTTTGTCGGTGTTTTACAGGTAACACCGTTTGCTGAATCTCATGGTTATTTGATGTGTAATAACGCATGCGGATTCCGTTATGTACTTTAAAATACCATGATGCATTCTTAGTAACTTTCGCTCGCTCACCTAACAGTTTAAAATAAGGTGTGATAGTTTGATCGTTGCGTTGTACTTCGATGAATTCTTGTCGAGTAGCACTGTTACTTGCACCGGTGGATGTTAACAACTGTAACATTTCGTGTTGTAGGTCAGTGTAATGTGTTTCAGTATCTGACCGCGTTACAGCATTAGCCGTGTTTGTTTCTTTCCAGGCTAATATCTCTTCATTAGTACACTGTTTTAACGATGGTAAACATCCCAAAATTATTTCAGTACAGGGATTTTTGAGGATCGCGCACGTAAATGTGCCGGCAAGGAACGGGGTGTTTATGCGAACTTTCGCCAGTGGGTATTTCTCTATGTTTCCAGAGAAAGTGCGGCATTTTACAAACTCATCCGTATAGTCTTCTGGCTTAACTAGGTCTCTTTTGACCCCAAGTAGAGTGCTTCCGCTATCCAGTAAACAATGGCATGGTTGTTCATTGACCAGTGCATCGTAGAACTGTAACTTGCCTCTGGAGGCTAACGCTGCATTGGCATCTTCGTTGGAACATGGTACCAAGTGCCCACATTTCAATTTGCCATCTGTATGAAACTGGTGACACGTGTCACACTTATTAAAGTCTAATATATCAGTAGCTGCACTCACACTCTCACACTCACTAGTTGGTAATTCATTTTCAAGTTCAGAGTCAATCACACAATCATCGTCAGATGACGTATCGATGAGTAAGGCATTGTTTGCCTTCATTCGTTGCCTACCCAAACATTTAGAACTATAATGGCCATAACTTGAACAAAAGAAGCATTTAACAGCACGTTTATAAGAGTTTCGCTTGTCTTGCTGCTTTTTTATCATCATTTCTAGATGAGCAGGATAAGAGGGGCTCTTATCACAAATGGAGTACTGCGGATGGAACAATTTGCAGTATCCACATTGTGGTGGCTTCTGATATGGTTTATTTTTATTTTGATAGTCTTTCTGCTTGTAAGGCCTGCTTGGTATGTTTTTGACAAAAGCAGTAATCTCAGTGTCATGTACTGATGTTTTAAATACGTCCCTGTTGGACGAAAAATAAGCAGAACCTCGTTTTTCGAGCTGTTCGATAGATTCAATGTCTGCCTGTTGCAGGAACTTGGCAAAGGAGGTAGGAACGGTGGATATGACCTTATCCATCACCATCAAGTCCTGTAATTTATCAAAGTTCTTACCAACTTTCGCTGCCCTCAGCCATTTATTAAATATACTCTGAACGTTTCAAACGTAATCTAAGAATGTTTCTGTTGGCTTGGGCTTTATCTGTGAATACTGGATCCGATATCCAGGAGCATCGAGCAAAAAATGCTGCATAATTCTATCATGAATGTACTGATAGTTACCTCTTAGTTCTGATGGTATAGATTCTATGACCTTTAATGGCTCCCCACTGAGGTTTCTCATGTAGATCATTGCCCAATCATCTAATTGGTATTTTCTGAGTTCTCAGTTGAAATTCTACATTCTCAGTCCAAGCTGATATTGAATCGCCTTGATTGTATGGCTTGATCAGCCTTTTATATTTGTAGAATTTACTTTTTTCTTATTGGCTTTTCAACTTCGTAGAGGCTATCTGGGTGTTAGAGTCAATCTCCATTTCTTTCATCTTTAACTTCGTTTGTGACTCTACCTATATCTGTTTCTGCTTGGTAGCATCGTCCATCTCTATCTGCTTATGTCTCATTTCTAATTCCTTCTGTTTTATTTCCAATTCCTTCTGTTTAGTGGATTCCTCTAACTCCTTCATCTCTTTTTGATGTTGTCTTTCTATGCTCTTGGTCTCTCTCTAGAGCAGCCTTTCTCTCGATATCTTCTCTGTATCTTTCAGTTTGCCCATTTCTCTAGTTTGTCTCCAGTATATTCTAGTACTTTACCCGCCTGGATGAAGTCATTTAGTGATGACATTATGGGGCTTTATGTTATCAGACAATTGATCGCAAAATATTTTCAAAATACAATTTCACAATTCTCGTATGTTAAATATTTACAAGATTTGCTGAAAAAGAGTGCGAAGTTAAGGGTGCATATCAAAATTAGAGAAAAATATACTCATCTAATCTTGTAGTGAAATATGGCCCTTGGGATATTTCGCCGCTGTCCTTCCGTACAAACGACTGATCGCCTCGCTTTTATACTGATGTTTCTGTTTATTAGAACATCAAAATTTTAGCAACATGCATGGAATGTGTCATACATGTGGTTAATTGAGATAACAATGTTTCAACGAATGGCAAAGTTCAAATGTGGCATAAATGATAATGATTAATGTAGATGATATGATTGTATGATAGTCTGAATGAACGTCAATGAATGTCAATGTCGTCTTGTCTTCCCTTTTCTCGTTTCTGACTGGACTGCGCTCTACGATTCTAGCTTAACCTCTAATTTCCTATTGTTGTGCGAAAAGAAATTTGGTTTTGCAAAAATACTACTGTGATTGTGATAGATGTTGACATTTTGATAGTATCGAACACATGATGATTAACCTTTCAATTTGTACACAATCAGTTTATGTTTCACACAATTTCATTTAAATAAGTTACATAAATCATATGCTAATGATACCTTTCATCACACAATACATTGCTATTCTTATCACCGCTACGTTCAATTTAATAGCACAACTTTAGCGGTGGTTCAAGCCCCACGAGAAATGATCACGTGGTATCTTGGCTAATAGCAATGCGTGGTGGTTGAAAATAACACAGCAATGGTATTTTAACAAATGCTATCCAAAATGAGCCAAAATGGTGGCTAATGGTAGTGAGCGGTAGTTCAGGGTCTTATTACACCAAATGGTATCTTATTGGTAGTGAGCGGTTGTTCAGGTACTTCTGACACCAAATGTATGGTATCTTGGTGTCAGATCGTGTCCTGGTGTCAGCTTGTTTCTACCTGGTAATGAGCGGTGATTCAAGCACTTCTGACACCAAATAGTATCCTATCTTGGTGTCAGATGGTGTCCACATGGTAATGAGCGGTGATTCAAGCACTTCTGACACCAAATAGTATCCTGCCTGTCAGCAACCTACTTGCAAAAGGATACATTTTTATTCGGAGCAGATTATACAAAGGCTCCACGAGCGGAATACCACAACGGTATTAAACATCTTATAATATGATGATGATAAGATGGGATGAGAGGATGATGTAACTATTATAATCACTGAAGCTAAGCTAGGCTATTATACTATTATACTGTCCTTTATAACTACAAAGTCTTCCTAGCGGAATACACGTCTGATTCCGACGCCGTCTCGGTCCTGTCTGAGCTCGCTGAGCGTGGCGTGTTCAGCCACTAGCAATTCAGCTCAGCGTGCAATGTTTGGTTTACGTGCTGGGCCCTGGGCTGTGTTGCCACAGTTACGTGGTCCTCACCTCGTGAGCTAGGTTTCCCCGGTTATTGGGTAACACCAGCTCAATTGCACAAGTGTGTCCCGTTATAGCTATTTATAACGTTGGTGTCTCTCCTGTCTGGTCTCCTGTCCTATTACGTCACCTGTCCCCTAATAAGCTCTGTTTTAGCTCTCTCAGAGCTTAGAGCTTCCTCTCAAGTCTTTGACAGCCATATTCCAGTACTGGCCTCACCAGTCCAGTATATAACTTCTTGAGAAGTTTCTCATCTGCTCCCCACGTTGTATCAGCAAGCTTTTTCATGATTGCCATTCTTTGATTTGTTCTTGTTCGATTATTCTCAACCTATGTCTTTCATGTCAGGCGACGATCAAATGCGACTCCAAGATAGTTTGGATTTTCTTCATGGCGCAATATTTTTCCTTTCATTACCAGCTTAGGGTTCTGAGTTTTATTTGAGAGGGAGAACACTGTGCGTGTTTTTATCTCCTCACATATCTTCACTAGTCATGATTTTGACCAGTCCTCTAGCGCTAATAACGCTAGCTGTATTCTGCTGATTGATTGATTGATTGATTGATTGATTGATTGATTTAGGAACCGACATCACAGCATTCGGGACATTACCATAAGCGCTCCGTCCCCATCCTCAGCAGCCAGCGAAGAGTTCCAACACTAGTAGTTCCAGTAGCAATCTGATTATATGTCCGTCTCGCCTTTCCTCTGAGCGTCGAGCGTCGACCAGATCCCCTCGTCACACCTCGCTGTCTCATTCTTACCAGACTATGGTGATCCATCTGCTCCTCCGAGGTGTACACATGCTCCCACAAGGCCGCAACCACGTCTGCCTTGTCATGCATCAATACTCCACCAAGTTTTGCCGAGCCAGCCAATCTGTCCGACTGTTCATTCCCCAGCACACCGGCATGCCCAGGAGAAAAGATCCAGGTGATGCTTGCTACCCGTGACCTCCGAAGCGAGGCAAGCCACTCTGCACGAAGCTTGCCTGTTCTCACCCTTCTCAGCATGCTTTCTGAGTCAGTTACAATCACAATGTGTGTATGTATCGTGTTTTCTATCCAGCGGAAAGCTGCACTGACCGCCTCCACCTCCATTCTTAAGCTAGATGTAGTGTCATCATACACCAGGCTCTACTGCACCAAACGCCGACTATTAGTTTTTGCCAAGAACCCCTAGGCACTTCTCCTACCTCTCAACACTGACCCATCCGTGTAGATAATCACATCACCCGGGCGAGAGTTTTCCTGAATTAGTTGCTGATGGCTGTACTAATATATTCACCAGATGTCCATATGGCTAGGTCATCTGCAAAGGAGGATGTGTGTACTCTGGCTGGAAAACATTTTCCGTGATGTTATTTATACATGCTAGGAATAATGTTGGTGAGAAAACTCATCCTTGGGGGACACATTACTCTAACAGCATCTTTTTGCTGGTTTTTCCTTGTACTTTTGTCCTGGCAGTTCTGTTCTCAACGTAGTGGCTGATCCATGTGTACATTTTCAAACAAACAGTCACTTTTGCAGGTTTAATTTCAGTTCTTCCTCCCATACTTTATCAAATGCTTGTTCTAAATTTATCCAGTACAATGTCAGGTACCAACTGCAATTGACCTATCACCTAACAATGACAGGTACCAACTTTTTTTTTTTTTTTTAGCATATCCTTTTTACAGGACTTAGCTGTCAACACCAGCATCTTTCAGCTGTATGTTGATCTCTTGGCAAGATTACGCTCAGTAGTTTGCCATTGCTTTCTGAGCGGCCGGCTCACATACCCCGTAAGTTACCGATGCGATTCGAACCACTGCTGATTTGAACCGTCATCACGTTACCTGACGAGAGTATACGAGATTACGGATAAAAGTCATAACCTCTAAGCCACGAAGCCGGCTTAGGTACCAACTACAATTGGCTAAACTACAAAATAAAGAGGGAAAGAGAGAGAGAGAGAGAGAGAGAGAGAGAGAGAGAGAGAGAGAGAGAGAGAGAGGAGAGAAGAGAGAGAAGAGAGAGAAAGAGAGAGAGACAGACAGAGACAGAGAGAGAGGTTGAGAGAGAGGTAGAGAGAGAGACAGACAGAGACACAGAGAGAGTGAGAGAGAAGAGAGAAGAGACAGAGAAGAGAGAGTAAGAGAGAGAGAGCCAGACAGAGACAGAGAGAGAGAGAGAGAAGAGAGAGAGAAGAGAGAGAAAGACAGAGAGACAGACAGAGACAGAGAGAGAGAGAGAGGTTGAGAGAAAGAGAGAGGGAGAGAGAGAGAGAGAGAGAGAGAGAGAGAGAGAGAGAGAGAGAGAGAGAGAGAGAGAGAGAGAGAGAGATAATATTGGTGTTTTGTCTTTATGAAGTAAGTTGCATATCCTTCACATAATGTTTGTTAGCTGCTCGTGATTCCTGGGAATGTTTACTTTCAGTAGTTTGCCATTGCTTTCTGAGCGACCGCCACATTTTAGAAAGAAAAAAAAAACCAACGAAAGAAGGTCTGCTACCAAATCGCCCACGCAGTGTTTCGAAAGCGTATACAAGATTACGAAATGCGTCTGTTACCACATGGCCACGGAGACTGCCATCTAATAAATGTGGCAATCGCAAGCAGCATAGAGTGGTGATCATCTGAGAACAAGTATGGAGATAGATAACGAACTACAGGCTTTACAAACTAATCTACACAAGCTGAGTCGAACATATCAAGTCAAAGACAAGACAAGTGCCAGTTTATTTCATCTAGACAACTTATGCCGCTTTAAAACACAATCAATGGATTGAATTATTGTTTATTGAACTTTATTTAAAAAGGGTTAAAAATAGGGCTCATAGGCCCGTCTTAGATTCGGCCCTTCCAATCACTCATCTTTTGTTCATCAATGGTGCATGATACATTCACATAAGAAAATAAAACATTGTCAAATGAATGTTGTAAGCATAAACAATGCATATTATAATGTTATGTGACATATCCCTTCTCCTCTCAGACATCCCGCACCAAACCACACACACATCCCTCACCCACTCACACATCCCCCACCCATCACACATCCCTCCACCCACTAATACATCCCCTCACCAACCCAGACATCTCGCACCCACACACACACACATCCCTCACCCACATCCCAACCCACTCACACATACCCCAACCCACACAAACTCACCCACACACACATCACCCACCCATACCCACACATCTTCCCATCCACACACACACACATTTTTACACCAACACACACATTTCACACCCACCCACATACTCAACCAACCACACATACACCCCCCACCCACACGCACACCCCCACAATGATTCAGAGTGCAAAAAAACAAAAAGCCCCCAGATAACTAATGATGGAATAAAACGTAAAATGTACCGATCTACTCAACCCACTAGTCCGCACTGAATTAGTAAGTCCCACTCTGAACGATCTATTAATATATTGTGAATATAAGTAACGTTGCTAACAGAATACGGTAACACTTAACATTGAAGTATCACTAAACGGCGTAAGGTTCCAATTACCATTGACTCACTACCAAACGATGTATGGCACCAACTACAATTGACCTACCACCTAACAATGTCATATACCAACTACAATTGACCTACCACCTAACAATGTCATGTACCAACTACAATTGACCTACCACCTAACAATATCATATACCAACTACAATTGACCTACCACCTAACAATATCATATACCAACTGCAATTGACCTACCACCTAACAATGTCATATACCAACTACAATTGACCTACCACCTAACAATATCATGTACCAACTACAATTGACCTACCACCTAACAATGTCATATACCAACTACAATTGACCTACCACCTAATAATATCATATACCAACTACAATTGACCTACCACCTAACAATATCATATACCAACTACAATTGACCTACCACCTAACAATGTCATGTACCAACTACAATTGACCTACCACCTAACAATGTCATATACCAACTACAATTGACCTACCACCTAACAATATCATATACCAACTACAATTGACCTACCACCTAACAATATCATATACCAACTACAATTGACCTACCACCTAACAATGTCATATACCAACTACAATTGACCTACCACCTAACAATATCATATACCAACTACAATTGACCTACCACCTAACAATGTCATGTACCAACTACAATTGACCTACCACCTAACAATGTCATATACCAACTACAATTGACCTACCACCTAACAATATCATGTACCAACTACAATTGACCTACCACCTAACAATGTCATATACCAACTACGATTGACCTACCACCTAACAATGTCATGTACCAACTACAATTGACCTACCACCTAACAATGTCATGTACCAACTACAATTGACCTACCACCTAACAATATCATATACCAACTACAATTGACCTACCACCTAAAAATATCATATACCAACTACAATTGACCTACCACCTAATAATGTCATATACCAACTACAATTGACCTACCACCTAACAATGTCATGTACCAACTACAATTGACCTACCACCTAACAATGTCATATACCAACTACAATTGACCTACCACCTAACAATATCATGTACCAACTACAATTGACATACCACCTAACAATGTCATATACCAACTACAATTGACCTACCACCTAACAATATCATATACCAACTACAATTGACCTACCACCTAACAATGTCATATACCAACTACAATTGACCTACCACCTAACAATATCATACACCAACTACAATTGACCTACCACCTAACAATGTCATGTACCAACTACAATTGACCTACCATCTAACAATATCATATACCAACTACAATTGACCTACCACCTAACAATGTCATGTACCAACTACAATTGACCTACCACCTAACAATGTCATATACCAACTACAATTGACCTACCACCTAACAATGTCATGTACCAACTACAATTGACTTAGTTAGTTAGTTAGTTAGTCGTAGTTCCAACCTCACAGCAACGCATTGTCCCCATTATGCTCCGTTCCGGTGCCAGTGAATATCACACAAAAAGCTCCCCACTGCCCAATGTGAAAAGTGGAAAAGACAGGAGTTTCGACAAACAACAGCCCGCACAGATACACTGTGCATAATGCCGCCGCCAGAATGTCAACACAATAGTCCCCAAGGAAACATCCAGTTCATCTCTGATGGAATCGGCAGTCATTTTCCCATCTGGATGTTTCCTAGATGTTCACCCACACAGTCCACGAAAATACAGTTCATCGTCGATGGTAGTGGCAGTCAACCAGAAGCCCAGTAGCCACGCATTTCTGCATAAGGCAAAAACCGGTCAACTCTGGAACATAGCCATCTACAATCGCTCCGAACATGCAATCACGTTTCAAAAAACCTCGGGCAGATTCAAAAGCATTTCACACGAAACTCACAGCTCACAGTGTCGCGCCACGCACTCACTCAGTAGCAGGGCGACGGAACTATCAAGCCTCCTTAGTCGCCTCTTACGACATGCGTGGTAGGCTGCAGTGTTGCTATTCTTTGCTTCCCTTATGGGCCCCGGCAACACACGGGAGTACAATTGACTTACCACCTAACAGTGTTAGGTACCAACTTTATATATATATATATATATATATATATATATATATATATATATATATATATATATATATATATATATATATATATATATATATATATATATGCATGCGTTTCCTCTGCCTGTTCTGCCATTCTCTGTAATCATGCTTCCTTGATACTGACATTAACTAGCTTTAGAGATTGACTGTTTATCTGTACATGTAGTGGAGCGTGAGATCTGCTAGCCTGCAGTTAGTTCAGTTTCGGTTGTATGTATGTTTATATTTGTATATTCTGCACGTAGAACTCAGATTATTAATGTGATTTTGTAGGCTACCCTCGTGTCATGATTTCACTGTGTATCAACCAGATAATGACAATACAGACGGTCATATTAATGGCCTGTGTGCAAAGCTACAATTGTTTTTTAACCGGGACAGAAAAAACAATAAAGTCGGAATGCACAGCTGCAGTTGTTTACCAGTTAGATCAAAGACACCGCTAACCTTGAGAAGGTCTCCAACATCAAACAGGAAAATCGTCTTTGACAGTCCCCACAAGAGGGAAAATTGTAGGCATATGTTGAAAAAAGGGGGAGATAATCTACTCTTGTGACATTGATTAAACCCAAGGGAGAGAATTTATTCAGAAATGGATAATCTGCCCTTGAACCACTTTTGTTAACATCAAAAAGTCACATGACCAATTCCAGGCCTTTGCCAAAAACACGATTTGAGGACAACTAATGTGACTTTGACAGCTGATGTGTGCAGAAGTGAAAATTGGCTTGATCCGTGTGAATAGAATCGCCTGTGTTGGTTTTATGTAACCCATGTCTTTATGGCGAATGGCGTATTCAATTCAGGATTTGAGTCAGAATGGCATAAGGTATTTTAAAGATTGTGCTAGCTATAAATAATGTGGAGAAGCTTAGAAATATAGTTTAGAAAGAAGTTATAGATGTCATCCAGGAGTGATGCGGTTGTGCTTAAGGTATTGTAGAGAGTATATTTAAGCCTAGTTAATATAAGCAGTAGCCTCGGTAAAACTAGCTAGAGTAATGAATAGAATTAGCTCTGCTAGTGAGAATTGTGTAGGGGGGAAGATTGGGGATGGGGAGAATGTACAATGATGGGATCTCCAGTGAGGTCTGCTGGGGGTCTACACTTTACATTTTGCTCTGTCCTGATCTTAACCCACTGCAGACAGGAGTGAAGAACTCTATGCCCATGACAGAGTTGGTTCACTGTCATGTATCTGAGTGAGGCGGACACCCCCCCCCCCCCCCAATGGAGGTCGGGGACAGTTGCTATCACCAAATGTGTTGTTCTCTCGTTGACAGGTTCCTTTAGGTCACTCAAGTCACTGAGAATGGAGACCTTGGTGCAGGCAGTTGGTCAACATCTTTTGCACTTAGCCCATGATAAAAAGGGTTTACGGGAACAAGCATAAGAGGGATTATCAAACGTCACACATTAACAGAATACAAAAAATTGTTTGCTCCGCACCATTTTGGAGGAAGACCAATCGTCAAATTAATGTTTCAAACATCACTTGGGAACAGAATAGTAGAAAGTGAATTTCTTTTACACCACCTGGGAAAAGCCCAGTGGGCAGTATGTTTTACACGACAGGTGAACAAACAAAGAGATACAGTTATTCCCCATCACATGGGAATAAATCAGTATAAACTGATTAGGAAGTTAGTATAACAATGGTCTTGTGAACAGTAGACACTTGAGACAGGAAGTACATTTATTTCAAAGAACAGTATATTCGTGTCCTCACTAGACAAGGGTGTTATAAGTATAAGAACAAATTAGACATATACTAACTGAGTGATCCAGACAGGATTTAGGGTCGGACTGTGACTAGTTCTTTTGAGTGATCAAACAGCCACCGGTGGAAATCTACATCTAGCAGGATGGACACATACCTGGGTGAGGTCATCGTGGAATGAATGAGGATATGGTGTGATCCTTTCTGGGATGATAGGGCTGGACTCTTCAGCTACCTGGTCTATGTCCGCACCCAATAGAAATATTCGACACACATTCTACACTTTACACACACACACTTCTCACACCTATACTCTTGGTTTAATAAATTATTTTGTATTTATTTGTTAAAGCTTGAGTTGTGGAGTATGTTATGTTGGGGAAAAGTGAGAGGGGGCATGATACAAGGGTGAGTGAGAGTACGAAAGAGGTGTTTGCAGACCGACGGAGTTTTGTGGACGGAGTCTGGTGGTTTCTCTAGGACAATAATATTGGGGTAATAAAAATGTAGTGTTGATTCCCCACACTCCAGGGACAACACGAAAGTAAGTAAGGAAGACTTACGACATTTATTGGGGGCTCGTAAACGTGATCTTTGGACAGCGGGATCTCTTGTAAGCGGGATCTCTTGGAAGCGGGATCTTTTGACAGCGGGATCTCCTGACAACGGGGTCTTTGACACGGGATCTTTACTAAGAGGACGGTGATATGGTTAGAGAGAGAATCCAGCTAGAGTGAATGTGGATAGGGGTTAAGACACATATCTTACCTGTTCACACTTCACACGTCTGCATAGGTCTGTGGTCCTGATTCTGCTCTTGTCACTGAGTGATTGTGTTGTGCTGTGCTGTGTGGTATTTAAGAATATAGATTGACTGTAATTGTTCATTACCAATATATTTCTATTAGAGATAATCTATACTCTGTCTGCTGACTTACCTCTCTGAAAAATGGCCACTCCTAAATTAACTGGGGCAGAACTAAAGGCAAAGGGGGAAGAAATGGGATTGTCAGGTTCTGCACTAACAGATTACGTACAGGAGGTGGAGAGGGAGTATCGTCAAGCAGAAAGGGAAGATCGAAAGGCGGAGTTGGAATTGAGAAGGATGGAGTTAGAACAAGCTGCTAAGAAATTGGAAGCAGAGCAAGCCATGAGAAGGCTGGAAATTGAAGCTGAGCAGGCAGCTAAGAATCGGGAAGCTGAACAAGAAGCTCGGAAAAGGGAGCACGAGTACCGGATGCGGGAACTCGAGCTTAAGAGGCAATCTAATGGAGAAACTGAGGGAGCAGTTGGAGATTCCTCCATCCCAGGCTCAAACCCAACAGGTGGACATAGTTACCATGCAATGAAGTTCCCTCTAGCAATCTACGAGGAGGACAAGGAGAAGATTGACCAGTACCTTCAACGCTTCGAGGCCATGTCCGTGGCTATGGGTCTGGAGCGTAACAAATGGAATCTCAAGCTATCCCAGGGATTACGCGGGACCGGCTACGAGGTTTATTCCCGCCTGCCTCCAGGACATGAGAACAATTATGACGAGTTGAAGACGGCTCTGCTGAAACGATTCGAGGTTACGTCACACACCTACCGGAAAAAATTTCGAGCAGCGAAACGAGAACCGGGAGAGTTGTTTGCCGCTTACAGTTTGCGTCTAAAGTCCTATCTCCACAAGTGGATGGATTTGGCTGGGTTCGCACATGACTACGAGAGTCTGGAAGAGCTCATGGTGGTCGACCAGCTGAAGAAGCAAATGTCAAAACCTCTCAGGACATTCCTAGGAGAACAAGGAGCGGAACGTATTGACCTCGTGACAAAATTAGCAGAACGGTTCGTCGAGGTACATGGGGAGGCCGGGGAAAACCTTCCCACCAACACAAAAAGTCAGGAGAAACATGACAAGAAGAAAGCCAAAAGCTCAGGAACAAAAAAGGGGGAACCTTATGTGCAAAAATCAGAGGATAGTTCAGAGAAGACGAAGGAGGGAAGCAAGAGCTCTTCGAGCTCTACACCAAAACGACAGTGGTCGGAGAAGTGGTGTTCAATTTGTAAGTCACCCACTCACAATACGAGGGACTGCAAATCGAAGGCTAAGAGCCCTCACTTCGCAGCATGTCAAGTGACTTCCAAGGAGGTTGTCACGGAAAATGCCAAAGTCAGCAAGAAGGCTCGCCATCAGGAGAGCTCACTCAAGGCCGGTACTAGAAAATCTAGGACAGGGAAATGGTGCAACCAATGCAAGTCAAACACGCACAATGCTATTGACTGCAGGGAAGAGTCAGGAGATTCTCAATTCGTTATGTGCCCCAGGAGACCTAAGGTGGAGCCCACTGAACAGGTCGAGGCCGATGAAGAGACTCCAGACCAGGAAAAACCACCTGTAGTGGAATTGGTAGAGGTTAACGGTCGTCAAGTGGAGTGTTTGTACGACACAGGCCTGGACGGGGAGGCCGTGATTTCCGCGGATCTGGTACACCCAGAACAATTCACAGGTGAGACCATGGAAATACAGCCTGCACAGAAGAGTGCTGTAGCCATGAAGTTGCCCATTGCTAACGTGGAGATTCGGTCAAGATATGTCACCGGCACAATCAAGGCTGCTGTATTGACCGATCCCATTTTCCCAGTAATCCTTGGTTGCCGGTATGTCTTTCTGGGAATGCCCAGGGAGCCAATCCATATGGGAGCAATACAGACTCGCTCTCAGACGAGAACGGAAGAGGCAGAAGCAATTGTGACTAACCCACTGCCGGGGGAGCTACGAACTGCCCAGAGTGAGGATGATACTTTACGTCCTTGCTACAAAAAGCTGCAGAAAAGTGCTGATCCACCAGGACGGGGTCAGTACTACATGAAGAACAGGATACTCTACAGGAGAGCAGGAAGGGGAAACAACCTATACGGTCAGTTGGTCGTTCCGAAAGCTCACCGGTCCCAGATTCTTCATATGGGGCATACCATCTCCTTTAGTGGACACATGGGTATTGCCGCCACCATGCAGCGGATTTCCTGCCACTACTATTGGCCGGGAATGACAGAGGATGTGCGTCGGTATGTGAAGTCATGCCCTGAGTGCCAGAGGGTGGCACCGAAACACTGGACAGCACCGGTGGTCTTGGGTGAGATGCCCATTATGAACTCTCCTTTCGAGAGGGTAGCCATCGATATCGTGGGTCCACTTCCCAGGACTAGGAAGAGGAACATGTATATACTCACAATGGTGGATTGCTGTACAATGTGGGGTGAAGCCATACCGTTGACCACGATTGACTCGAAACGAGTGGCGGATGCACTGATGGAGGCCTTTACAAGATTAGGCTTTCCAGATCAAATTCTGACGGACAATGGGTCCCAGTTTTGTGGAAAACTCATGGAGGAGGTATTTAGAGTGTTTCACTCTAACCACATACATACCAGCCCTTACCATCCTCAAGCCAATGGACAAGTAGAGCGTTTCAACGGCACGTTGATGACAACGCTCAGGAAACTGGCGCAGGAAAAACCTGATAGGTGGGATGAATATATCCCAGCAGCACTCTTTGCCTATCGGGAAGTTCCTCATGGCTCAACAGGACTACCACCCGCTACGTTGCTGTTTGGTCGTCCAATTAAAGGACCGTTGGAAGCCATGTTGAGGAGTTGGACTGAAGAGGGGACGTCAGAAGAAGTGATCTCCTCCTATAAATACGTGGAGGAACTAAAAGAAAAACTCCACAAAGGATGGACTCTGGCAAATCAAAACTTGAAAAAGGCCAGGAAAAGACATGCGGCTTACTACAACCGTAGGTCTAAAGACAGATCTCTAGAGGTGGGAGACAAAGTTTTGTTGCTACTCCCAACGGGAAACAACAAACTGGAGATAGGTTGGCAAGGACCATTTCCCGTGGAAAGGGTGATATCCAGAACCAACTATCAGATCCGGATCCGGGGAAAGTCGAAGATTTTCCATATCAATCTCTTGCGGAAATACGAAGAGAGACCCGGAGAAAAAGCAGCTCACCTCATGGCAATGGCAGTTGCAGTGGAGACAGAAGTGGGAACCAGCGAGGGCAGGGAATATCCCCTGGTACACCAGGAAACCTACAAGGATGTGCAGGTGAACCCTGATCTGACCTCCCAGGAGAGGGAGAAGATAACCCAGGTTCTCAGGTCTCATAAGGAGATACTGACTGATAAACCAGGACGAACGAGGTTGGTGGAGTTCGAGATGACGTTGACCACACAGGAGCCTGTTCGCCAAAAGGTTTACCCAGTGCCCTTCTCTAAAGAAAAGGCCCTGGAGGAGGAAATACAAAAACTGCTGGAGGATGACGTGATTGCACCATCCACATCCCCATACAATGCGGGGGTAGTTTTGTTACGGAAACCAAGTGGAGAACACCGGTTGTGTATAGACTACCGACTTCTGAACAGTCATACACAATTTCAGGTGGAACCTTTGCCGAATCCAACGCAGTTATTCGCTAGGCTCCATAAGGCTCGGTACTTTTCAAAGGTGGATCTGAGTCGGGGGTACTATCAAATACCAGTCAAACCGGAGATTCGACCACTGCTTGGCCTTCAGTACACCCAGTGGACACTACGAATTCAAGGTCATGCCCTTTGGACTCAGCAATGCACCTAGTGTGTTTACACGTATGATGAGGACTTTACTAGATCCTTTACAGGATCCGGCCATCATCTCCTTCATGGATGATATTCTGATTTCCAGTGACCGCTTGGATGACCATTTGCAATCCTTGGAGAGAGTGTTTAATAGACTCAAGGAAGCAGGGCTTACCGCTCGTCCAACCAAGTGCATGATTGGTTACCAGACTCTGGAATTTCTAGGTCACACCATCACTCCAGGACACATTGTCCCAGAAGAGAAGAACCTGGAGAAAATCAGAAATGCCCCAAGGCCAAAAACGAAGAAGGACGTGCGATCTTTTCTCTCGTTGTGTGGATTCTACCAGAAATTTATCCCACATTTCACTGAACTGGGAGCTCCATTGACGGAAACCTTGAAAAAGGGATTCCCGGACCAAATCATTTGGACACCAGAATGTGAGACTGCCTATAGTCAGTTAAAGGAGGCCTTGGTCAGCAAACCTGTATTACAACTCCCGAACCTTTCCAAACCATTTGTGTTGAGAACTGATGCAAGTGGGATTGGGATTGGGGCAGCTTTGTTACAGGAAGGGAAAGACGATGCTTCGGTTTTGAAACCTGTGGCATACGCAAGCAAGAAGCTACTCCAGGCTGAGAGGAATTATTCGACCGTCGAGAGAGAGAGTGCTTGTCTCTCGTATGGGCCGTGCAAAAATTCCAGCCCTATTTGTATGGAGTTAAGTTTCGGGTCCAGTCAGATCATCAGCCCCTGATGTTCCTGGCTACTTCTCAGAAGCTCAACGCCCGTTTGATGCGGTGGTCGTTGTTACTTCAACCCTACAATTTCACAGTGGAGTATATTCCTGGGAAGGAAAATGTTGGAGCGGACTTCTTATCAAGACACCCAGCTCCTGAAGAAGAGGAATGAATCATCTGGATTGAATTCACAGTGGAGAAGAGTGAGATGGACTACTCTCTTAAGAGGGGGCCTATGTCATGATTTCACTGTGTATCAACCAGATAATGACAATACAGACGGTCATATTCATGGCCTGTGTGCAAAGCTACATTTGTTTTTTAACCGGGACAGAAAAACAATAAAGTCGGAATGCACAGCTGCAGTTGTTTACCAGTTAGATCAAAGACACCGCTAACCTTGAGAAGTCTCCAACATCAAACAGGAAAATCGTCTTTGACAGTCCCCACAAGAGGGAAAATTGTAGGCATATGTTGAAAAAAGGGGGAGATAATCTACTCTTGTGACATTGATTAAACCCAAGGGAGAGAATTTATTCAGAAATGGATAATCTGCCCTTGAACCACTTTTGTTAACATCAAAAAGTCACATGACCAATTCCAGGCCTTTGCCAAAAACACGATTTGAGGACAACTAATGTGACTTTGACAGCTGATGTGTGCAGAAGTGAAAATTGGCTTGATCCGTGTGAATAGAATCGCCTGTGTTGGTTTTATGTAACCCATGTCTTTATGGCGAATGGCGTATTCAATTCAGGATTTGAGTCAGAATGGCATAAGGTATTTTAAAGATTGTGCTAGCTATAAATAATGTGGAGAAGCTTAGAAATATAGTTTAGAAAGAAGTTATAGATGTCATCCAGGAGTGATGCGGTTGTGCTTAAGGTATTGTAGAGAGTATATTTAAGCCTAGTTAATATAAGCAGTAGCCTCGGTAAAACTAGCTAGAGTAATGAATAGAATTAGCTCTGCTAGTGAGAATTGTGTAGTGGGGTGATATTGGGGAAGATTGGGGATGGGGAGAATGTACAATGATGGGATCTCCAGTGAGGTCTGCTTGGGGGTCTACACTTTACATTTTGCTCTGTCCTGATCTTAACCCACTGCAGACAGGAGTGAAGAACTCCTATGCCCATGACAGAGTTGGTTCACTGTCATGTATCTGAGTGAGGCGGACACCCCCCCCCCCCCCAATGGAGGTCGGGGACAGTTGCTATCACCAAATGTGTTGTTCTCTCGTTGACAGGTTCCTTTAGGTCACTCAAGTCACTGAGAATGGAGACCTTGGTGCAGGCAGTTGGTCAACATCTTTTGCACTTAGCCCATGATAAAAAGGGTTTACGGGAACAAGCATAAGAGGGATTATCAAACGTCACACATTAACAGAATACAAGAAATTGTTTTCTCCGCACCATTTTGGAGGAAGACCAATCGTCAAATTAATGTTTCAAACATCACTTGGGAACAGAATAGTAGAAAGTGAATTTCTTTTACACCACCTGGGAAAAGCCCAGTGGGCAGTATGTTTTACACGACAGGTGAACAAACAAAGAGATACAGTTATTCCCCATCACATGGGAATAAATCAGTATAAACTGATTAGGAAGTTAGTATAACAATGGTCTTGTGAACAGTAGACACTTGAGACAGGAAGTACATTTATTTCAA
>JACEFZ010018384.1:97500-250000 GCA_014155875.1 Cepaea nemoralis
GTGTGTGTAACATACTTTCAGATATGCAATGTGTGTGTATAACATACTTTCAGATATGCAATGTGTGTGTGTAACATACTTTCAGATATGCAATGTGTGTGTGTAACATACTTTCAGATATGCAATGTGTGTGTAACATACTTGTCCATGTTTGTGTGGATGCTCATGACAGTTGTCAATGTTGGTGGAAGTATGTAAGTCTGTATATATTAATTTGAGTGACTGTGTGAGTTGTTAGATGTAGGATCGAATGTATATGGGCATAAGAGAGAGAGAGAGAGAGAGAGAGAGAGAGAGAGAGAGAGAGAGAGAGAGAGAGAGAAGAGAGAGAGAGAGAGAGCGAGAGTGAGAGAGTGAGAGAGAGCGAGGGGAGAGAGAGAGAGAGATCGTCTGTATGTCTGTATGTCTGTTTGTCTGTGTGTCTGTGTGACTGTGTGACTGTGTGACTGTGTGAGTGAGTGAGTGAGTGAGTGAGTGAGTATGTGTGCGTGTAAGTGTGTGTGTGTGTGTGAGGGTGGAGGGTGGGAGTGGATGGATGGATGGATGGGAGGTGGGTGGGTGGATGTGTGGCCGTGTGTGTGTGCGTGTGTATGCTCGTGTGCATGTGTGCCTGTGTGCATGTGTGTGTGTTTGTGCTCGTGTGTGCGTGTGTGACATACCAATGGGTGCGGTTGGCATCACAAAATTCTCTGTCCTTGAACTCGTTGATGTAGAGTGCCTGTAAAAATGTTGTAAACCAATCTGACATCAGTGGCAGGCCGCGGACAACATTCAATAACGTAAACAAATCTGACATCAGTGGCAGGCCGCAGACAACATTCAATAACGTAAACCAATCTGACATCAGTGGCAGGCAGCGGACAACATTCAATAACGTAAACAAATCTGACATCAGTGGTTGGCCGCGGACAACATTCAATAACGTAAACAAATCTGACATCAGTGGCAGGCCGCGGACAACATTCAATAACGTAAACAAATCTGACATCAGTGGCAGGCCGCGGACAACATTCAATAACGTAAACCAATCTGACATCAGTGGCAGGCCGCAGACAACATTCAATAACGTAAACAAATCTGACATCAGTGGCTGGCAGCGGACAACATTCAATAACGTAAACCAATCTGACATCAGTGGCAGGCAGCGGACAACATTCAATAACGTAAACAAATCTGACATCAGTGGCAGGCCGCGGACAACATTCAATAACGTAAACAAATCTGACATCAGTGGCAGGCCGCGGACAACATTCAATAACGGATGAACTAGATCAGCGACACTGCTAGTACACACACATCTAACATCATAGATAAGGGATGTGTTGGACAGTGTGTCAGACACCAAGACACCAACCATGACCTAACCTGTCTTGTCTATGTGATTCCATGACCTAACCTGTCTTGTCTATGTGATTCCATGACCTACCCTGTCTTGTCTATGTGATTCCATGACCTACCCTGTCTTGTCTATGTGATTCCATGACCTAACCTGTCTTGTCTATGTGATTCCATGACCTAACCTGTCTTGTCTATGTGATTCCATGACCTAACCTGTCTTGTCTATGTGATTCCATGACCTAACCTGTCTTGTCTATGTGATTGCTGTATACATTTCCAATTCCCTCAACTTTTCCCGTAGAAGTGATCTCGAGACAGTAGAGATGTGTTTGGTTAGAGGTGAAGCCTGCCAGCCAACAGCCGTTTCTCGTTGGATACCTATATAGGAATCCTTGTGCCGGGTACAGTTGGTATGACTGCTTCACTACAATGATGGATAGAGTGTTTACAGCAGGTAGAGAAGTTATGATACTAGGTGACTTCAACATAGATATTAGTAAATCCAACCAGACATGGGACGATATCATTCTTTCTTACAATTTCAAACAACTAATAAACCGTCCCACAAGGGTTACTGACACATCCTCAACTATAATTGATCATATATATGTTACTTGTCCAGATAATATTATTGAATGTTCTGTTCCTGTTTGTACAGTTAGTGACCACTACCCGGTATGTTGTACATGGTCATGAATTGGGTTCAAACCTCTTAAACATAAACATGTAAGTATCAAATTCAGGAATTTTAAAGCATTCAACCAAGATTTATTTTTGCAAGACTTAAGAAAAGCAGCCCTTGATCACGTTTACCAACTTCCTGACCCGGACGATGCATTAGCTTTCTGGACGAAGACAGTCTACAATGTGTTCGATAAACACGTGCCAATCAAAGAAGTTCGAGTCAAAAATCAACATAAATCCCCATGGGTCACTAGAGAAGTGCTGGAAATCATGAGAGAGCCAGATACAGCAGACAAAAATAAAGACTTCATCAATTACCGCAGACTAAGGAATAAAGTTAAATATGAAATTCGTAAGATAAAAAAAGATCATTTTAAAAATTTGATTGTAGATCATTCAAACAGTACAAATATATGGAAGGCTATTAACTTGCTAACCAATAAGAAACGCCCTACAGAATCAGCAATACCAAATTCTATAACATGCGATGAATTCAGTTGGTTCTTTCAATCAGAAATAGAGAATCTAAAGTCTTCAATACCAGACTCATCGTGTAATTTAAGTTCACTGGCATCATTCTGTGAGGAGAAGTGCGCCAGAAATATTCCCGCTGAGATTCCTTTAATGTCTGTTGCAGACGTTTATAAATATCTCTTGAACCTCAAATCAACAAACTCACACGGCCTAGATGGTATCAATAATAGAATTCTTCGTTGTGCTGCACCAGTCATTAGCGAGTCCTTAACGTTCATATATAACCAGTGCCTGGCCAAAAACTACTTTCCATCTGCATTTAAAATTGCTAAAGTGTTTCCGCTTATTAAAAATGACTCAATCGATAATAGCGTTTTGGGTAATTATAGACCTATTTCCTTACTATCGTCGCTATCAAAACCACTAGAAAAACACATTCATAAAATAACGTTACACCATTTAATTAACAATGATCTAATAATTAACAGTCAATCTGGGTTTCGACCTAAATATTCTTGCCATAGTGCTCTAACAAAAATGACCGATAACTGACACTTAAACATCAACAACGGTAGAATTGTGGAGCGGTGTTTGTAGACTTTAAAAAAGCTTTTGATATGGTAGATCACGATATTTTAATTAGAAAACTAAAGCAAATGAAGACAAGCACCAACATGGTGAACATAATTACGTCATTTCTATCCGACAGGCAACAAGTCGTGTCCTTCAAAAACTGTCTATCAAGACCCACACAGCTTAATATTGGTGTGCCTCAGGGCTCAATACTAGGTCCGCTGCTTTTTGCAGTTTATATTAATGATCTTCCTTTATATATCAATACAACTTGTGATCTATTCGCAGACGACTGTACTATATATACTAGTCAAGAAAACCGTAGTGAATTAGAGAATTCTTTACAAAAGGAACTTGATAATCTTACTAGATGGAGCAATGAAAACCGCATGCAAATTAACATCGACAAAACCAAATCCATGCTAATAACGACCAGACAAAAACTACAGACACTAGCCATAACTGGATCACCGCTCGAACTCCGCATGGGCACGTTACCTATAGTTAATGTGACTGAACACAAAACACTAGGGCTTTTAATAGACAGCCATTTGAACTGGAGCTCTCATGTTCACGCTCTTACCAAGAAAATAGCACAAAAAGTTTACCAACTTGCTAAAATTCAGAACTTCCTAGACGAAAGCACACGAAAAATATTCTATACATGCTATATCCAATCACATCTCGATTACTGTTCCACAGTTTGGGATGGTTGCCCTAAATCTAATTTAAAACGACTATGTTCTCTACAAAACCGCGCTATTCGTCTGGTTTCTGACATAAAGCACGTTGAAAGTAATAATTTGTACAGTCATCTAAGACTTCTACCACTACAAAAGCGCTTCATTTTCAACAAAGCCAAATTAGTGAATAAAATTATATCTCAAAATACCCCAGAGTATCTTCTGCCGCTGATTCAATCTAATTCAATGAACAGCAAGCGCCTAAACTTGTTACATGTCTCAAAGCCTAGATTGGACCTATACAAAACATGTTTCGCCTATTCTGGTGCTCACTTATGGAATGATCTGCCTCCAGATCTGAAAACTCCAATGAGTCCCTACACATTTAACCGAAAACTCTTTCAATACTTAATCCATACCGACTATATGCCACCATAATTCATTTACTGGTATAATTGTTCAGTATGATTGTTCAGTATAATTGTTCATTATAATTGTTTAACTATAATTGTTCACTATATATGTGTGTGCGTGTGGGAGCGAGAGAGAGAGAGAGAGAGAGAGAGAGAGAGAGAGAGAGAGAGAGAGAGAGAGAGAGAAGAGAGAGAGAGAGAGAGAGAGAGAGAGAAAGTGGGTGTCAGTGAGAGGGAGAGAGTGAATGCGTGTGTGTGCACGTGCATGCGTGTGTGTGGAGAGAGTGATTGAGCGAGAAATGGTGGGGGAATGTGTCAGTGCATGCATTCGTACGTGTATGTGTGAGAGTGAGTGAGGGAGTGTATGCGTGCGTGCATGCGTTCATGTGCATGCGTTCATGTGTATGTGTATGTGTGAGAGAGTGTGATTGAGAGAGTGAGTGTGTGTGTGTGTGTGAAGGATTGTGTGTTAGAAAGTGAGACAGTGGGAGAGTTGATGTGTTAGTGTGTGTGTGTGTGTGTGCGCGCGCGCATGCGTGTGAGTGTGTGTATATGAAAGAATACAGAGAGAGAGAGAGAGAGAGAGAGAGAGAGAGAGAGAGAGAGAGAGAGAGAGAGAGAGAGAGAGAGAGCTGAGAAGATGCATGTCATGTAACACGCATGTTATGTAACACGCGAATCCATATGTTTGTGTATTCTCATCTGTCATATTATCAGTTAAATACCATTTGATTTTATCATGCATAATATAAACTCATGTTCATTACTGTAGTTTGAGTGAGTGAGTCAGTGAGTGTGAATGAGAGACAGAACGAGTGAGCGTGAGAGTGAAGAGTGAGCGGGAGAGTGAATGAGTGAGCGGGAGAGTGAATGAGTGAGCGTGAGAGTGAATGAGCGAGAGAGTGAATGCGTGAGAGTGAATGAATGAGCGGAAGAGTGAATGTGTGAGCGTGAGAGTGAATGTGTGTGTGTGTGTGTGTGTGTGTGAGAGAGAGAGAGAGAGAGAGAGAGAGAGAGAGAGAGAGAGAGAGAGAGAGAGAGAGAGAGAGAAAGCATCACTATTTTTACGTCACATACATTTTATGTACACATTTTTCTCCATGTTTAACATTTTTATGAGACTGCTCATGACAAGTTTCAGTGTATGTGTGTGAGTAAAGTGTGGGAGTTTGTTCATACTAGTTTCAATACTAACGTGAGTCATTTTGTATGTGTCTAGATGTGAGGAAGTGTGAGTGTATGTGGAGGATGTGTGTGAGTGTGGGGATATGTGTGGGTGGGGGGGGGGGGGGTGGGGGGGTGGGGGTATGCATTTGGATGGGTTGGGGTGTGTGGGTTTTGGTGGGTAGTGGTATTTGTGGGTGTTGGTGGGATGTGTGGATGGATGTGTGGGGGTGAAAGTAGGGGTGTTGGAATGGATGTGTGAATGATGTGTGGGTGGAGGGTATGTTTGTGGTGGTATGGGTGGAGGATAGTGTGTGGTGTGGGGGATGTGTGTGATGGGTGTGGGGAATGTGCGTATGGGTGGGGTATATGTGTGGGTGAGCAGGGGATTGTGGTGGTTGGGGAAGTATGTGGGGGAGTGTGGGTGGGAGATGTGTGTGTGTGGATGGGGAATATGTGGGTGGGGGTGTGTGAGTGTGCTTAGGGATGTGTAGGTGGGTGAGGGAGTTGTATGTGTCGGGGTGGGATGTGTGAGTGGGTGGAGGATGTGTGTGGGGGGTAGGGGTATTGTGATCGAGAGATGTTTGGTTGGGAGTGGGTGGGTGCGTAGTGGAGGATGTATGCGTGAGTTAGTGTGTGTTGGTGGACGGGTAGGGAATGCGTGTGTGGGTGGGGATAGGTGTATGGTGTGTTGGTTGGTGATATTGTGTGGGTGGGGGATTTTTGTGGTGTGTGAGTGGGGGTATGTGGGGTGGATGGGTAAGGGTATCTGTGTGGGTGTGGGTGGGAATATTGTGTGGGATCTGGGTGGGGGATATGTGTGTGGTGTGTAAGTAGGGATGTGTTGGTGAAGGATATGTGTGTGTGTGGTGCGTGGGTTGGGAATAGTACGTGGTAGGGGGTGTATGTGATGTGCGGGTGGGGGATTGTGTGGTGGGGGATTAGGTTAAGGCATGTGTGGGTGGGTGGAAGTTGTATGTGTGGGTGGTGGGGTGTGTGTGAGTGGATTGGGGATGTATGGGTGGGTTAGGGAGATGTGTGTGTGTGTGGGGGGGGGGGGGGGTAGGGACATGTCAGTTGGTGTGGATGTGTGTGTATGGTTTGGGGATGTGTGAGTGGATGTGCGATGTGTGGGTTGGTGGGGGATTGTGTGTGTGGGTGGGGAATATGTTGTCGATGGAGATGTGGCTGGGGGATGGGTGGTTTGAGGTGTGGGTGGGGAGAGGATGTGTGGGGTAGGATGTGGATGGGCGTGGGATGTGTGGGTTGGTGGGGGAATGTTTGTGGGTGGGTGGGGGAATGTTTGGGGGGAATGGGTGGGGGGATCAGGTGAGGGCAGTGTGTGTGGGTGGGGGATGTGCGGGAGGGGGATGGGTCGGTTGGTGGGGTATGTATGTGTCCCTTGGTGTGCGTGTGTGTCGGTAGGTGGGGGTGTGTATGTGTCCCTTGGTGCGCGTGTGTGTGGGTAGGTGGGGGTGTTGTGTGGGTGGGGTGATGTATGGATAGGTGGGAGATGGGCCTCATAACATTGCAATTAGCCTTGTTTATGTTTACAACATTCATTTCACAATGTTTATTTTCTTCCTATGTAAATGTATAATGCTCTTGATGAACGAAAGACGAGTGATTGGAAGGGCCGAATGTAAGACGGGCCTGCGCGCCCAATTTGTGACCCTAATAAAGTTGATTTGATTTGATTTGATTTGATTCCATGACCTAACCTGTCTTGTCAATGTGATTCCATAACCTAACCTGTCTTGTCTATGTGATTCCATGACCTACCCTGTCTTGTCTATGTGATTCCATGACCTAACCTGTCTTGTCTATGTGATTCCATGACCTAACCTGTCTTGTCTATGTGATTCCATGACCTAACCTGTCTTGTCTATGTGATTCCATGACCTAACCTGTCTTGTCTATGTGATTCCATGACCTACCCTGTCTTGTCTATGTGATTCCATGACCTAACCTGTCTTGTCTATGTGATTCCATGACCTAACCTGTCTTGTCTATGTGATTCCATGACCTAACCTGTCTTGTCTATGTGATTCCATGACCTAACCTGTCTTGTCTATGTGATTCCATGACCTAACCTGTCTTGTCTATGTGATTCCATGACCTAACCTGTCTTGTCTATGTGATTCCATGACCTAACCTGTCTTGTCTATGTGATTCCATCAGCTCTCCTTTGTCTGCCCAGACTAGTCTTGTATTTGAAACATGAACGGTGTTCTTGTCAACAAACATCGATGGTTGTACAGAAAACAACATACTTGTTCATGAACATGGGTGGTTTGTGCAAGAAACAAGCAATAAATATGTTGGGAGTCTCCGTGAACGAAGTAGTCAAGCCGTTTGACTCGGGCTACGAAGGTTGTGGGTGTGATTCCTGGCTGCGTCCTTCGGTTCACGAGTGAAATTTTTCGGAGACTCCTGTGGGTCGTCGCTTTCGGCGCTGCGGAAAGAGACCGAGCCATATGGGATAAAACCCGGTGCAATGAAGTCGACCCTGTCGACTTTTAAGTGACTTTTTAACAAGCAATGAACGACGTATTTGTTCATGAACATGGGTGATTTATGCAGGAATCAAGCGATGAACGACGTACGTATTCATGAACATGCGTGGTTGTACAGGAAACAAGCAATGATCGACATAACTGTTCATGAACATGGGTGGTTGTACAGGAAACAAGCAATGATCGACATAACTGTTCATGAACATACCCCCCCCCCTCCCACCAGTGGGGGGGGGGGGGAGGGGGTAGTATACGGTAAACATGAACTGTGTACTTGTTCACAAATATTGGTGGTTGTACAGGAAACATGAACGGTGTACTGGTTCACAAACATGGGTGGTTGTACAGGAAACATGAACGGTGTAGTGGTTCACTAACATTTTTATCTAAAAAGGAAGTCGCTGATAATCTGCCGGGCATACTTGCACACAATGGCACGGGTGTGTGGGTGTGTGTCTGTGTGTGGGTGTGTCTATCGATGTGTGGGTGTGTAATGTGTGGGTGTCTGTGTGTGTATCTGTGTGTGGGTGTGTGTCTGTGTGTGGGTGTGTAATGTGTGGGTGTCTGTGTGTGTGTCTGTGTGTGGGTGTGTGTCTGTGTGTGGGTGTGTCTATCGATGTGTGGGTGTGTACTTTGTGGGTGTCTGTGTGTATCTGTGTGTGGGTTTGTGTATTTTAAGTGTGAGTGTGTACATTTGTGTGTAGATGTTTGTATCTGTGTGTGGGAGTGTGTATCTGTGTGTGGGTGTGTGTATGTGAGTGTGTGTGTCTGTATGTGGGAGTGTATGTATGTGTGTGGGTGTTTGTAAATGTTTGTGGGTGTGTGTGTGGATGTGTGTATCCGTGTTTTGGTGTGTGCATCTATGTGTGGATGTTTCTATCTACGTGTGTGTGTACCTGTGTGTGGGTATGCATATCTGTATGTGGCTGTGTGTATCTGCGTGTGGATGTGTGTATCTGTGTGTAGTTTTGTGTATATGTGTGTGGGTGCGTGTATATGTGTATATGTGTGTATCTGTGTGTGGGTGGGTGTATATGTGTGTAGGTGTATGTATATGTGTGTGTATCTGTGTGTGTGTGTCTGTGTGTGGATGTGTGTATGTGTGTGTGTGTGTGTGTGTTGATGTGTGTATCTGTGTGTGGATGTGTGTATATGTGTACTGATGTGTGTATATGTGTGTGAGTGTGTATATGTATGTACACGTGTGCGTCTGTGTGTATATGTGTGTGTTTCTGTATCTGTGTGTGTATCAGCATGCCTGTGGGTAGGTACAAGGCTATGTGGGTTCTGCAGTGCCGTTATTCATGTGGATGTTTGGCTGTGTTGATGCTAGGGAAGCAATGTGTGAGTGCGGATGATTTTACGGGCGTTGCGGTCTTGATGTGAGTGTGAGGGTACATGTGGGAGCATGTTGGTGCTATACGTACGGTGTGGCAGTGTAGTGTATGTGGGTGGGTGTGGCAAGGTGGTGTATGTGTGCCGTTGTATGTGGGTGGGTGTGGCAAGGTGGTGTATGTGTGCCGTTGTATGTGGGTGGGTGTGGCAAGGTGGTGTATGTGTGCCGTTGTATGTGGGTGGGTGTGGCAAGGTAGTCTATGATTGCCGTTGTATGTGGGTGGGTGTGGCAAGGTAGTCTATGATTGCCGTTGTATGTGGGTGGGTGTGAGAACAGACAAAGACTCACCGAGAGAGCGTATTTGAAGAAGCTGAAATGTTGAACCCAGTGGAGCCACGGTCCGATGGAGTCGAAGCTGATGAGGAAGCCGCCGAACAGCTGGGCCAACATGAAACACACAAATATGTCAGTGAGCTGGGTGACTGTGTGAGCTAGGTGATTATGTGAGCTAGGTTATTGTGTAAAATATGTGGGTGACTGTGTGAGCTGGGTGAGTGTGTGAGCTAGGTGAGTGTGTGAGCTAGGTGAGTGTGTGAGCTAGGTGAGTGTGTGAAATATGTGGGTGACTGTATGAGCTGGGTGAGTGTGTGAGCTAGGTGAGTGTGTGAGCTGGGTGAGTGTGTGAGCTAGGTGACTGTATGATCTGGGTGAGTGTGTGAGCTAGGTGACTGTATGAGCTAGGTGAGTGTGTGAGCTAGGTGACTGTATGAGCTAGGTGACTGTATGAGCTAGGTGACTGTATGAGCTAGGTGACTGTATGAGCTAGGTGACTGTATGAGCTGGGTGAGTGTATGAGCTAGGTGACTGTATGAGCTAGGTGAGTGTATGAGCTGGGTGACTGTATGAGCTGGGTGAGTGTATGAGCTAGGTGACTGTATGAGCTAGGTGAGTGTATGAGCTAGGTGACTGTATGAGCTAGGTGAGTGTATGAGCTAGGTGAGTGTATGAGCTAGGTGACTGTATGAGCTGGGTGAGTGTATGAGCTAGGTGACTGTATGAGCTAGGTGAGTGTATGAGCTAGGTGACTGTATGAGCTAGGTGACTGTATGAGCTAGGTGAGTGTATGAGCTAGGTGACTGTGTGAGCTAGGTGACTGTATGAGCTGGGTGAGTGTGTGAGCTAGGTGACTGTATGAGCTAGGTGAGTGTGTGAGCTAGGTGACTGTATGAGCTAGGTGAGTGTGTGAGCTAGGTGAGTGTGTGAGCTAGGTGACTGTATGAGCTAGGTGAGTGTGTGAGCTAGGTGACTGTGTGAGCTAGGTGAGTGTGTGAGCTAGGTGACTGTATGAGCTGGGTGAGTGTGTGAGCTAGGTGAGTGTGTGAGCTAGGTGACTGTGTGAAATATGTGGGTGACTGTATGAGCTGGGTGAGTGTGTGAGCTAGGTGAGTGTGTGAGCTGGGTGAGTGTGTGAGCTAGGTGACTGTATGAGCTGGGTGAGTGTGTGAGCTAGGTGAGTGTGTGAGCTAGGTGACTGTGTGAGCTAGGTGAGTGTGTGAGCTGGGTGAGTGTGTGAGCTAGGTGACTGTATGAGCTGGGTGAGTGTGTGAGCTAGGTGACTGTATGAGCTAGGTGAGTGTGTGAGCTAGGTGACTGTATGAGCTAGGTGACTGTATGAGCTAGGTGACTGTATGAGCTAGGTGACTGTATGAGCTAGGTGACTGTATGAGCTGGGTGAGTGTATGAGCTAGGTGACTGTATGAGCTAGGTGAGTGTATGAGCTGGGTGACTGTATGAGCTGGGTGAGTGTATGAGCTAGGTGACTGTATGAGCTAGGTGAGTGTATGAGCTAGGTGACTGTATGAGCTAGGTGAGTGTATGAGCTAGGTGAGTGTATGAGCTAGGTGACTGTATGAGCTGGGTGAGTGTATGAGCTAGGTGACTGTATGAGCTAGGTGAGTGTATGAGCTAGGTGACTGTATGAGCTAGGTGACTGTATGAGCTAGGTGAGTGTATGAGCTAGGTGACTGTGTGAGCTAGGTGACTGTATGAGCTGGGTGAGTGTGTGAGCTAGGTGACTGTATGAGCTAGGTGAGTGTGTGAGCTAGGTGACTGTATGAGCTAGGTGAGTGTGTGAGCTAGGTGAGTGTGTGAGCTAGGTGACTGTATGAGCTAGGTGAGTGTGTGAGCTAGGTGACTGTGTGAGCTAGGTGAGTGTGTGAGCTAGGTGACTGTATGAGCTGGGTGAGTGTGTGAGCTAGGTGAGTGTGTGAGCTAGGTGACTGTGTGAAATATGTGGGTGACTGTATGAGCTGGGTGAGTGTGTGAGCTAGGTGAGTGTGTGAGCTGGGTGAGTGTGTGAGCTAGGTGACTGTATGAGCTGGGTGAGTGTGTGAGCTAGGTGAGTGTGTGAGCTAGGTGACTGTGTGAGCTAGGTGAGTGTGTGAGCTAGGTGACTGTGTGAGCTAGGTGACTGTATGAGCTGGGTGACTGTGTGAGCTGGGTGAGTGTGTGAGCTAGGTGATTGTGTGAAATATGTGGGTGACTGTATGAGCTGGGTGAGTGTGTGAGCTGGCTGACTGTGTGAGCTGGGTGAGTGTGTGAGCTGGGTGACTGTATGAGCTGGGTGAGTGTGTGAGCTAGGTGATTGTGTGAAATATGTGGGTGACTGTATGAGCTGGGTGAGTGTGTGAGCTGGGTGACTGTGTGAGCTGGGTGACTGTATGAGCTGGGTGACTGTATGAGCTGGGTGAGTGTGTGAGCTAGGTGAGTGTGTGAGCTAGGTGACTGTATGAGCTGGGTGAGTGTATGAGCTGGGTGAGTGTGTGAGCTAGGTGAGTGTGTGAGCTGGGTGACTGTGTGAGCTAGGTGACTGTATGAGCTGGGTGAGTGTGTGAGCTAGGTGAGTGTGTGAGCTAGGTGACTGTGTGAGCTAGGTGACTGTGTGAGCTAGGTGAGTGTGTGAGCTAGGTGAGTGTGTGAGCTGGGTGACTGTGTGAGCTGGGTGACTGTGTGAGCTAGGTGAGTGTATGAGCTAGGTGACTGTGTGAGCTAGGTGAGTGTGTGAGCTAGGTGAGTGTGTGAGCTGGGTGACTGTGTGAGCTGGGTGACTGTGTGAGCTAGGTGAGTGTATGAGCTAGGTGAGTGTATGAGCTAGGTGAGTGTGTGAGCTAGGTGAGTGTATGAGCTGGGTGACTGTGTGAGCTGGGTGACTGTATGAGCTGGGTGAGTGTATGAGCTAGGTGAGTGTATGAGCTAGGTGACTGTATGAGCTGGGTGAGTGTATGAGCTGGGTGAGTGTATGAGCTAGGTGAGTGTATGAGCTGGGTGAGTGTATGAGCTGGGTGAGTGTATGAGCTGGGTGAGTGTATGAGCTAGGTGAGTGTATGAGCTGGGTGACTGTGTGAGCTAGGTGACTGTATGAGCTGGGTGAGTGTATGAGCTGGGTGAGTGTATGAGCTAGGTGACTGTATGAGCTGGGTGAGTGTATGAGCTGGGAGAGTGTATGAGCTAGGTGACTGTATGAGCTGGGTGAGTGTATGAGCTGGGTGTGTGTATGAGCTGGGTGAGTGTATGAGCTAGGTGAGTGTGTGAGCTAGGTGAGTGTGTGAGCTAGGTGACTGTGTGAGCTGGGTGACTGTGTGAGCTGGGTGACTGTGTGAGCTGGGTGACTGTGTGAGCTGGGTGACTGTGTGAGCTAGGTGAGTGTATGAGCTAGGTGACTGTATGAGCTGGGTGAGTGTATGAGCTGGGTGAGTGTGTGAGCTAGGTGAGTGTGTGAGCTAGGTGACTGTGTGAGCTGGGTGACTGTGTGAGCTGGGTGACTGTGTGAGCTAGGTGAGTGTATGAGCTGGGTGACTGTGTGAGCTGGGTGACTGTGTGAGCTAGGTGAGTGTATGAGCTGGGTGACTGTGTGAGCTGGGTGACTGTGTGAGCTGGGTGACAGTGTGAGCTAGGTGACTGTGTGAGCTGGGTGACTGTGTGAGCTAGGTGACTGTGTGAGCTGGGTGACTGTGTGAGCTGGGTGACTGTGTGAGCTAGGTGACTGTGTGAGCTGGGTGACTGTGTGAGCTGGGTGACAGTGTGAGCTAGGTGACTGTGTGAGCTAGGTGAGTGTATGAGCTGGGTGACTGTGTGAGCTAGGTGACTGTGTGAGCTAGGTGACTGTGTGAGCTAGGTGACTGTGTGAGCTAGGTGACTGTGTGAGCTAGGTGAGTGTATGAGCTAGGTGACTGTGTGAGCTAGGTGACTGTATGAGCTAGGTGACTGTGTGAGCTGGGTGACTGTGTGAGCTAGGTGAGTGTATGAGCTGGGTGACTGTGTGAGCTAGGTGACTGTGTGAGCTGGGTGACTGTGTGAGCTGGGTGACAGTGTGAGCTAGGTGACTGTGTGAGCTGGGTGACTGTGTGAGCTAGGTGAGTGTATGAGCTGGGTGACTGTGTGAGCTAGGTGAGTGTATGTGCTGGGTGACTGTGTGAGCTGGGTGACTGTGTGAGCTGGGTGACTGTGTGAGCTGGGTGACTGTGTGAGCTAGGTGAGTGTATGAGCTGGGTGACTGTGTGAGCTAGGTGAGTGTATGAGCTGGGTGACAGTGTGAGCTAGGTGAGTGTATGAGCTGGGTGACTGTGTGAGCTGGGTGACTGTGTGAGCTGGGTGACAGTGTGAGCTAGGTGACTGTGTGAGCTGGGTGACAGTGTGAGCTAGGTGAGTGTATGAGCTAGGTGACAGTGTGAGCTAGGTGAGTGTGTGAGCTAGGTGAGTGTGTGAGCTAGGTGAGTGTGTGAGCTAGGTGACAGTGTGAGCTAGGTGACAGTGTGAGCTAGGTGACAGTGTGAGCTAGGTGAGTGTGTGAGCTAGGTGAGTGTGTGAGCTAGGTGAGTGTGTGAGCTAGGTGACAGTGTGAGCTAGGTGACAGTGTGAGCTAGGTGACAGTGTGAGCTAGGTGACAGTGTGAGCTAGGTGACAGTGTGAGCTAGGTGACTGTGTGAGCTAGGTGAGTGTATGAGCTGGGTGACAGTGTGAGCTGGGTGACTGTGTGAGCTGGGTGACTGTGTGAGCTAGGTGACTGTGTGAGCTAGGTGACTGTATGAGCTGGGTGACTGTGTGAGCTAGGTGACTGTGTGAGCTAGGTGACAGTGTGAGCTAGGTGAGTGTGTGAGCTAGGTGACTGTGTGAGCTAGGTGACTGTATGAGCTGGGTGACTGTGTGAGCTAGGTGACTGTGTGAGCTAGGTGACTGTATGAGCTGGGTGACTGTGTGTGCTAGGTGACTGTGTGAGCTAGGTGACAGTGTGAGCTAGGTGAGTGTGTGAGCTAGGTGACTGTGTGAGCTAGGTGACTGTGTGAGCTGGGTAACTGTGTGAGCTAGGTGACTGTGTGAGCTAGGTGACAGTGTGAGCTGGGTGACTGTGTGAGCTGGGTGACTGTGTGAGCTGGGTGACTGTGTGAGATAGGTGACTGTGTGAGCTGGGTGACTGTGTGAGCTGGGTGAGTGTGTGAGCTAGGTGACTGTGTGAGCTGGGTGACTGTGTGAGCTAGGTGACTGTGTGAGCTAGGTGAGTGTATGAGCTGGGTGACTGTGTGAGCTAGGTGACTGTGTGAGCTAGGTGACTGTGTGAGCTGGGTGACTGTGTGAGCTAGGTGAGTGTATGAGCTGGGTGACTGTGTGAGCTAGGTGAGTGTATGAGCTGGGTGACTGTGTGAGCTAGGTGAGTGTATGAGCTGGGTGACAGTGTGAGCTAGGTGACTGTGTGAGCTGGGTGACTGTGTGAGCTAGGTGAGTGTATGAGCTGGGTGACAGTGTGAGCTGGGTGACTGTGTGAGCTAGGTGAGTGTATGAGCTAGGTGACAGTGTGAGCTGGGTGACTGTGTGAGCTGGGTGACTGTGTGAGCTAGGTGAGTGTATGAGCTGGGTGACAGTGTGAGCTAGGTGAGTGTATGAGCTGGGTGACTGTGTGAGCTAGGTGACTGTGTGAGCTGGGTGACTGTGTGAGCTAGGTGACCGTGTGAGCTGGGTGACTGTGTGAGCTGGGTGAGTGTATGAGCTGGGTGACTGTGTGAGCTGGGTGAGTGTATGAGCTGGGTGACTGTGTGAGCTAGGTGACAGTGTGAGCTGGGTGACTGTGTGAGCTAGGTGACTGTGTGAGCTGGGTGACTGTGTGATCTGGGTGAGTGTATGAGCTGGGTGACTGTGTGAGCTAGGTGAGTGTATGAGCTGGGTGACAATGTGAGCTAGGTGAGTGTATGAGCTGGGTGACAGTGTGAGCTAGGTGACTGTGTGAGCTGGGTGACTGTGTGAGCTGGGTGACTGTGTGAGCTGGGTGACTGTGTGAGCTGGGTGACTGTGTGAGCTAGGTGAGTGTGTGAGCTGGGTGACTGTGTGAGCTGGGTGAGTGTGTGAGCTGGGTGAGTGTGTGAGCTGGGTGAGTGTGTGAGCTGGGTGAGTGTGTTAGCTGGGTGAGTGTGTGAGCTGGGTGAGTGTGTGAGCTGGGTGACTGTGTGAGCTGGGTGAGTGTGTGAGCTAGGTGAGTGTGTGAGCTGGGTGACTGTGTGAGCTGGGTGAGTGTGTGAGCTGGGTGAGTGTGTGAGCTGGGTGAGTGTGTGAGCTGGGTGACTGTGTGAGCTAGGTGAGTGTGTGAGCTGGGTGAGTGTGTGAGCTGGGTGAGTGTGTGAGCTGGGTGAGTATGCGAGCTGGGTGAGTGTGTGAGCTGGGTGACTGTGTGAGCTAGGTGAGTGTGTGAGCTGGGTGACTGTGTGAGCTGGGTGAGTGTGTGACCTGGGTGAGTGTGTGAGCTGGGTGAGTGTGTGAGCTGGGTGAGTGTGTGAGCTGGGTGAGTGTGTGAGCTGGGTGACTGTGTGAGCTGGGTGACTGTGTGAGCTGGGTGAGTGTGTGAGCTGGGTGAGTGTGTGAGCTGGGTGAGTGTGTGAGCTGGGTGAGTGTGTGAGCTGGGTGAGTGTGTGAGCTGGGTGAGTGTGTGAGCTGGGTGAGTGTGTGAGCTGGGTGAGTGTATGAGCTAGGTGACTGTGTGAGCTGGGTGAGTGTGTGAGCTGGGGGAGTGTGTGAGCTGGGTGACAGTATGAGCTAGGTGACTGTGTGAGCTGGGTGAGTGTGTGAGCTGGGTGACAGTATGAGCTAGGTGACTGTGTGAGCTAGGTGACTGTGTGAGCTGGGTGACTGTGTGAGCTGGGTGACAGTGTGAGCTAGGTGACTGTGTGAGCTAGGTGACTGTGTGAGCTAGGTGAGTGTATGAGCTGGGTGACAGTGTGAGCAAGGTGACTGTGTGAGCTGGGTGACTGTGTGAGCTGGGTGATTGTGTGAGCTGGGTGACTGTGTGAGCTGGGTGACTGTGTGAGCTAGGTGAGTGTATGAGCTGGGTGACAGTGTGAGCTAGGTGACTGTGTGAGCTGGGTGACTGTGTGAGCTGGGTGACTGTGTGAGCTGGGTGACTGTGTGAGCTGGGTGACTGTGTGAGCTGGGTGACTGTGTGAGCTGGGTGACTGTGTGAGCTAGGTGAGTGTATGAGCTGGGTGACTGTGTGAGCTAGGTGACTGTGTGAGCTAGGTGACTGTGTGAGCTGGGTGACTGTGTGAGCTGGGTGACTGTGTGAGCTGGGTAACTGTGTGAGCTGGGTGACTGTGTGAGCTGGGTGACAGTGTGAGCTAGGTGACTGTGTGAGCTGGGTGACTGTGTGAGCTAGGTGACAGTGTGAGCTAGGTGACTGTGTGAGCTGGGTGACTGTGTGAGCTAGGTGACAGTGTGAGCTAGGTGACTGTGTGAGCTGGGTGACTGTGTGAGCTAGGTGACAGTGTGAGCTAGGTGACTGTGTGAGCTGGGTGACTGTGTGAGCTGGGTGACAGTGTGAGCTAGGTGACTGTGTGAGCTGGGTGACTGTGTGAGCTGGGTGACAGTGTGAGCTAGGTGTCTGTGTGAGCTAGGTGACTGTGTGAGCTGGGTGAGTGTATGAGCTGGGTGACAGTGTGAGCTAGGTGACTGTGTGAGCTAGGTGACTGTGTGAGCTAGGTGACTGTGTGAGCTAGGTGACTGTGTGAGCTGGGTGACTGTGTGAGCTGGGTGACTGTGTGAGCTGGGTGACTGTGTGAGCTGGGTGAGTGTATGAGCTGGGTGACTGTGTGAGCTGGGTGACTGTGTGAGCTGGGTGACTGTGTGAGCTGGGTGACTGTGTGAGCTGGGTGACTGTGTGAGCTGGGTGACTGTGTGAGCTGGGTGACTGTGTGAGCTGGGTGACTGTGTGAGCTGGGTGACAGTGTGAGCTGGGTGACTGTGTGAGCTGGGTGACTGTGTGAGCTGGGTGACTGTGTGAGCTGGGTGACTGTGTGAGCTGGGTGACAGTGTGAGCTGGGTGACTGTGTGAGCTAGGTGACTGTGTGAGCTGGGTGACTGTGTGAGCTAGGTGACTGTGTGAGCTAGGTGACTGCGTGAGCTGGGTGACTGTGTGAGCTAGGTGACTGTGTGAGCTAGGTGACTGTGTGAGCTGGGTGACTGTGTGAGCTGGGTGAGTGTATGAGCTAGGTGACTGTGTGAGCTGGGTGACTGTGTGAGCTGGGTGACTGTGTGAGCTAGGTGACTGTGTGAGCTAGGTGACTGTGTGAGCTAGGTGACTGTGTGAGCTGGGTGAGTGTATGAGCTGGGTGAGTGTATGAGCTGGGTGACTGTGTGAGCTGGGTGAGTGTATGAGCTGGGTGACAGTGTGAGCTAGGTGACAGTGTGAGCTAGGTGACTGTGTGAGCTGGGTGACTGTGTGAGCTGGGTGAGTGTATGAGCTGGGTGACTGTGTGAGCTGGGTGAGTGTATGAGCTAGGTGACTGTGTGAGCTAGGTGACAATGTGAGCTAGGTGACTGTGTGAGCTGGGTGAGTGTATGAGCTGGGTGACTGTGTGAGCTGGGTGACTGTGTGAGCTAGGTGACTGTGTGAGCTAGGTGACTGTGTGAGCTGGGTGACTGTGTGAGCTAGGTGACTGTGTGAGCTAGGTGACTGTGTGAGCTATTTGACTGTGTGAGCTAGGTGACTGTGTGAGCTAGGTGACTGTGTGAGCTAGGTGACTGTGTGAGCTAGGTGACTGTGTGAGCTAGGTGACTGTGTGAGCTAGGTGACTGTGTGAGCTAGGTGACAGTGTGAGCTAGGTTACTGTGTGAGCTGGGTGACTGTGTGAGCTAGGTGACTGTGTGAGCTAGGTGACTGTGTGAGCTAGGTTACTGTGTGAGCTAGGTGACTGTGTGAGCTAGGTGACTGTGTGAGCTAGGTGACTGTGTGAGCTAGGTGACTGTGTGAGCTAGGTGACTGTGTGAGCTAGGTGACTGTGTGAGCTGGGTGAGTGTATGAGCTGGGTGACTGTGTGAGCTAGGTGACTGTGTGAGCTAGGTGACTGTGTGAGCTAGGTGACTGTGTGAGCTGGGTGACAGTGTGAGCTAGGTGACTGTGTGAGCTGGGTGACTGTGTGAGCTAGGTGACAGTGTGAGCTAGGTGACTGTGTGAGCTAAGTGGCTGTGTGAGCTAGGTGACTGTGTGAGCTAGGTGACTGTGTGAGCTGGGTGACTGTGTGAGCTGGGTGACTGTGTGAGCTAGGTGACTGTGTGAGCTAGGTGACTGTGTGAGCTAGGTGACTGTGTGAGCTAGGTGACAGTGTGAGCTAGGTGACTGTGTGAGCTGGGTGACTGTGTGAGCTAGGTGACTGTGTGAGCTAGGTGACTGTGTGAGCTGGGTGAGTGTATGAGCTAGGTGACTGTGTGAGCTAGGTGACTGTGTGAGCTAGGTGACTGTGTGAGCTAGGTGACTGTGTGAGCTAGGTGACTGTGTGAGCTAGGTGACTGTGTGAGCTGGGTGAGTGTATGAGCTGGGTGACTGTGTGAGCTAGGTGACTGTGTGAGCTAGGTGACTGTGTGAGCTAGGTGACTGTATGAGCTGGGTGAGTGTATGAGCTGGGTGAGTGTATGAGCTGGGGACTGTGTGAGCGGGTGAGTGTATGAGCTGGGTGACAGTGTGAGCTAGGTGACAGTGTGAGCTAGGTGACTGTGTGAGCTGGGTGACTGTGTGAGCTGGGTGAGTGTATGAGCTGGGTGACTGTGTGAGCTGGGTGAGTGTATGAGCTAGGTGACTGTGTGAGCTAGGTGACAATGTGAGCTAGGTGACTGTGTGAGCTGGGTGAGTGTATGAGCTGGGTGACTGTGTGAGCTGGGTGACTGTGTGAGCTAGGTGACTGTGTGAGCTAGGTGACTGTGTGAGCTGGGTGACTGTGTGAGCTAGGTGACTGGGAGCTAGGTGACTGTGTGAGCTATTTGACTGTGTGAGTAGGTGACTGTGTGAGCTAGGTGACTGTGTGAGCTAGGTGACTGTGTGAGCTAGGTGACTGTGTGAGCTAGGTGACTGTGTGAGCTAGGTGACTGTGTGAGCTAGGTGACAGTGTGAGCTAGGTTACTGTGTGAGCTGGGTGACTGTGTGAGCTAGGTGACTGTATGAGCTGGGTGAGTGTATGAGCTGGGTGACTGTGTGAGCTGGGTGAGTGTATGAGCTGGGTGACAGTGTGAGCTAGGTGACAGTGTGAGCTAGGTGACTGTGTGAGCTGGGTGACTGTGTGAGCTGGGTGAGTGTATGAGCTGGGTGACTGTGTGAGCTGGGTGAGTGTATGAGCTAGGTGACTGTGTGAGCTACTGGTGACAATGTGAGCTAGGTGATGTGTGAGCTGGGTGAGTGTATGAGCTGGGGACTGTGTGAGCTGGGTGGACTGTGTGAGCTAGGTGACTGTGGAGCTAGGTGACTGTGTGAGCTGGGCTGACTGTGTGAGCTAGGTGGACTGTGTGAGCTAGGTGGGACTGTGTGAGCATTGACTGTGTGAGCTAGGTGACTGTGTGAGCTAGGTGACTGTCGTGAGCTAGGTGACTGTGTGAGCTAGTGACTGTGTGAGCTAGGTGACTGTGTGAGCTAGGTGACTGTGTGAGCTAGTTGACAGTGTGAGCTAGGTTACTGTGTGAGCTGGGTGACTGTGTGAGCTAGGTGACTGTGTGAGCTAGGTGACGTGTGAGCTAGGTTACTGTGTGAGCTAGGGACTGTGTGAGCTAGGTGACTGTGTGAGCTAGGTGACTGTGTGAGCTAGGTGACGTGTGAGCTAGATGACTGTTGTGAGCTAGGTGACTGTGTGAGCTGGGTTTGAGTGTATGAGCTGGAGTGACTGTGTGAGCTAGGGACTGTGTGAGCTAGGTGACTGTGTGAGCTAGGTGACTGTGTGAGCTAGGTGACGTGTGAGCTAGGTGACTGTGTGAGCTGGGTGACAGTGTGAGCTAGGTGACTGCTGTGAGCTGGGTGACTGTGTGAGCTAGGTGACAGTGTGAGCTAGGTGACTGTGTGAGCTAAGTGGCTGTGTGAGCTAGGTGACTGTGTGAGCTAGGTGACTGTGTGAGCTGGGTGACTGTGTGAGCTGGGTGACTGTGTGAGCTAGGTGACTGTGTGAGCTAGGTGACTGTGTGAGCTAGGTGACTGTGTGAGCTAGGTGACTGTGTGAGCTAGGTGACTGTGTGAGCTGGGTGACTGTAGTGAGCTAGGTGACTGTGTGAGTAGGTGACTGTGTGAGCTGGGTGAGTGTATGAGCTAGGTGACTGTGTGAGCTAGGTGACTGTGTGAGCTAGGTGACTCTGTGAGCTAGGTGACTGTGTGAGCTAGGTGACTGTGTGAGCTAGGTGACTGTGTGAGCTGGGTGAGTGTATGAGCTGGGTGACTGTGTGAGCTAGTTGACTGTGTGAGCTAGGTGACTGTGTGAGCTAGGTGACTGTGTGAGCTGGGTGTGTGTATGAGCTGGGTGACTGTGTGAGCTAGGTGACTGTGTGAGCTAGGTGACTGTGTGAGCTAGGTGACTGTGTGAGCTAGGTGACTGTATGAATCCCTTGGAGACACATAATAGAGCAAAGAAAATGACTTTCGTTATTATTACCATCATAGTTATTTGCACACATCATTGCTCTTTAATATTCGTCCACTATGGCCAATCCTTTTACTGGCATCCACTCGTGCATTGTGTGGACATCCACCGGGGCACTCTTTCTTAGTTTTCACTCTCCAACCATCAACATATCTTCATTGCTTCCATTTTCCCGCTTTACCTTCCTCTCCCTTATTCATGTACCAGTTCCACTCTTAAACCTGGGATCTTCCGCTACATCCCCTACCCCGGCCCCCATGACACCACAGACTCCCACGGCTGTCGATATAAGAGTATCAAAGTGAAATTCAAGTTAGTATCACAGCCTGTGATTCTGAGATAAGTAACAAAAATCTATTTTCAAATTTGTTTTTCTCTTCATTTTCTCAATTTTTCATCTTTTCATTCTTCTTATCCCGTTCTTATGTCTTAATGGAGTCATCGGAGGATCTTCCACGTGATTATATACTGTGTTTTGTGTATTATTTGTTTGCTGATGAAGGCTAATCGTGTTTTCCGTAATTGTGTTCTGTAAAGCTGCATCCATCCATCCATCATGTGCCATGCCGGTAAGCGTTGGCGGCCATGTTCTGCCATCTCACTCGATCACCAGAGTCGTGGATCAGCTCCGTGTTTCTGTCTCGACCATGCCACAAGGCCAATCCATCCAGGTACTTGCTTCTAGGTCTTCCCCTTGGTCTGTTCCTCTCGATCTTACCAGTTGTCACCAAGTTCTTCAGATCATTTCTTCTCATAACATGCCCAAAAAACTGTGACTGTCTACGTCTAATGTTTGTAATCAGTTTACGATCTTCATTTGTTTCTTGAAGGACTTGTTCATTGGTCTTTCTGGCTGTCCATGGTATTCTTTGCATTTTCCTCAGAAACCACATTTCTACAGCCATCAGATGTTTTTCAGCCTGACTGCTCATTGTCCAAGCTTCACATCCATATAAGAGTACAGGTTCTATGTAGCATCTCAATACTCTTTTTCTCGTTTCAATTGACATCTTTTTATTGGTCAATATGTTTTTCATCTTGCTAAAGGCTACTTTTGCCATGGCGATTCTTGTTCTAATCTCTTCAAGGCATCTCCCATCAGATGTTATTACTGTTCCGAGATAATTGTACCTATTCACTTGTTGAAGAATATTCCCATTTACTTGTATATTACATTGTGGTATTTCGTTCTTCCTAGTGACGACGATAATCTGTGTCTTTTTACAATTTAATTCTAACCCTAGTTGTTCACTGCGTGTAACAACCGCATCTACTAAATTTTGCAGGTCCTGTTCATTGTCTGCAATCAAGACTGTATCATCTGCATATCTAATGTTATTGATGCATCGTCCTCCAATGTTGATTCCTTCCATATCTTCAATATTTCTGAAAATACTTTCATTGTACAGGGAAAACAGATCTGGAGACATTACACATCCCTGTCTCACACCTCTCTTAATAGGCTGATATTGGCTTACTTCATTATCAACTCTTATGGCAGCTTGTTGATTCCAATAAATGTTTTTTACAAGTGTAAGGTCTTTTCCATCAATCTGTAGATCCTCAACCATCCTTATCATGTTGACATGTCTCACTTTATCGAAAGCCTTTGTGTAGTCAATAAAGCAAAGGTATAGATCTTTGTTTACTTCTATGGAATGTTCGATTATAGTTCTCAGTATATACACAGCGTTTACTGTACCCTTGCCTTCTACAAACCACATTGTTCTCTCCTATTTCAGGTTGTATTTTCCTCCTAACTCTTTGCATGATAATTCTTAGCAAAATCTTCGTGATGTGACTCATTATACTAATTGTTCGATGTTGATAACATTCCAAGGCTCCGGATTTCTTTGAGATTGCAATAAATACAGAATTACATAACTCCTGAGGTATATTTCCAGTATCATATATTGTATTAAGCAGACTGGTAACTTTATCTATTCCATATTCTTTTAAAGCATTAATCATTTCTGTTGTGACGCTGTCTGAACCGGGGGTCTTGCCAGATTTCATATGGTTAAGAGCATTCTGAACCTCCATCTTCAAAATTGCTGGTCCTTCATTATTATTTTGAACATTATACTGTTCGTCTCTGTTATCGTCATACAGGTTTTTCACGTAATCTGACCATTCATGTAATATCTGATCTTTTTCTATTATGACTCTTCCATCTTTTGTCTTTAGGCAGCCTGCTGATGTACGTGTTCATTGATTAGTAAGCTCCTGAATTCTTTTGTGCATTAGTTTCGCATTTTTAGCTGCATCACTTTGTGTTATTTTATACTGTTTACATGTACCGCAGTTCCACTAAAATTATTCATACATTAGTAGATTGTGTGTGTCAATGACTCTAGCCCTTAGATAACATGAATGTGTCAATGATTCGCTTGTTTCAGTGACATCAGCATAAACATGACATGGATATTCAAGTTACTGGAAGATGTCAACATATGATGACTGTGTAAATAATGTGTGAGTAAACGACATGATTACAATTGGGCCATGCGTAAATTGTTTTGTGTAAATGATGTCAGCGCATAAATGAAGCTACGTGTTCTTCTTCTTCTTTCGTTCGCTTGAATTATGTCTATAACTGCAATGTTGTCTCTTGTATGAATCTAACAGTCTTTCTTAGTTCACTCAGCGGTCCATAGAGTTTATCTTCCACTGTTGTCTCTCTAGGCCAGAAGGTTCGCCTGGGTATGTTGTAGTTTGGGCAATCCTGGAGTATGTGCTCTGCTGTCTGCGACGCCAAACCACATGTGCACATGGCCGAGTCACCAATCTACGTGTGCACATGGCCGAGTCATCAATCTACGTGTGCACATGGCCGAGTCATCAATCTACGTGTGCACATGGCCGAGTCACCAATCTACGTGTTCGAATAGCGTAAATATGTGAAGCCGTAGAAGCAAACATGAAATTACTACATACCTGTCTGCTTTTGCAAATGAGGCAACTGTGTAGAAATGACGTGTATAAATGACGTGTATAAATGACGTGTCTAAATGACGTGTATAAATGACGGGTATAAATGACGTGTATAAATGACGGGTATAAATGACGTGTATAAATGACGTGTATAAATGACGTGTATAAATGACGTGTATAAATGACGTGTATAAATGACGTGTATAAATGTCACAAATGTCAATGAGGTTTAATGTGTACATGAATGCAGTGTGTACATGTGTAGTGTGCCCTGTGATGGCACATGACTGAACTTACCATCATCAAGATGCAGATAAGAGCCAGGCTGATCTAACTTACCATCATCAAGATGCAGATAAGAGCCAGGCTGATCTGGGCGGTGGCGAACTCGCGCACCATGGCACTGACCAGGAAACACAGGGCCGCCCCGGCCAAGGTCGTACATAGCAAGGTCAGCATGAACAGCAGGAAGTGTTGGGAGCCTGGGTGCAGACCTGCTCGAGAAAGGTTAAGGTTGCTACAGGTGAAGTATAAGAGAACACAAGAATCTGATATCACACAGTTGCAGGATGGTTTCTGCTGGATGATTGCTGTAGTTCCACAGTAGAGAGGGGCTTGTTCAGCATCACAGACTAGTTCTCTTGGTGTCACTGATTGTCTTATTTAGCCTCACTAACTAGTTCACATGGCGTCACATGCTGCCTTGTTTAGTCTCATTGACTAGTTCACTTAGCGTCATTGAATGGCTTGTTTAGTTTTATTGACTAGTTCCCTTGGCGTCACTGATTGGCTTCATCACTGGACTGATGTGTACAAGGTCACTCACCGATGTGTGCAAGGTCACTCATTGATGTGTGCAAGGTCACTCATTGATGTCTATAGGGTCACTGGCTGGTGTGTGTAAAGTCACTGGCTGGTGTGTGTAAAGTCACTGACTGATGTGTGTAAGGTCACTGACTGATGTGTGTAAGGTCACTGACTGATGTGTGTAAGATCACTGACTGATGTGTGTAAATCACTGACTGATGTGTGTAAGATCACTGACTGATGTGTGTAAGGTCACTGACTGATGTGTGTAAGTCACTGACTGATGTGTGTAAGTCACTGACTGATGTGTGTAAGATCACTGACTGATGTGTGTAAGGTCACTGACTGATGTGTGAAAGATCACAGACTGATGTGTGTAAAGTCACAGACTGATTAGTGTAAGGTAACTGATCGGTTATACTCACGTACGAAACACAGCAGCGCGAGATTCGGCAGCGGATCACGTCACGTTGGTTTCTTACGTAAAGGTGAGCCGGTCGATCAGAAAGCAATAGCAACCTACTGAATGTAAAACATGCCAACAGCAGCTCAAAAATGCTGGTGTTGACTGCAATGTCCTGTAAATAGGATGTGCCCAAAAAAAATCTGAGTTGAGTGCGTTTCGCGACACTGTGAGCTGTGAATTTCGTTTGGAATGTTTTTACATCTGTCCACGGTTGTTGTAGCGTGAACTGCATGTTCGGAGCGATGGCGGTCAGCCTCTGGCTTGGAATTGACTGGATTGGTTCACGAGTGCATTTTTCTCGGAGAATCGTGGGGGTCGTGTCTGGAGCTACGGTGTTCGTGCTTAGTGAGATGCTTTCAGCGGGCTGCCCTGCCGACAGGGCATATGGGATACCATATGGGATACATCTTAGGGCAATGAAGGCTATCTTCTCGACTTTTAATGCAGTTATATGTGGCTGTTTGTTTTCTAGTGACTGCCGCTTCCATTGATGATGAACTGACATTTTCCGTGGAGGACTTTTGTGTTGGTATTCTGACGGCGGCATTATGCACAGTGTACCTGCGTGGGCTGTTGGCTTGTCGAGACTCCTGTCTATTCCACTTTTCACATTGGGCAGTCGGGAGCATTTCGTGTGATATTCACTGGCACAGCAACTGAGCATAACGGGGACGATTCGTTACAGTGAAGTTAGAACCGCGACTAACACCGAAAAGCCTTAGAAATAACGCACCAACTGCGCGTAATAAAAACATGTCACGAACATGATCGATTAATAACGTAGAGTAAGCAATTTTACTTTAGGCGTGGAACACTAAGACATCAACACGTCGGTTAGGAACCTGACACATTCACTGAAGCCACAGTAGTACTCTAACAGAAAACCGTCAAGATCTGTTCCTACAATAGGCTAGCGGCCAGGGGCACTATGTGTTCCTATGTGTATATATGAGTGAGATGGCGAAACATGACAGCTCACGCTTATCAGCATGGCACATGATGGTGAATTGACTCACCTGTGGAGAAGTAGACGATACAGGACATGATGAATTGACTCACCTGTGGAGAAGTAGACGATACAGGACATGATGAATTGACTCACCTGTGGAGAAGTAGACGATGCAGGACATGATGAATTGACTCACCTGTGGAGAAGTAGACGATGCAGGACATGATGAATTGACTCACCTGTGGAGAAGTAGACGATGCAGGACATGATGAATTGACTCACCTGTGGAGAAGTAGACGATGCAGGACATGATGAATTGACTCACCTGTGGAGAAGTAGACGATGCAGGACATGATGAATTGACTCACCTGTGGAGAAGTAGACGATGCAGGACATGATGACCAGTGGGATGGTCCGCAACGGGATGATATCAAACACGATCTTGACAATAAAGTAGACAGACACCCGGTAGAATCCACTCACATTCTCATGCCTGCAACAGTGTCAGAAATGTCATTATATACAGTAGACAGACACCCGGTAGAATCCGCTCACATTCTCATGCCTGCAACAGTGTCAGAAATGTCATTATATGCAGTAGACAGACACCCGGTAGAATCCACTCACATTCTCATGCCTGCAACAGTGTCAGAAATGTCATTATATGCAGTAGACAGACACCCGGTAGAATCCGCTCACATTCTCATGCCTGCAACAGTGTCAGAAATGTCATTATATACAGTAGACAGACACTCGGTAGAATCCGGTCACATTCTCATGCCTGCATCAGTGTCAGAAATGTCATTATATGCAGTAGACAGACACTCGGTAGAATCCTGTCACATTCTCATGTCTGCAACAGAGTCAGAAATGTCATTGTATGCAGTAGACAAACACTCGGTAGAATCCTGTCACATTCTCATGTCTGCAACAGTGTCAGAAATGTCATTATATGCAGTAGACAGACACTCGGTAGAATCCTGTCACATTCTCATGTCTGCAACAGTGTCAGAAATGTCATTATATGCAGTAGACAGACACCCGGTAGAATTCTGTCACATTATCATGTCTGCAACAGTGTCAGAAATGTCATTATATGCAGTAGACAGACACTCGGTAGAATCCTGTCACATTCTCATGTCTGCAACAGTGTCAGAAATGTCATTATATGCAGTAGACAGACACTCGGTAGAATCCTGTCACATTCTCATGTCTGCAACAGTGTCAGAAATGTCATTATATGCAGTAGACAGACACCCGGTAGAATCCGCTCACATTCTCATGCCTGCAACAGTGTCAGAAATGTCATTATATACAGTAGACAGACACTCGGTAGAATCCACTCACATTCTCATGCCTGCATCAGTGTCAGAAATGTCATTATATACAGTAGACAGACACCCGGTAGAATCCGCTCACATTCTCATGCCTGCAACAGTGTCAGAAATGTCATTATATGCAGTAGACAGACACTCGGTAGAATCCTGTCACATTCTCATGTCTGCAACAGTGTCAGAAATGTCATTATATGCAGTAGACAGACACTCGGTAGAATCCTGTCACATTCTCATGTCTGCAACAGTGTCAGAAATGTCATTATATGCAGTAGACAGACACTCGGTAGAATCCTGTCACATTCTCATGTCTGCAACAGTGTCAGAAATGTCATTATATACAGTAGACAGACACCCGGTAGAATCCGCTCACATTCTCATGCCTGCAACAGTGTCAGAAATGTCATTATATACAGTAGACAGACACTCGGTAGAATCCTGTTACATTCTCATGTCTGCAACAGTGTCAGAAATGTCATTATATGCAGTAGACAGACACTCGGTAGAATCCTGTCACATTCTCATGTCTGCAACAGTGTCAGAAATGTCATTATATGCAGTAGACAGACACTCGGTAGAATCCTGTCACATTCTCATGTCTGCAACAGTGTCAGAAATGTCATTATATGCAGTAGACAGACACTCGGTAGAATCCTGTCACATTCTCATGTCTGCAACAGTGTCAGAAATGTCATTATATGCAGTAGACAGACACTCGGTAGAATCCTGTCACATTCTCATGTCTGCAACAGTGTCAGAAATGTCATTCCTGAGTTCTCACAGACGCTACAGTTCATTAGTTCTTCCTTTCGCTACAGTTTATTAATTCTTCCATTTGCTACAATTTATCAGTTCTTCCTTTCGCTACAGTTTATTAATTCTTCCATTTGCTACAATTTATCAGTTCTTCCATTCGCTACAGTTCATTACTTCTTCCATTCGCTACAGTTCATTAGTTCTTCCTTTCGCTACAGTTCATTAGTTCTTCCATTCGCTACAGTTCATTAGTTCTTCCATTCGCTACAGTTCATTACTTCTTCCATTCGCTACAGTTCATTAGTTCTTCCTTTCGCTACAGTTCATTAATTCTTCCATTCGCTACAGTTTATTAGTTCTTCCGTTCACTACAGTTCATTAGTTCGTCCGTTCGCTACAGTTCATTACTTCTTCCGTTTGCTACAGTTCATTAGTTCTTCCATTCGCTACAGTTCATTAGTTCTTCCGTTCGCTACAATTCATTAGTTCTTCTGTTCGCTACAGTTCATTAGTTCTTCCGTTCGCTACAGTTCATTAGTTCTTCCGTTCGCTACAATTCATTAGTTCTTCTGTTCGCTACAGTTCATTAGTTCTTCTGTTCGCCGCTACAGTTCATTAGTTCTTCTGTTCGCTACAGTTCATTAGTTCTTCTGTTCGCTACAGTTCATTAGTTCTTCCGTTCGCCGCTACAGTTCATTAGTTCTTCTGTTCGCTACTGTTCATTAGTTCTTCCGTTTGCTACAGTTCATTAGTTCTTCTGTTCGCTACAGTTCATTAGTTCTTCTGTTCGCTACAGTTCATTAGTTCTTCCGTTCGCCGCTACAGTTCATTAGTTCTTCTGTTCGCTACTGTTCATTAGTTCTTCCGTTCGCTACAGTTCATTAGTTCTTCTGTTCGCTACAGTTCATTAGTTCTTCCATTCGCTACAGTTCATTAGTTCTTCTGTTCGCCGCTACAGTTCATTAGTTCTTCTGTTCGCTACAGTTCATTAGTTCTTCCATTCGCTACAGTTCATTAGTTCTTTTGTTCGCTACAGTTCATTAGTTCTTCTGTTCGCTACAGTTCATTAGTTCTTCTGTTCGCCACTACAGTTCATTAGTTCTTCTGTTCGCCACTACAGTTCATTAGTTCTTCTGTTCACTACAGTTCATTAGTTCTTCCATTCGCTACAGTTCATTAGTTCTTCTGTTCGCTACAGTTCATTAGTTCTTCCATTCGCTACAGTTCATTACTTCTTCCGTTCGCTACAGTTCATTAGTTCTTCCGTTCGCTACAGTTTATCGTTTCTTCCATTCGGTACAGTTTATTAGTTTGTGTGTGTGCGTGCGTGCGTGCGTGCGTGCTTGCGTGCGTGCGTGTGTGCGTGCGTGTGTGTGTGTGTCGAGCTCATGCTATTCCACATTTTGTGTGAATCCTGATCTTTGATATTATTATTTTTACTAGTCTCTTGATCTTCAGGTTGTACAATATAAATACTTGTGCACTGCCTGCCTGTCTCATAACATGGCAATATGTATTGTTTATTGTTCACAACTTTCATTTGAAAATGTGTTTTTTTTCCCAGTGTGAATGTAACATGCAAAAAAGTGAATTGATATACGAAAGATGGGTGAGTGGAAGGGCCGAATTTAAGACGAGCCTGCGTACCTAATTTGTGACACTGAAAATAAAGTTCTTTCGTTAGTTCGTTTGTTCTGATGGTTGGTTGGCTATCTGTCTGTGTGTCTGTTTAGTGGCTGGCTATCTGTCAGTCTGTCTGTTTGTTTGGTTGGATATCTGTATGTCTGTCTGTTTGGTTGGATATCTGTCTGTCTGTCTGTTTGGTTGGATATCTGTCTGTCTGTCTGTTTTGTTGGATATCTGTCTGTCTGTCTGTCTGGTTGACTGGCTATCTGTCTGTCTGTTTGGTTGGCTGGCTATCTGTCTGTCTGTCTGTTTAGTGGCTGGCTATCTGTCTGTCTGTCTGTTTAGTGGCTGGCTATCTGTCTGTCTGTCTGTTTAGTGGCTGGCTGTCTCTCTGGCTGTCTCTTTGTTTGGTTGGCTGACTATCTCCCTGTCTGTTTAGTGGCTGACTATCTGCCTGTTTAATGACTGGCTATCTTCCTGGATGTCTGTCTGTTTGGTTGGCTGGCTATAGGTTAGTATGTCTGGCTGTCTGTCGATCAACCTGTCTGTCAGGCTCTCTGTATGTTGGTCAGTCGATCTGTCTAGTTTGTCTGTTTGTTTGTAGGTCGGTAAGTTGGTCGATCGGTCGGTGGGTCTGTCTGGCAGTAAGTCTTCATGTCTCTCTGTAATGTCTGCCTACCTGTGTGCACACGTGTGTGTGTGTGTGTGTGTGTGTGTGTGTGTGTGTGTGTGTGTGTGTGTATCGGTGCACGTGTAAGAAGACCAGACACTTACATGAAGATTTTCCGCTCTTTAATAAAGACGTCTACAGCCGGCATGTTGAAGAAGAGCTGGTTGATGATGAGGAAGAACATGACTCCACTCCTGTCCGGGGACAAACACAGATATAACCACTTGTAGAAACTTCACACAACTGTAACCAGTTTGAAACGTTATACAATTGTAACCAGTTTAAAACTGTACACAACTGTAACCTGCTGTATAAACTTGACACAACTATAACCACTTGTAAAAACATTTCACAAATACAACCAGTTCGAAACTTTTTTTTAAAGTGTTGCATTTCCCTTGCAGTCACTACCAGTATTTTTCAGCTGCTGTTGATGTACTAGGCAAATTTTACGTTCAGTATTTTGCCATTGCTTTCTAAACGATCGGCTCCCATACCAACACGTTATAACACAACGCGACACGATCTGCTGCACAAATCAGTCGCGGCTGCATTTTGAACGCCTGGTAAGCGGCTCAGGAACCGCGTTTGCAAGCCTTTGGCCTCGGAGACACAACTATAACCAGCTGTAGAAACTTTAGTATAACTAGATGTACCAAATTTAGTCATCTGTATCCACGTGTAGAAACAGTACACAACTATTACCACAAAAGAGGAACACATGTTAAAATTGGGCAAGAGAGATAGACATGTCAACATTTGACAAGAGAAGTACATATGAAAACATTAGGCATGAGAGGTACACATGTTAACATTAGGCAAGAGAGGTACATATGAAAACATTAGTCAAAAGAGGTATACGTGTTAACATTATGCAAGAGAGGTACACATGTTAACAATAGACAAGGGAGGTACACATGTTAACATTAGACAAGAGAGGTACACATGTTAACATTAGGCAAGAGAGGTACATATGTTAACATTAGGCAAGAGAGGTACACATGTTAACATTAGGCAAGAGAGGTACACATGCAACATTAGGCAAAAGAGATATACATGTTAACATTCGACAAGAGAGGTACACATGTTAACATTAGGCAAGAGAGGTACATATGTTAGCATTAGACAAGAGAGGTACATATGTTAACATTAGACAAGAGATGTACACATGTTAACATTAAACAAGAGAGGTACACATGTTAACATTAGACAAGAGAGGTACACATGTTAACATTAGAAAGAGAGGTACACATGTTAACATTAGACAAGAGAGGTACACATGTTAACATTAGGCAAGAGGGGTACACATGTTAACATTAGGCAAGAGAGGTACATATATTAACATTAGACAAGAGATGCACACGTGTTAACATTAGACAAGAGAGGTACACATGTTAACATTAGGCTAGAGAGGTACACATGTTAACATTATACAAGAGAGGTACATATGTTAACATTAGACAAGAGAGGTACTCATGATAACATTAAACAAGAGAGGTGCGCATGTTAACATTAGACAAGAGAGGTACACATGTTAACATTAGACAAGAGAGGTACACATGTTAACATTAGGCAAGAGAGGTACACATGTTAACATTAGGCAAGAGAGGTACACATGTTAACATTAGGCAAGAGAGGTACACTTGTTAACATTAAACAAGAGAGGTACACATGTTAATATTAGGCAAGAGAGGTACACATGTTAACATTAGACAAGAGAGGTACACATGTTAACATTAGACAAGAGAGGTACACATGTTAACATTAGGCAAGAGAGGTACGCATGTTAACATTAGGCAAGAGAGGTACATATGTTAACATTAGACAAGAGAGGTACACATGTTAACATTAGACAAGAGAGGTACACATGTTAACATTAGACAAGAGAGGTATACATGTTAACATTAGGCAAGAGAGGTACACATGTTAATATTAGACAATATAAAATGACACACAGTAGTGCAGCTTTACGTAACAGAATTACGACACATACAGAACTTTGCGGCGATTGCCTTCATCAGCAAACAAACACATACACAAAACACAACATATAGTCACAGAGATCTCCTGTGACTACATTAAGACGTGACGGCAGGATGAGAAGAATAAAAAGATGAACAAATGAAACCAATGAAAAGAAAATAAAAATTGGAGAAAATGTTCCTACTTACCTCAGAATTCCGAGGTACTTACCCCGGAATTCTGAGGTAAGTAGCATTACATTGGCACCTTTCCGTCTTGACAGACGATAGTTTGGTACATTGTGCTTCAAAAAGGCTTAATAACTGTCATATGGCAATAACTACGATCCATGGCGGTGGCGAGTGTGGCTGGTAAGGCCAATTCTTGCTGCAAATGTTTGCCCACAGTAGGTGCATGTGAAAACATGGTCATTGCCACAATTTTGCACCATCTTACGTCTCTCACGCTCTGTGTGTGCTTTATCTGCAATCATTTTCTCCTTTGTCTTTATTCCATTTCTGATAGTTGCCCTCCATGCAACACGTTCAGCGGTGACGTGCTCCCATTGTGCATTATCAATGCCTGTATCAATCATGTCCCGCTTACACACATCTTTATATCGTAGTAAAGGCCGACCCTGAGATCTCCTACCCGTCTGTAATTCACCAAAAAAGATGTCCTTTGGTATTCTACCATCATCCATCCTCCTAACGTGTCCTATCCATCTAAGTCTACGAAGACTGAGCATGGAATAAACCGTCACACAACCTGATCTTTCCAATACTTCAGTATTTGTGCTTTTGTCTTGCCACTTAATACCAAGTATTCTTCGCAGACACCGCATATGAAAGCTGTTTAAACGTTTCTCGTGGCGTGAGTAAGTTGTCCAGGTTTCACTGCCATAAAGAAGAGTACTAAGGACACAGGCTTGGTAGACGAGGACTTTTGTTTTGGCAGTAAGCTTCCTGTTCTCCCAGACTCTTTTTGCTAACATGTTCATTGTTGTTGCTGCCTTGCCAATCCTGATGTTGATTTCCTGATCGAGGGATAATTTGCTATTTACCTCTGATCCAAGATATGTAAAATGGTCTACTATCTCCAGTTCGGCGTCGTCAATAAAGATTGATGGTACCCCATGTGCACCTTGTGACATAATCTGTGTCTTCTTTTTGTTAATTGTTAAACCAAATTCAGAACAAGCATTGGAGAATGCAGATAGTAGGTGTTGTAATTCTTCCTCAGAGTGGGTCGTAATCGCAGCATCATCCGCAAAAAGCAACTCTCTGATTAGTACCCTGCTAATTTTGGTCCTGGCCTTCAATCTCTGAGCATTATAGAGGCCACCGTCTGAGCGTGAGTGAATGTATATACCATCATCCTGATCACGAAAGGCATATTTCAGTAGAAGTGAAAAGTATATCCCAAAGAGGGTGGGTGCTAGCACACAGCCTTGCTTAACTCCACTCTTGATTTCAAACTCTTCTGAAGTTGAGCCATCAAACTTGATTATACCCTTCATGCCTGTGTGGAACGATTCCACAATGGACAGAAGAGTTGGTGGACAGCCAATCTTCTTTAGTGCTTTGAACAGACCCTCACGACTGACCGAATCGAATGCCTTTGTGAGGTCGATGAAGGCAATAAACAGTGGCTGATTTTGTTCCCGGCATTTTTCTTGCATCTGTCGCAATGAGAATATCATATCAATGGTAGACCGGTTCTGACGGAAGCCGCACTGTGATTCGGGGTAGACTTGATCTCCCAGGACTTGAAGTCTGCGCAGGACAATTCTGGCCTCTCCATAGCACAAAGCCTGGGCTAAAATAAAGAAACCATGTGTTGCCCATGCAGCATGATCCCTCTCTCGGCCTGCCTAGTTCACTCCAGAGGAAAGTTAACACCTATACATCTGGAAGGTAAGTAGCAACATTTTCAAAATATAAACAGAAAACATCTAAATAGAAAACATATAAAGAGAAAACATGTAAACATAAAAGTGCTGACATGCGCGTAAGAAGATTGTGTAGAGTACGGATGAGGGCGTTTGATTTGAAACATGTTGTTCAATGATTCGCAGGGGAGTTGTGCTAGGATGACTTGTTAGTGCGAAGGTTCGATGTTTCGTGCACAGATGTCAGTTTCCCTGATTTGATCACAGATTTAAGTTTCCCTAGTTTAGTGCACAGATTTCAGTTTCCCTTGTTTGGTCACAGATTTCATTTTCCCTGTTGTGGTGCACAGATTTCAGTTTCCCTGGATTGAACGCAGATTTAAACATCTGCTTGTTTCGGAGAGCAATTTAGAATAACCATATTTACCTGTCTTTAAAACCGGAAACTGGGTCTTCTGTCAGCTGCCAGAAGATGGCCGTAATGATGGCGGACAGCACCAGCGACCCAACGATCTACAAACAATAATAATATACATATATATAACATACAACAATCTACACACAATAATATACATTTATGTAACATACAACAATCTACAAACAACAATAATATACATATGTGTAACATACAACAATTCTACAAACATTAATATGCATATATATATAACATACAACAATCTACAAACAACAACAATATACATATATGTAACATACAACAATCTACAAACATTAATATGCATACATGTAACATACAACAATCTACACACAATAATATACATATATGTAACATACAACAATCTACAAACAACAACAATATACATATATGTAACATACAACAATCTACAAACAACAACAATATACATATATGTAACATACAACAATCTACAAACATTAATATGCATACATGTAACATACAACAATCTACACACAATAATATACATATATGTAATGTGATAGCGCCAAACCGATGCACCTTGGTGTCTACAACATTCCGATGCACCTTAGTTTGGTCTATCAAAGCCGTTTTTGTCCTGGCCACCACCGGAACTCGGCTTAACAAAGGAATCGGAAGCCAGTTTGTTTTAGCAGTCCTTTGTGCTGATGAGAGATGCGGGCAGCATGGCCTTCAGTTCAGTGCTGTTCTGTTGTTGTCAGGTGTGGGAACAATTCCCTGAGTTGATCTGTGTCAACTAATGTTGTGACAAAACTGTAAGTTTTAACTGATTAAGTTTAAAATGTTTAATTTAATAAATATTTGTATAATCGCAGCACACGCCAGTTTACCAACTTGAAAGTGTTTACATGGTGGAACGCGTGGGTGAAAATAATTGCTAGTTAGGTGAGCTTGTAGGAACAAAGAAATATAAATAGATAATGTAGATGAATATTACTAAAGTGAGTTCTACAGATCAATGTAACGTCCCTGAGGTTTTAGGAATATAACATTTAATTCATAGAGATGTCAGCAATCAGACAATGGTGATGTGAAATATGTAGAATAGGTCATTGATGGTGGTTAAGTATCATAGAGACTGATGCCATGTCATGCCAGCCATGCTGGCACAAGATTATTTTGTTGGGAATTATTTTACATGGTTATCCTATGGCATTAATGTGTTACTGGCTAAATAGATATGTGGGAGATCCACCAAAATATACAATGTGTGGGGTCATAAATTAGTTTATAGTAAAGACTGAAATAATGCCACATGGTGCCATGCAGGCCATGTTGGCATGGAAGGGAGTAAGTGCTTGTGAGGTTGCTAGAAATGAAGGCTACTTAATAACAGAGTGGTGAGAATCATATGTGTATGTGTATACAGCAGCAAGATAGTTTACAGGATTATTCTGTGACAATGGTGGGCATCACATTGAATGTTTGGTCAAGTGTTGGGTATGAACGCTCCAAAGCAACAATGAGTTGGGGAAAATAACCATAATATATGTGTAATATTTATGACATGTGTAAAGCAGAGGAGAGTACTTACATGTTATATGTGGCAATGATGGGTTAATGGTTAAGCTAAGCAGTTAGAACATGTAGGTAATAAATAGAAGTATAGGAAATAATGTGTTGAATTGTAGGGACGCCATGCAGATTGATAGCCACTAGGCGTAGGAAATAATACATCTTAATACGCGGGTTGCGTATCAGCAATCATTGTGTAATCATAACTGGGAATGAAGTGTGGCTTTACTGAGGGAGAACAGGCAGGTGCATCTGGAACTGATATTGGTAAAGGGGTTTCTCATTTAGCAGTGAAGTCTGGGTCACATCTGCTACCAGAATGCAGTAGTGTTTGTGCTAGTGTATCAAACTGGGAGTTTTATGTGTAGTAAAACAGGGTGTTTGTTGTACCAGGGGAAGGGTGTGATTTATTGCTACGTACCACCTTTCGCAAAGATATATGCACTTGCTATGCGACACGAAGCGTAAGAGAAGAAAATTTATAACCGGTGTATCGTAGGAAGAATGGTTGGAAATAGAGGGCATAACTGCACATTTGCTGTCCACTCAAGATAAAAGTACACTGGTGTAGTTGGCATTAGTGTGTAATAATAATGACATAATATATATAGTACACTGTTTATTATATTAGTACTAATGTTCTGTATCCTGCCATGGGCATTGTTGTGCTTGGATCCTGTCTCATATGAATGAGGCACTCTGGCCACTATTTGGTTTACTTTCACTTAGTAATATTGTGTGTTTATTTTATGAGCTATCTCAGGGGCCTCAGAGGGTGCCTCAATTGAGTTCCTGTGTAATACATGTTTATCTTTAACTTTCTGTGAATGTTGTGATTCACCCATGTGCAAGTGTTGCATTTACACATTCTACAAATATGGTTATTCCTGTTTCCTTTGTTTTTCATAGTTAAACATGTTTTACCTGTTGGTTATTAATTTATAATATCATGCGGTAATGTGTGTGATGTCATATTGTTGTTGATATCCTTTATCAAAACATGGACATTGCAGGAGCAGTGTGTCCTATATCATATGGCATCCCTCATAAGTTTAGGTATTTAAATGACAGAAGATGGGGGAAAGGTGGTGCATTGGGTATTATGATTGTAGTGATGGCTATGGTAAGAGTGACCATTTGATGATTGTGGTGATGACTATGTTGAGGCTGATCATGTAGTGATATCAGATAGGATGATTGGGATTGTGGTGATGGCTATGGTGAGAGCAATCATTTGATGATTGTGATGTTTTATGTGGCGATATATGTTATATGCCTGAGTTGTTGGCGGTGACTTATGTTATAGCCTGTGTCCTGATTGTTGCTGGTGTCATGGTATATTGATGTTGTCTAGTTGGTGTACAAAGGTGTGTGTCCTGGTGATGTCATGTTGAATTGCATATCCTATGTCTGCTTGATTGCTGTTGGTGCATTGGACTGTATTTATGTCCTCTATGTACATGTTCAAATGGTGTTGTCCTGTTCGTACACCAGTGTCGTTGTACACCGGTGTAGCTGAGCTGTGTTCGGTGTTGATTTTGACAAGTTGATTAGTGTTGCTGTGTAACATTGGCATTTATGGGGGGGTATTGTCAGCCTGTGCTGTTGGGGATGAGAAGTTGTGTTGGACCAGAGACCTGTAGGTAATGACCTCCCTGAACTGAAGACATTCTGTATGGGGAGGTGGATCAGGCTGAGGTTGTTGCATTAGAAGGTGTTCCTATCCTAGCAATATCAAGTGTAATCTCATGACAGCAGTGGCACAACTGGAGAAGACAATAAAGTGGGTGATCTGATGATGCAACATTGACTGTTGTATTTAACAATTAGAGATGTAGTCTCATGATAGCAGTAGTACAACTAGAGGGAATAGCAAAGTGGATAATTTGATGGAAGACATTTGTTATATGTAGGTTAATTCAAATGTTATATTGCATGTGCTCATTGCTTCATGTGTTTAATATGTTGCCTTTACCATGATAATCATAGATTGTGTTTTCCATTGTTACAGGAGCGGCTGACTAGTTAGTGTCAGCAGGCCTGGGTTCTTGGTGGGATAGTAAATTGTGTCACAACTCTTGTTTATGTCGCGTCTTGGGGTTTATGTTGTGTAACCTATGTTTTTGTAGTGCCTTATTGTCTGTGCAGTGTTGCTTGTGTCAAAGTTCTTTATAGTGTCAGTCTAACCAGCCATTGTTTGGAACACCTGTGTTGTGGTACTTGGTGTACCCTGTTGTCTTAAGTGCTGTTGATTGGTTAGGGGTTACCCACTGTGGTGATTTGATATATACAGTTGTCTATTGTATCTGTTATTGACATGCAATGTGCTGTTAGAAGAAATAAATAAAGAGCTTGTTTATTTGTCCTTGATTTGTTTGTTTAGTCTCTTTTAGTGTTTACAACCACTATTTCTACCACAATCTAACACCTTAGTTCATTGCTTGGGCTCTAACATGGTGTTTCCTGTGTGAACATCTATAAAATAGTTTCTGCCCCTGTCTGAGATCTCGTATATCTTCTTATCTAATTACTATCCTCTTTTTTTGTCGGTTGAGGCGGTGTGAGGTTCTCTCTCTTTTCACTATTTTTCTTCTTTGGCCGTAACGAAGTCAGAACTACTCTTTACCTCTTAGCACCGTAGTGAAGGAAGCATCAGTCTTTATGATTGTCTCCCTTTGTCTTTTACCATCGACTACAAAATGGCGACCCCGACGAGATATAGTGGCAGCCTTTGAATTGTTCTGTTAGAATTGTTTTAGTATCTAGTGATTGTTTTGTGTGATAGGTCAGTGTTTATGTTTGTGGTGTCCATTGTCTTTGAGTTGTGACATTAGAACCCAGGTTTGCTGCTGAGATCCCCCGGGCATTCCTGCACAAGAGAGGAGTCCCCTGTATGGTGAGTGGGCTCAGATAAATTGCCTCCTAGTACACTTCACTGTATCCTATCCAGAGCAAGGATGGCTCTGTCTTCAACGTTAGGGACCGTAGTTCCCCTCCCAGTTGGTGCCCCTGACGTCACAGGGCCCACTGGTGAAGTCAGGTACATAGTTGCACCTGTGAAGATAGAAGTACCTTGTTTTGGCCAGAAAGATGGGCCAACTGTTGAGAAGTATGTGAGGAAGGTGAGATCTGCCTGGAGGGCTGGTGAGGTGTGCGATGAAGATAAAGTGGACATTATTTGTGAAAGTGTTGCTCCCAGTGTGTGGGCGGAACTTGAACTTAGGTCAGCTTGTAATGACCCTGAGGAGATGCTGCAGACCATTCAGCAGGTGTATGGAGAGCAGCGCAGCATGGTGGAACTTGCTGCAGCTTTCTTCCAAGTAACACAAGATGCAGAGGAATCCATCATGGATTTCTCTCACCGGGTCCACAAAGCCTTTCGTTTGGTGCTGGAAGCACAAAGAAAGAGGGGCATGGTTGCTTGGGATCCAGTGATCCTAAGAGACTGGTTTGTTGCAAAACTACATAATGTTCTCAGCAGGAGGATGGCGGAGGAGAGGATATTGCATGACCCTTCAGTGACTTTCCTTTGTGTTAGAGACTTGGCCATGCGATGGGCTGATGTGTCGTTAGCTCCAGAAGTCTGTGCATACCACTATGTAGAACGTCAAGATTACAGTTCAGAGAGGTGGCCTAATGCCAGTGGTCAGTGTCAAGGGGTCCAGCATGATGATGTGGTGGTGGAGGAACTTCGAGCTAAGCTAGGTCGGATGAGAGCCTTAGCTGATTCGTTGCTGCAGCCCAAGGTACAACGCAAGAGGTGCAATGTTTGTCGAAGCCGCACACACCTCCAGAACAGGTGTCCGAAGAGAGGGGTTGGTGTTATTCAGAACCCCTCTGGAGTCAATTGTAGCAAAGCATTTGCCAACGTAAGCCACCGAGACCAGCAGGGCCTTAAGCGACAACAGAGTCCGCCCCAGGTTGATCCTTCTAAAGGATCATCCCCAGCAGTTCAGGTGGGTGCAGTGTCAACTTCTGGTAGCCGGATGGTTATGTGTGGCAACCAGAGAAATTTCTTTCGCAGGAAGAGGCGGAGGAGGAGGGGACAATGGAAGTCTCCTTGTGTCAGTGTGGCTGAACAGTTAGAGGGTGACTTGAGGGTTAGACTTGTGACAGATGGTCAAAGTGATGTGACAGATGGTCAGTGTATTTGTGACGGGTGTGGGCCAAAATTTTCTGCATACCGATATGTCAATCTCGTGACTTTGTGCAAAAGGGGATTGTGAAAGACCACCAGCAAGAACTTTTGCCCGTTAGACATGGTTGTGAAAGATAGAGACTGTTTTCATCCGTTTAGAAATTCCAGTCTTTTGGATTGACAGCCTTAGTGTAGTTAGTTAATTAGCAGTTATGTTTTGCTGTTGTTATATATTATGATTGCAGGTAGATGGTGTCATGTGATGACATGTCTTTCTTTTAGAGTGCAAGAACGCCAGGCAGACCAGGTGAAAGGGGTGGTTCTGTTGTTCATGTGGTGTTGTCATTACCATCATGTCCAGTAAGAGAGTAACTTCCAGAGTGAATTCATGAGGTGGGATATTATTGAAATAACAATGTTTTGTTGGCCCGGTATATTTTCCTTTATGTTTATATTCAGGTTACAGGTGACACATGATGAAATGTTCTTTTTAGTGTAGAGATACAGGTTGATAGAAAAACAAGTCATTTAGGTACCACAGTAGCTGCAGGAAGCTTATATTTGAAGAGACAAAAGGTATTATTTTTAAATACATTTTGTGTTGAATTTCCAGAGTTAAGGGAAGTAGTAACCAATATAAAGGTTACTGGTTTAATGTTTATGTTTGTTTAATTATTTTTATGTAAGAAGTGAGGGTTGTATTCATTTTGTTACAATTGGTGCTCTTATAGCAGAAGAGCTATTTTTCCTCACTGATGTTATTTTAGTCATTAGTACCAACAACTGAGCTAGTATGGTTTATACTTTTGTGTTGAGATTATTGGTATTTGGAAAAGACTGATGCTTGGTGATGTAATCTACACTGGTTCACATTGTAAGTGATGATTGAATAGAAAAAGACTATTTTGTTAAGTGGTACTCTTCAGGGATATAACCAGCAGTTTAGGTTTTGGGGGCAAGGTCTCCAAAGGTGACAAAAGTTGTTTTTTTTTTGTTGATGGTTGTGCTCTATGACCAGGGAATTGTTAGGGCATAGAAGTCCGATGTCATTTTGATGGCTGGTTACGTATAACTGTCATTGGTGTCTTGACTGATTGATGATTATGTTTTTGGATGTGGTAACATGTGACATAGATTTGTTATGCCTTTGTCATTTTGATGGCGGTTTGTGTGTAAATTTAAATGAATCCTTGTTTCATTGATGATTATTTTTGGATGAGGTCACAGGTGGCTTTATTTTTTTTTTTCGGCGTTGGTAATTTTGATGATGGTTTATGTGTAGATGTTTACTTGTAAAGAGATAGTTGGGGTAAGGGGATACGATAGTCCATTCCTTTTGACGGGACGTCAAAAAAGTAGGGGATTGGATAATGCGATAGCGCCAAACCGATGCACCTTGGTGTCTACAACATTCCGATGCACCTTAGTTTGGTCTATCAAAGCCGATTTTGTCCTGGCCACCACCGGAACTCGGCTTAACAAAGGAATCGGAAGCCAGTTTGTTTTAGCAGTCCTTTGTGCTGATGAGAGATGCGGGCAGCATGGCCTTCAGTTCAGTGCTGTTCTGTTGTTGTCAGGTGTGGGAACAATTCCCTGAGTTGATCTGTGTCAACTAATGTTGTGACAAAACTGTAAGTTTTAAATGAGTAAGTTTAAAATGTTTAATTTAATAAATATTTGTTATAATCGCAGCACACGCCAGTTTACCAACTTGAAAGTGTTTACATGGTGGAACGCGTGGGTGAAAATAATGCTAGTTAGGTGAGCTTGTAGGAACAAAGAAATATAAATAGATAATGTAGATGAAGTATTACTAAAGTGAGCTGTTCTACAGATCAATGTAACGTCCCTGAGGTTTTAGGAATATAACATTTAATTCATAGAGATGTCAGCAATCAGACAATGGTGATGTGAAATATGTAGAATAGGTCATTGATGGTGGTTAAGTATCATAGAGACTGATGTCATGTCATGCCAGCCATGCTGGCACAAGATTATTTTGTTGGGAATTATTTTACATGGTTATCCTATGGCATTAATGTGTTACTGGCTAAATAGATATGTGGGAGATTCACCAAAATATACAATGTGTGGGGTCATAAATTAGTTTATAGTAAAGACTGAAATAATGCCACATGGTGCCATGCAGGCCATGTTGGCATGGAAGGGAGTAAGTGCTTGTGAGGTTGCTAGAAATGAAGGCTACTTAACAACAGAGTGGTGAGAATCATATGTGTATGTGTATACAGCAGCAAGATATGTTTACAGGATTATTCTGTGACAATGGTGAGCATCACATTGGATGTTTGGTCAAGTGTTGGGTATGAACACTCCAAAGCAACAATGAGTAGGGGAAAATAACCATAATATATGTGTAATATTTATAACATGTGTAAAGCAGAGGAAGAGTACTTACATGTTATATGTGGCAATGATGGGTTAATGGTTAAGCTAAGCAGTTAGAACATGTAGGTAATAAATAGAAGTGATAGGAAATAATGTGTTGAATTGTAGGGACGCCATGCAGATTTATAGCCACTAGGCGTAGGAAATAATGCATCTTAATACGCGGGGTGCGTATCAGCAATCATAGTGTAATCGTAACTGCGAATGAAGTGTGGCTTTACTGAGGGAGAACAGGCAGGTGCATCTGGAACTGATATTGGTAAATGGGTTTCTCATTTAGCATTGAAGTCTGGTGTCACATCTGTTACCAGAATGCAGTAGTGTTTGTGCTAGTGTATCAAACTGGGAGTTTTATGTGTAGTAAAACAGGGTGTTTGTTGTACCAGGGGAAGGGTGTGATTTATTGCTACGTACCACCTTTCGCAAAGATATATGCACTTGCTATGCGACACGAAGCGTAAGAGAAGAAAATTTATAACCGATGTATCGTAGGAAGAATGATGGGAAATAGAGGGCATAACTGCACATTTGCTGTCCACTCACAGATAAAAGTACACTGGTGTAGTTGGCATTAGTGTGTAATAATAATGACATAATATATATAGTACACTGGTTGTTATATTAGTGCTGATATTCTGTTTCTGACCATGAATATGGTTATGCTTTGATCATGTCTCATATGGATGAGGCACTCTTACTTGATACTATGGTGTATTCATTTTATGAACTGTCTTAAGGGTATCAGAGAGTTCCTCAATTGAATTCCTGTGTAATACATGTTATCTTTAACTTTCTGTGAATGTTGTGATTCACCCATGTGCAAGTGTTGCATTTGCACATTCTACAAATATGGTTATTCCTGTTTCCTTTGTTTTTCATAGTTAAACATGTTTTACCTGTTGGTTATTAATTTATAATATCATGCGGTAATGTGTGTGATGTCATATTGTTGTTGATATCCTTTATCAAAACATGGACATTGCAGGAGCAGTGTGTCCTATATCATATGGCATCCCTCATAAGTTTAGGTATTTAAATGACAGAAGATGGGGGAAAGGTGGTGCATTGGGTATTATGATTGTAGTGATGGCTATGGTAAGAGTGACCAGATTGATGATTGTGGTGATGACTATGTTGAGGCTGATCATGTAGCTGATATCAGCTAGGATGATTGGGATTGTGATTGTGGTGATGGCTATGGTGAGAGCAATCATTCGATGATTGTGATGTTTTATGTGGCGATATATGTTATATGCCTGAGTTGTTGGCGGTGACTTATGTTATAGCCTGTGTCCTGATTGTTGCTGGTGTCATGGTATATTGATGTTGTCTAGTTGGTGTACAAAGGTGTGTGTCCTGGTGATGTCATGTTGAATTGCATATCCTATGTCTGCTTGATTGCTGTTGGTGCATTGGACTGTATTTATGTCCTCTATGTACATGTTCAAATGGTGTTGTCCTGTTAGAGTCGTTGTACACCGGTGTAGCTGAGTTGTGTTCGGTGTTGATTTTGACAAGTTGATTAGTGTTGCTGTGTAACATTGGCATTTATGGGGGGTATTGTCAGCCTGTGCTGTTGGGGATGAGAAGTTGTGTTGGACCAGAGACCTGTAGGTAATGACCTCCCTGAACTGAAGACATTCTGTATGGGGAGGTGGAGCAGGCTGAGGTTGTTGCATTAGAAGGTGTTCTATCCTAGCAATATCAAGTGTAATCTCATGACAGCAGTGGCACAACTGGAGAAGACAATAAAGTGGGTGATCTGATGATGCAACATTGACTGTTGCATTTAACCATTAGAGATGTAGTCTCATGATAGCAGTAGTACAACTAGAGGGAATAGCAAAGTGGATAATTTGATGGAAGACATTTGTTATATGTAGGTTAATTCAAATGTTATATTGCATGTGCTCATTGCTTCATGTGTTTAATATGTTGTCTTTACCATGATAATCATAGATTGTGTTTTCCATTGTTACAGGAGCGGCTGACTAGTTAGTGTCAGCAGGCCTGGGTTCTTGGTGGGATAGTAAATTGTGTCACAACTCTTTGTTTATGTCGTGTCTTGGGGTTTATGTTGTGTAACCTATGTTTTTGTAGTGCCTTATTGTCTGTGCAGTGTTGCTTGTGTCAAAGTTCTTTATTAGTGTCAGTCTAACCAGCCATTGTTTGGAACACCTGTGTTGTGGTACTTGGTGTACCCTGTTGTCTTAAGTGCTGTTGATTGGTTAGGGGTTACCCACTGTGGTGATTTGATATATACAGTTGTCTATTGTATCTGTTATTGACACGCAATGTGCTGTTAGAAGAAATAAATAAAGAGCTTGTTTATTTGTCCTTGATTTGTTTGTTTAGTATCTTTTAGTTTTTACTTTTTACAGTCACTATTTCTACCACAATCTAACACCTTAATCCAATGTCTGGGTCTCAAATATGACAGTCAGTCCAGAGTTGAGGCCCCTGCCTGAGATCTCGTATATCTTATCTAATTACTATCCTCTTTTTTTGTCGGTTGAGGCGGTGTGAGGTTCTCTCTCTTTTCACTATTTTTCTTCTTTGGCCGTAACGAAGTCAGAACTACTCTTTACCTCTTAGCACCGTAGTGAAGGAAGCATCAGTCTTTATGATTGTCTCCCTTTGTCTTTTACCATCGACTACAGTAACATACAACAATCTACAAACAACAACAATATACATATATGTAACATACAACAATCTACAAACAACAACAATATACATATATGTAACATACAACAATCTACAAAAGTTAAAATATGAATACAATAATTGGAACTGTGGTAAAACTGTGGAAATATAAAGAATACAAAATAACATCAAGTAATACATCTTTACAGAACAGAATTACGAAAAACTGAAGGACGTTGCGACTACTAGTCTTCATCAACAAACAAATACATACACAAAACACAAACTATAATCACGGAGAAGACCCTCTAGTGACAACATTACGACATAAGAACGGGATGAGAAGAATAACAAGATGAAAACAGTGAGAACAATTAAGAGAAAATTAAAATTTGAAAAATAAATATTTACTACTCATTTCAGAATCCCAGGCTGTGATACCGACAGGACTAGGACCTAACTACTCTTATACAGACACTTATGGGATATGCGGAATTAGAAGGTCTGAAAATACGAGGCTTCACTCCTACTGTTCCATATGAAATGGGTCAGAAAGTTTGATTGTTATACCACGTATTGTAGGATCAAATTTCCCAGTGCATTGTGTTATTGGGGTTGTATAAGGTTAGACCACCAATAACACACATGATATGGGTTGGCCCAGGAGAGCAAGATTATTATACTGTGTGGTACTGATGCCTACCGCCTAGGTTTTCACTTGCTGTGTGTGAGTGCATATCCCATAATGGAAATCATGGAACGGCGTATACAAGAGACAGCCCGGATGATGGATATACTCTCTCTCTCTCTCTCTGTGTGCGTGTGCGCGCGTGCGTGTGTGTGCGTGCGTGCGTGCGTGCGTGCGTGCGTGTGTGTGTGTGTGTGTGTGTGTGTGTGTGTGTGTGTGTGTGTGTGTCTTGTAGTCCTAGTTGCTTCACAAGTGACTGCACCCTTGAGTAATGATGTACGAATTTCGATTTTTTGCAGCAGTCTCCCAGGTGTCAAGATGAATTCCAAAAGCATTCAGTGAGATTTTCAAACTGTCTTTAAAGCGTTTCCTCTGGCCGCCTTGGGAGCGTCTACGATAACGCAACTCGCCGTAAAAGATTCGTTTACGGAGCCTGTGATCTAGCATGCGAGTTAAGTGACCAGCCCAGCGAATCTGATTCTTCATTAGTAGAGTGTGGATACTGGGTGTGGACGCTCTTTCTAGGACTTCAGTGTCTGGGATCTTGTTTTGCCATTTAATCTTCAATAGCTTCCTAAGGCAGACTGTGTGGACGTGGTTTAATCTCCTAGCGTGTCGCTGATAAACAGTCCAGGTTTCACAAGCATATAGTAGAGTGGATAATACAACTGCTTTGTAGACTTTCAGCTTTGTTTGCAGGCTTATTCCATATCTGTCTCATACATTCTTGTACAATCTGCCAAAACCGCACTGGCCTTGGAGATTCTTGCATTCACTTCGTCATCAATTGTGGCAGCTTGTGACACGGTGCTGCCAAGATAGGTGAATTTGTTCGCAACACTTAGTCTATAATAATTCACCTTGATATTCGGCACGGTTTGATTATTCGCTGAAGCTGGCTGGTACATAACTACATTCTTCTCCAGGTTGCTATTGAGCCCAAAGTTGGCACAGGCATGTGTCACGAATTTGCAGCCTTTACTTCCCAGAACAATTTTCGGTTCACTTTTGATGGGCCATGTAGAGAATCAACAGACGAACAAAACTGTTTTCTCTATATTCAAGGCTATATAGTCTTGACGTAAGCTTGCAAAGCCTGCAAGTAAACAAACCACCACAGATGGCTTTCTATTTGGGAAGTTAATTTGACACCAGTACCGGTCACCCCCAGAGGTTATCAATCCAGCCAGACTGGAGTGCAGACTCAGGGGACTGAATGGTAATTAAAACCAACCAGGCATGACGCAAGCAAACCTGGTTTACCAACAGAGTTGTAAACTGGCAGCTGACCATGAGAACTAATTGCTCCTTTGACATGACACATGATAAGCAGGGCTAGGAAAATCGCTCAACCGTTAAGGTTGACTGCCTTATCGATTGTGTTGGAAACGGAGGTGTAATGGTACAGACATTACACACAATTGTTATGGGGTATATGGTGCTAAACCTTTTTCATCGTATGGTGGACGGTAATTCACGGAAGTCTGGCAGAGATACTGGTCACGGCTTGTAAGTCCGGATGATCAGGTATTATTATAATACCATTACCAACCCTGTGAGCTGCTAAACCAACTTTGGACGGAGCGGCTGTACGACAGAATTTCTGTATTAGCGACATTGACATGGGCGGCAGAAATGTAATAATTACAGGCGTGTGAGACAATGGAAAAGCCCGTCCCAGACTAAGACCGTAAGACAGAGATATGGAGGAGAAGGAGGATGGTGAACGCAGTAGAGCTGGAAGATAAACTTGGCCAGACTGGTCATTGTATATGTGTTTACTAGAATATGTTTTACTTAAGATTGCACTGATGTAGAACTAGATATAACACATTCTTGACTTTCTTTCAAGCTCTCACAAGGAGCACCTATGTCATAGATCTCAAGAACGAGTGACGACTAGGTAGTGTCAGGACTGACAGGAATAGTCAGAATACCGGCAAGCTGTTTTCTGTGTCTCCTGGAGAGTGGGGATCTGGACCACAGATCCAGATAGTTCAAGTAACAAGTTATGTAATGTTTGTCATCAATAACAATATGTTATATGATTTCATCATCATCATCGTACAAACCATCCTATGTCTATTGTTATGATTAGTAAATAAATGTTGTAGTATTGTAACTCATAGTTCTGTCATTATATATTTTTCCAATTGTGCATACGTGTTGTTGTGTACATTGGTGGGGGTTCACTTAGATACCAAGGAAGGGAGCAGTCAGGGAGAAAAACCTGTACTGAGATAGTTGTCAATACTCTTATATTTAGACTTTAAAATCTATCTTAGCTAACATTCTCTTTCCCATTCCTTGGCGAATATTCAGCACAGTTCATTTCATTTTGTAACGAGCCACTTAGAGCTGTACGTTGGATATTCATGGGCCTAATCTATAGTTCAGCCATATAGATTTTGTCCCTAGTCAGTTTCTGACTATTTGGGGTTGCTCGCCAGTGAATAATACTTTCATCTAGCCGGTGGGGCACCCGACTTCTGACAGCATGTGAGAAAGCTGAAACATTGTGTTGCATGTCTGCCCCTGAGTTGGCATATAGAGCGCAATCATCAGCAAACAGGAGCTCTCTGACTGTGTCGCTGTCAATTTTGGTCTTAGCTTTCAGCCTTCTGAGATTGAACAACTTTCCATGCGGTAGTTGATGTCTATTCCAATGTCGTCGTTCTCGAAGGCATCCGTCAGCATAGCTGAAAACATGAGGCTGAACAGTGGTGTCAGGACACATCCTTGCTTCACTCCATTGGTGACAGGAAAGGGCTCAGACAGTTCACCATTATCCTGTACTCTTGCCTGCATACCCTCATGAAATAACCGCACTATTTGGACAAACTTTTGAGGTCAGCCATATTTCGCCATAATCTTCCACAGTCATTCTCTGCTGACTTTATCAAAAGCCTTGGTAAGGTCAATGAAAGTGGAGAACATATCGCAGTTCTGTTCCTGACATTTCTCTTGCAGCGTCCTTGCAGTGAAAATCATGTCAACAGTTCCACGTTCTTTTCTGAAGCCACATTGACTCTCGGGAAGAAGACCTTGATCGAGATGGGCCCTGAGGCGATTGAGAAGAATTCTGGCGAGTATTAAAAAAAAGTCGCTTAAAAGTCGACAGGGTCGACTTCATTGCACCGGGTTTAATCCCATAGGACTCGGTCTCTTTCCGCAGCACGGAAAGCGTCGCACAAAGCACGAACTCCCTAGCTTTTAGCGACGACCCACAGGAGTCTCGCCTGGCGCGGCCCAGAATCGAACCCACAACCTTCGGAGCACGAGTCAAACGGCTTGACCACTTCGCCACAGAGACTCCCCACTCTGGCGAGTATCTTTCCTGCAAGTGAAAGCAAAGAGATGCCTCGGTGGTTGTCACAGGATTGGCGGTTTCCTTTACGTTTGTAAAGGTGGACTATTGACGCGTCCTTGAAATCTTGTGGCATGGTCTCGTTCACCCATATGTTTATAAAGACCTGGCGAAGCTGCTCTATTAGGACCAGCCCACCTGTCTTGTATATCTCTGCTGTGATGGAGTTAGGACCAGGCGCCTTTCCGCTGGAAAGTTGCTGGATAGCTTTGTTAACTGCCACTATGGTTGGCAGGTTATCAAGTGTATCATTAGTTTGAACTTGAGGAAGGCAGTTGATGGGTTCATCATCGAAGAAGGAAGTTGCATTTAAGATGTTGCTGAAATGCTCTGCCCAGCGTTGAAGGATTTCTTTCTTATCGGTGACCAATGTTCCCCCATCTGCACTGAGACCGAGGAGGGGCACTATACCTGGTGATGTAGGACCATAGACCGCTTTCAGTGAGTCGTAGAAGTTTTTCATATCATGTCTGTAAGCAAAGCCTGAAATTTCATCATTGTTGCTCAGCCAGGAGTCCCGCATGTGCCGAAATTGCTGCTGCACAACTCTCTAAGTGCTATTGAAGGCTTCTTTTTTGTTTTGTTTGTTTGTTGACTTCGGGTCATTCAAATATGCCTTGAGGAAAAATGTTTCTCGGTCAACAATTGGTTGTCTTCGGAATTTTCATCAAACCAGTCTTTATGCTTTCGGGGAACTGGACCGGATTTCAATAGCAGTGTTGTAAATTATGTCCTTTAGGGCTCTCCACTCTGTTTCTGTATCCTGTTTAGCAGCAGCATTGGTCTTGAGGCGGCCTTCCAGCATATTTTCAAAGGACAGCTGCATTTTTCTTATTGCTGTTTAGGCGGGTGAATTAAGTTTTTTTTTTCTCCCCCTGTTTACCCCTTTAGGCCGAATTGGTGGTTTGATGTGTATGTTTATTTTCGAGATAATGAGACAATGGTCTGTCCAACATTCGTCACCACACATGGATTTTGTCACCCGATCGCATTGTCTATCACTCGTCCTGACAATGACATAGTCAATGAGGAGCCAGTGTTACGAGCGATGGTGCATCCACGATGTCCTATTTTTCATGGGAAGACGGACAATTGTGTTGCTAATCAGGAGATCGTGTTCGGCACATGTCGGAAGGAGGAGGAGGCCATTGCTGTTACAATATTCGACTCCGTGTTTTCCAATAATTCCAAGAGGTGGTATCCGTGTCTACTCTGGCATTGAAGTCCCCAGGGACTATAAGTTTGTCTCCTTTGGGAACAGATTACATTAATATACATTGTTTATACATTGTGCAGGTCCTCGTAGAACTCGTTCTTGACGTTATGGCTGCATACTTCCTTCCGTTCAGCAAGGGTAACTTAATGGCCATAAGGCTGTTGTTTATAGCCTTCGGAAATCCAGCTAGTTTGCCGACCAGGGCCTAATTAATGGCAAATCCCACACCGGATTGGCGTCTTTCCTCGCTTTTCCTTCCACTCCAGAAAAATGTGTAGCCGGCACCTACTTCACAGATTTGACCTCCTTCTGCAAGTCAAGTCTCGCTCAAGGCTGCAATGTCGATGTTGTACCTGCCCAGCTCTCTCCCAATCAGTGCTGTTCGTCTTTCTGGGTCCGACGAGCCGTCTCTGTCAAGTAGGGTGCGTACATTACAAGTTCCGATTGTCAAGCGAATGTGGTTTGCTTTTTTAGCTTTACCTGTTTTTACTTTGTTTGTATGTCGATGGTACCCACCAATCCCGGATAGTTGGTTAGGCAATGATGGAGCAGACCATGTTTAGGGCACCTTTTTTAGCCCTTTCCTCATGCTATGGAGGTGAGCAGTGCTTTCCTTTAGAGGGCTGCTCAGTCGCTCATGGGGCTGCCGAATCCCACTGCTGCTCCGGTCAGTAGAAGATGACCATATGGCTTGAGACGCCTGTGTGCAGGTCTGCGACTGGGACTACCAGCGTACCCAAGCCTGCTGCTTCGCCGCTCGCCCATCGCCACAGGGATTGAAGGTGATATATGAAGTTGGATGAAGAATGACTTGCGCGATGAATTGGATTAAAGTGAGGAAGAGTTGCGCAATTCGTTGACCTCTGTCTCTCGCCTGAGGCCATCTGAGTCCAGTGGCAAGACAACAGGACTGGAGACGAATACAGGTGCAGTGGATGACCATGGAGCTCTACGTGCCTTCCCATGCTCATTACGTTCCACAACGCTTTGCAGGTAAACGCCGTCTTGCCTTTTGAATCAGGAATGATTTCTTACTCGCTGTCTGCCGAATCCTTTCTTCACATGCTGGGTAGGCATACCCTAGTTCACCGACTGGTTTGACGCCAAATCGGCTACCCTCATCTGGTTTGACCAGCCTGTTACAGCTGTTGTCCGGGAGGTGGCCGCTGTCGCATGCTGACAGCTACTAGGAGCCACAGGCACGAGCTGGATGTCAGGCTTGGACTAGTGGGGGATGGATCCTGAAAAGGGCATGGCAGTCGTCCTTACCAAACTTACTACCAATGCCTGATACCGGCAGACCCCCCATTCTCACATAATATGACACACTGTAGGTGATGACAGCAACAACTGTCACAATAACTGACACGTGTTGACAGTATTTCAGTACCGTGATGATGATAGTTTGAGGACCCCTGATGCAGCTTTTCACCGCTCTCTCTGACACGACCACTACCTGGGGAGAGCAAGACAATATGTTAAGCTGGTGGAATGACAGATGATACTAAAGTGAAAATTGATGTTTGACAGACGAAACATCATATTATATTAGATAAAGTGATTATTGGTGTTTGACATATGGAATAATGAAAATATTAGATAAGTGACAATCGATGTTTTTGACAGATGCAGTGACAAATTAATTTAGATAAATAAAGTATTATTGTTTGACAGCTGGAATGACAGATGTTACTAAATAAAGTGACAATTTGAATAACGAAGACACAAACCATATATAGTACGATTTATTGCCTGGCACATTTTGCTGCATCTCGTCAGGTACTTACTGCAGATGTCACACAACGTAGAGTAAACTAATTAGATTCATCGTTCAAGCTGAAATCTACACATGTTCACACAGTAATATCAATTGTTTACCATGGTAATTTTAAATTGACTATCGTGTCTTTCCGTTTGCACAAAATTGGCTTGTGCAGGTGGATCATTATCGCTTCTGCAAACTTTAACAAACGACTATTTTGTGTATGAAACAACACGCGAAAAGCGTTGTCCCTATCAATGACATGACCGGTTTCCAAGACATGACGTGCAATAGTCGACGCCGGAAGTGACAATTTATATTTGACAGCTGGAATGGCAGGTGCTATTAGATTAAGTGACAATTGATGTTTGACAGCTGGAATCACAGATGCTACTAGATCAATAGAGAATTATTGTTTGACAGTTGGAATGACAGATAGGATTACATAAAGTGACAATTGATGTTTGACAAATGGAGTGACTGACGATATTAGATAATGTGACAACTGATGTTTGACAAACGGAATGCCATATAATATTAGATAAAGCTAGTTAGTTAGTCGCAGTTAAAACTTCACGCCCCATAATGCTCCGTTCCTGTGCCAGTGACTATAACACAAAATACTCCTCACTGCCCCATGTAAAAAGTGGAACAGACAGGAGTTTCGACAAACCAACAGCCCGCAGGTATACTATGCATAATGCCGCCAACACAAAGTCCCCCACGAAAAATATAGTTCATCGTCGATGGAATGGTAGTCACTAGAAAACCAACAGCCACATATCACTGCACTAGGCAAACCTAATTAGTTCAGTAGCCAGCCGGCCGCCATTTTTCTGAACATGCAGTTCACGCTACAAACAACCGCGGAGAGATGTCAAAGCACTACACACGAAGTCCACAACTCACAGTGTCACTCCATGCACTTAACTCGGTAGCTGGGCAACTTGACCATGTGCTACAAGTCCAACAACGGGATCAGAACTACCAGCCCAACATGAGGAACATGCAAAAGCAAACTATAGTCACAAGCGTAAATACGCCAGAGGCCTTAACAGCTCAATTGCCTATTCTCCATGTTGGACCGGATATTAGATAAAGTGATAACTGATGGTTGCAAGAGTAAGAGATGCTACAAGATGAAGTGACAATTGATTTCTGACAGGTAGAGTGATAGACAGAATTACCGATCTCATGCTTTCCTTACTCTCTAACTTACTTTGAGTGTGATGTGTGTGCTTGTGTGTGCGTGTGTGTGTGTGCGCGCGCGCGCGCTCGCGCTTGTGGATGTTTATCATATTAATATTTGAAAAATACACCACTGCCAAAATAGCCATAATAATCTAGAGACTAGCTGACACCACTAACCTGGCGTGCGAATGAGGTGGCGTACTTGACCTGGTCGTGTCTGCCTGTCTCTATGTTTTGTTTCTCGAACTGGCACAAGATGTTGTCAGCTTCTTCTTGCATCCTGCATAACATAGGGCATGAGGTATCCAGTTGCAATCTCTGAACTTACATTGCACACAACATAGGGCATGAGATACCGAGTTGCATTCCCTAACTTACATTGCACACAAAATAGGACATGAGGTATTCAGTTGCATTGTCTGAACTTACATCACACACAACATAGGGCATGAGATATCCAGTTGCATTCCCTAACTTACATTGCACACAAAATAGGACATGAGGTATTCAGTTGCATTCACTGAACTTACATTAAAAAAGACATAATATTTTCTATAAAGACAGAGGCTCAGGCAACAGGATTGTCTTCATGCACCTCAGTCTTTCTCCACAGAGAAGCTAACCGCAAGCCAAGGCCGCCCCATGCACCAACTCCGTAGCTCTGTCAACGAGCCCCAGAGGTCTCGGAAACATGTGCTCACGCAAACCGAATCACCACCACGTCAACGCGAGGCAGACGTCCACTTGGCCGTGGAGACAGCTGGTTTTCTGTATGAAACTACATGGTGATTGAAATTGCAGTGCTGGTCATATACAGGCTGTCTGACATGCAGTGCAGCACATGATAGTCAGTGTTGTGCAAACGAACTGCATGTATGATAGACAAGTTGAGATATCCAGTGCCATTCATATATACATATAGACCATGTGACATAAAGTAAATGAAGATACATCAGTGCGTAGTTTTGTATGTAGTTTTCAGTTAAGTTTTCAGGCTCCGAGCCTGCGAGAGCATGCTTCTTTAGCCTTACTAAAATATTCGGGTGACGTTTCAAACTGGAGCGTCCGAAAATCGATAATATAAGAAGATAAATGCTGGTGGATTAATTGTGTGTTAATCATTTTTGTTGATTAGTTTTTTTATTTATGTTGTTTTTCTATTTGTGGTTTCTGATGGCGACATCAGGTGGGTCTTATTAAATAGCTAGGCAAATAGCAATATGTCAGATGTCAGTGTAGTCTATACTTCAAGGGTTCTATGAACACGCACACACACACACACACACACATATATATATATATATATATATATATATATATATATATATATATATATATATATATATATATATATATACACACACACACACACATATATATATATACATTCATATATATTACTAATGAAGATATAACAAGTTCTATGAGGACCTGCGTAATGTATTAACATCTGTTCTCAAAAGAGACAAATTTATACTCTTTGGGGATTTCAGTGCCGGAGTAGACACGGCCACCACCTCTTGGAGTGGCATTATTCGAAAGCATGGAGTCCGAAATTGTAACCGCTATGGACGCCTCCTCTTTCAGACATGTGCAGAACACGATCTCCTGATTACCATCGTCTCATTGTCTCGAAAATAAACATGCACATCAAACCACCACGGCGTCCTCAAGGGGTAAAAGTGCAAAAAATAAAAATAAAAGTCACCCGCCTTAACAGTAAGAAATGCAGTTGTTGTTTGAAAATATGCTGGAAGACGGCCTCAAGCCCAGTGTCGCCGCTAAACAGGATGCAGAAACAGAGTGGAGAGCCCTAAAGGACATAATTTACAACATTGCTGAGGGAGTCCTGGATCCAACCCCCCCCCCCCCCCCCCCCCCCCTCCACCCCGAAAGCTTAAAGACTGGATTGATGAAAATTCCGAAGTCATCAACCATTTAATGGCCGAGAAATATCTTCTGATCAAGGAATTTTTGAATGACGCGAAGTCAGCATTAAAAACAAAGATGCGTTCAATATCATTCCGAGAGTAGTGCAGCAGAAATTTCGGCACATGCAAGACTCCTGGAAGAGCAATAAAGCTGATGCAATTCAAGGCTTTGCTGACAGACATGATATGAAAATCTTCTACGACTCACTGAAAGCGGTCTATGGTCCTACATCACCAGGCATAGTTCCCCTCCTCAGTGCAGATGGGGGAACATTGATCACCGATAAGAAAGAAATCCCTCAGTGCTGGCTAGAGCATTTAAATGCAACTTCCTTCGATGATAACACCATAAACTGCCTTCCTCAAGTTCCCACAAATGATACTCTTGATGACCAGCCAACCATATTGGAAGTTAACAAAGCCATCCAGCAACTTTCCAGCGGTAAGTCGCATGGTTCAGACTCCATCCCAGCAGAGATCTTCAACGCAGGTGGGCCGGTTCTTATAGAGCAGCTTCACGAATTCTTTACAAACATATGGGTGAACGAGACCATGCCACAAGATTTCAAGGACGCGTCAATACTTCACATTTACAAACGTAAAGGAAACCGCCAATCCCGTGACAACCATCTCCTTGCTCTCATTTTCAGGGAAGATACTCGCCAGAATTCTTCTCAATCGGCTCACAGCCCATCTCGATCAAGGTCTTCTTCCTGAGAGTCAATGTGGCTTCAGAAAAGAACGTGGAACTGTTGACATGATATTTGCTGCAAGGCAGCTGCAAGAAAAATGTCAGGAACGGAACTCCAAAATGTTCTCCACTTTCATTGACCTTACCAAGGCTTTTGATACAGTCAACACAGAAGGTTTGTGGAAGATTATGGCGAAATATGGCTGCCCACGAAAGTTTGTCCAAATAGTGCGGTTACTTCACGATGGTATGCAAGCAAGATTACATGAAAATGTTGAACTTTCTGAGATGGAAAACATCATCATCAGCATGTGTAATGCCGTTAAGCGTTGGCGGTCATGTCTCGCCTTCTCACTTGATCACCAGAGTCGTGGATAAGCTCAGTGTTCCTGTCTCTACCATGCCACGTGTTCAACCCATACATGTATTTACTTCTCTGCTTTCCTCTTGTTCTTTTCCCCTCAATCTTGCCAGTTGTCACTAAGTTCTCCAATTTATTTCTTCTCATAGCGTGACCAAAAAATGTTGACTGTCTACATCTAATTTCTCTAATCGATTTACGATTTTTATTTGTTTCTTGTAGTACTTGGTCATTGGTTTCTCTGTCTGTCCATGGTATCCTTTACACTTTCCTCAGAAACCACATTTCCACAGCCATTATATGTTTTTCAGCCTGTTTGCTCATTGTCCACGCCTCACATCCGTACAAAAGCAAAGGTTCTATGTAGCACCTTAACACTCTTTTTTAATCGTTCTAAATGACATCCTTTTAACTTTTATTGTTCAGTATGTTTCCATCTTGCAAAAGGCTACCTTCGCCATGGCGATTCCTGTTCTAACCTCTTCAAGACATTTTCTGTCAGATGTTTTGAGTTTTCCGAGATAATTGTACCGATTCACTTGCATATATTACTATTTACTTGTATATTCCATCCATCATGTGCCATGTCGATAAGCGTGGGCGGTCATGTTCTGAAATCTCACTCGATCACCAGAGTTGTGGATCAGTTCCGTGTTCCTGTCTTGACCATGCCACGAGGCCAAGCCATCCGGGTATTTTCTTCTTAGTCTTTCCCTTGGTCTCTTCCCTTTGATCTTGCCAGTTGTCACCGAGTTCTCTAAGTCACTTCTTCTCATAACATGCCCAACAAATGTTGACTGTCTACGTCTAATGACTCTAATCAGTTTACGATCTTCATTTGTTTCTTGAAGGACTTGCTCATTGGTTTTTCTGTCTGTCCATGGTATTCTTTGCATTTTCCTCAGAAACCACATTTCTACAGCCAGTTTTTCAGCTTGACTGCTCATTGTCCACGTTTCACATCCACACAAAAGTATACGTTCTATGTAGCATTTCAACACTCTTTTTCTCGTTTCAATTGATATCTTTTTTATTGGTCAGTATGTTTTCATCTTGCAAACTGCTACCTTTGGCTTGGCGATATTTGTTCTAATATCTTCAAGGCATCTCCCGTCAGAAGTTATTACTGCTCAGAGATAACTGTATCGATTCACTTCCTTAATTAAGAACATGCCCATTTACTCGTATATCACATTGTGGTATTTCCTTCTTCCCAGTGACGACCATAATCTCTCTTTTTACAATTTAATTCTAACCCTAGATGTTCACTGTGTGCAACAACCGCATCTACTAAATGTTGCAGGTCCTCTTCATTGTCTGCAATCAAGACTGCATCATCTGCATATCTAATGTTATTGATGTATCGTCCCCCAATGTTGATTCCTTCCATATCTTCTATATTTCTGAAAATATTTTCACTGTACAGCAAAAGAAAGCCCTGGAGACATTACACATCCCTGTCTCAAACTTCTTTTAATAGGCTGATATTGACATACACCATTATCAATTCTGATGGCAGCTTGTTGTGTCCAATATATGTTTTTTTACAAGTCTACGGTCTTTTCAATCAATTTGTAGATCTTCTAGCATCCTTATCATGTCGACATGTCTCACTTTATCGAAAGCCTATGTGTAGTCAATAAATCAAAGATATAGATCTTTGTTTACTTCTATAGAACGTTCAATTACTGTTCTCAGTATATATACAGTATTTACTGTACCCTTGCCTTCTACAAACCCACATTGTTCTTCTCCTATTTCGGGTTATGTTTTCTTCCTAACTGTTTGCATGATAATTCTCAGCAAAATCTTCATGATTTGGCTCATTATACCAATTGTCCGATGTTGATCACATTCTAAGGCTCCTGATTTCTTCGGGATTGCAATAAATATAGAATTACATAATTCAGGAGGTATATCTCCAGTATTTTATATTGCGTTCAGCAGTTTGGTGACTTGGCCTATTCCATATTCTTTAAGGGCATTGATCATTTATATTGTGATGTTATCTGTACCCGGTTTCTTGCCAGTGTTCCTATGGTTAAGACCATTCTGAACTTCCATCTTCGAAATTGAACGTCCTTCATTATTAATCCGAAGATCAAACTGTTCTTCTCTTCTATCATCATAAAGATCTTTCACTTACTGACCATTAAAAAGATATCAATTGCAATGACAAAAATAGTGTTAAGGTGCACATGTACTTTTGTGTGGATGTGAAGCGTGGACAGTGAGTAGTCAAGCTGAAAAACACCTGATGGCTGTGGAGATGTGGCTTCTGATGGTAATGCAAAGAATACCACGGGCAGATAGAAAAACACAAGACCAAGTCCTACAAGAAACAAATGGAGATTGTCAACTGATTAGAGAAATTAGACACAGAAAGTCAACATTTGTTGGTCACGTTATGAGAAGAAACCAATTTGGAGAACTTGGTGACAACTGGCAGGATCAAGGGGAAGGCAGAGAAATAAATACCTGGCTGGCTTGGCCACGTGGTATGGTCGAGACAGAAACATGGGGCTGATCCACGACTCTGGTGATCGGGTGAGATGGCGAAACATAACCGTCCACACTTATCGGCATGGCACAAGATGAATAAACATACGGACATATTCTCCACGGCCCTTTATGTCCTGTATATGTAGCTAGAGTCCCCATGACCTTATATGTCCTGTATATGTAGCTATAATCCCCATGACCTTATATGTCCTGTATATGTAGCTATAGTCCCCATGACCTTATATGTCCTGTATATGTAGCTACAGTCCCCATGACCTTATATGTCCTGTATATGTAGCTACAGTCCCCATGACCTTTTATGTCCTGTATATGTAGCTATAGTCCCCATGACCTTATATGTCCTGTATAGGTAGCTATAGTCCCCATGCCCTTATATGTCCTGTATATGTAGCTACAGTCCCCATGACCTTATATGTCCTGTATATGTAGCTACAGTCCCCATGACCTTTTATGTCCTGTATATGTAGCTATAGTCCCCATGACCTTATATGTCCTGTATATGTAGCTATAGTCCCCATGACCTTATATGTCCTGTATATGTAGCTACAGTCCCCATGACCTTATATGTAATGTATATGTAGCTATAGTCCCCATGACCTTTTATGTCCTGTATATGTAGCTATAGTCCCCATGACATTATGTCCTGTATATGTAGCTACAGTCCCCATGACCTTTTATGTCCTGTATATGTAGCTATAGTCCCCATGACCTTATATGTCCTGTATAGGTAGCTATAGTCCCCATGCCCTTATATGTCCTGTATATGTAGCTACAGTCCCCATGACCTTATATGTCCTGTATATGTAGCTACAGTCCCCATGACCTTTTATGTCCTGTATATGTAGCTATAGTCCCCATGACCTTATATGTCCTGTATATGTAGCTATAGTCCCCATGACCTTATATGTCCTGTATATGTAGCTACAGTCCCCATGACCTTATATGTAATGTATATGTAGCTATAGTCCCCATGACCTTATATGTCCTGTATATGTAGCTACAGTCCCCATGACCTTTTATGTCCTGTATATGTAGCTATAGTCCCCATGACCTTATATGTCCTGTATATGTAGCTATAGTCCCCATGACCTTATATGTCCTGTATATGTAGCTATAGTCCCCATGACCTTATATGTCCTGTATAGGTAGCTATAGTCCCCATGCCCTTATATGTCCTGTATATGTAGCTACAGTCCCCATGACCTTATATGTCCTGTATATGTAGCTACAGTCCCCATGACCTTTTATGTCCTGTATATGTAGCTATAGTCCCCATGACCTTATATGTCCTGTACATGTAGCTATAGTCCCCATGACCTTATATGTCCTGTATATGTAGCTACAGTCCCCATGACCTTATATGTAATGTATATGTAGCTATAGTCCCCATGACCTTTTATGTCCTGTATATGTAGCTATAGTCCCCATGACATTATGTCCTGTATATGTAGCTAGAGTCCCCATGACCTTATATGTCCTGTATATGTAGCTATAGTCCCCATGACCTTATATGTCCTGTATATGTAGCTACAGTCCCCATGACCTTTTATGTCCTGTATATGTAGCTATAGTCCCCATGACCTTATATGTCCTGTATATGTAGCTATAGTCCCCATGACCTTATATGTCCTGTATATGTAGCTATAGTCCCCATGACCTTATATGTCCTGTATATGTAGCTACAGTCCCCATGACCTTATATGTCCTGTATATGTAGCTACAGTCCCCATGACCATATATGTCCTGTAGAGGTAGCTGTAGTCCCCATGATCTTATATGTCCTGTATATGTAGCTACAGTCCCCATGACCTTATATATCCTGTATATGTAGCTACAGTCCCCATGACCTTATATGTCCTGTATATGTAGCTACAGTCCCCATGACCTTATATGTCCTGTATAAGTAGCTATAGTCCCCATGACCTTATATGTCCTGTATATGTAGCTACAGTCCCCATGACCTTATATGTCCTGTATATGTAGCTATAGTCCCCATGACCTTTTATGTCCTATAGAGGTAGATATAGTCCCCATGACTTTATATGTCCTGTATATGTAGCTATAGTCCCCATGACCTTATATGTCCTGTATATGTAGCTACAGTCCCCATGACCTTTTATGTCCTGTATATGTAGCTACAGTCCCCATGATCTTTTATGTCCTGTATATGTAGCTATAGTCCCCATGACCTTATATGTCCTGTATATGTAGCTATAGTCCACATGACCTTTTATGTCCTGTATATGTAGCTATAGTCCCCATGACCTTATATGTCCTGTATATGTAGCTACAGTCCCCACGACCTTATATGTCCTGTATATGTAGCTACAGTCCCCATGACCTTATATTTCCTGCATATGTAGCTACAGTCCCCATGACCTTATATGTCCTGCATATGTAGCTACAGTCCCCATGACCTTATATGTCCTGTAGAGGTAGCTATAGTCCCCATGACCTTATATGTCCTGTAGAGGTAGCTATAGTCCCCATGACCTTATATGTCCTGTAGAGGTAGATATAGTCCCCATGTCCTTATATGTTCTGTAGAGGTAGCTATATTCCCCATGACCTTATATGTTCTGTAGAGGTAGCTATATTCCCCATGTCCTTATATGTTCTGTAGAGGTAGCTATATTCCCCATGACCTTATATGTCCTGTAGAGGTAGCTATAGTCCCCATGACCTTATATGTCCTGTAGAGGTAGCTATAGTCCCCATGTCCTTATATGTTCTGTAGAGGTAGCTATATTCCCCATGACCTTATATGTTCTGTAGAGGTAGCTATATTCCCCATGTCCTTATATGTTCTGTAGAGGTAGCTATATTCCCCATGACCGTATATGTCCTGTAGAGGTAGCTATAGTCCCCATGCCCTTATATGTCCTGTAGAGGTAGCTATAGTCCCCATGCCCTTATATGTCCTGTAGAGGTAGCTATATTCCCCATGCCCTTATGTGTCCTGTAGAGGTAGCTATATTCCCCATGACCTTATATGTCCTATAGAAGTAGCTATAGTCCCCATGCCCATATATGTCCTGTAGAGGTAGCTATAGTCCCCATGCCCTTATATGTCCTGTAGAGGAAGCTATAGTCCCCATGCCCTTATATGTCCTGTAGAGGTAGCTATATTCCCCATGACCTTATATGTCCTATAGAAGTAGCTATATTCCTAATGACCTTATATGTCCTGTAGAGGTAGCTGTAGTCCCCATGATCTTATATGTCCTGTAGAGGTAGCTATAGTCCCCATGACCTTATATGTCCTGTAGAGGTAGCTATAGTCCCCATGACCTTATATGTCCTGTAGAGGTAGCTGTAGTCCCCATGTCCTTATATGTTCTGTAGAGGTAGCTATATTCCCCATGCCCTTATATGTCCTGTAGAGGTTGCTATATTCCCCATGACCTTATATGTCCTGTAGAAGTAGCTATATTCCCCATGACCTTATATGTCCTGTAGAGGTAGCTATAGTCATCATGACCTTATATGTCCTGTAGAGGTAGCTATAGTCCCCATCCCCTTACATGTCCTGTGAAGGTAGCTATAGTCCCCATGCCCTTATATGTCCTGTAGAGGTAGCTATACTCCCCATCCCCTTATATGTCCTGTAGAGGTAGCTATAGTCCCCATCCCCTTATATGTCCTGTAGAGGTAGCAGTAGTCCCCATCCCCTTATATGTCCTGTAGAGGTAGCTATAGTCCCATCCCCTTATATGTCCTGTAGAGATAGCTATAGTCCCCATCCCCTTATATGTCCTGAAGAGGTAGCTGTAGTCCCCATAACCTTATATGTCCTGTAGAGGTAGCTATAGTCCCCATGCCCTTATATGTCCTGTAGAGGTAGCTGTAGTCACCATGCTCTTATATGTCCTGTAGAGGTAGCTATAGTCCCCATGACTTATATGTCCTGTAGAGGTAGCTATAGTCCTCATGACCTTTTATGTCCTGTAGAGGTAGCTATAGTCGCCATTCCCTTATATGTCCTGTAGAGGTAGCTATAGTCCCCATGCCCTTATATGTCCTGTAGAGGTAGCTATATTCCCCATGACCTTATATGTCCTGTAGAGGTAGCTATAGTCCCCATGACCTTATATGTCCTGTAGACGTAGCTGTAGTCACCATGCTCTTATATGTCCTGTAGAGGTAGCTATAGTCCTCATGACCTTTTATGTCCTGTAGAGGTAGCTATAGTCCCCATGACCGTATATGTCCTGTAGAGGTAGCTATAGTCGCCATTCCCTTATATGTCCTATAGAGGTAGCTATAGTCCCCATGACCTTATATATCCTGTAGAGGTAGCTATATTCCCCATGACCTTATATGTCCTGTAGAGGTAGCTATAGTCCCCATGACCTTATATGTCCTGTAGAGGTAGCTATAGTCCCCATGACTTATATGTCCTGTAGAGGTAGCTATAGTCCCCATGCTCTTATATGTCCTGTAGAGGTAACTAGGGTCCCCATGCCCTTATATGTCCTGTAGAGGTAGCTATAGTCCCCATGACCTTATATGTCCTGTAGAGGTAGCTGTAGTCCCCATGACCTTATATGTCCTGTAGAGTAGTTATACTCCCATGACCTTATATGTCCTGTAGAGATAGCTATAGTCCCCATAATCTTATATGTCCTGTATATGTAGCTATAATCCCCATGCCCTTATATGTCCTGTAGAGGTAGCTATAGTCCCCATGCCCTTATATGTCCTGTAGAGGTAGCTATAGTCCCCATGACCTTATAAGTCCTGTAGAGGTAGCTATAGTCCCCATGACCTTATATGTCCTGTAGAGGTAGCTATATTCCCCATGACCTTATATGTCCTGTAGAGGTAGCTATAGTCCCCATGCCCTTATATGTCCTGTAGAGGTAGCTATAGTGTCCATGACCTTATATGTCATGTAGAGGTAGCTATAGTCCCCATGTCCTTATATATACTGTAGAGGTAGCTATAGTCCCCATGTCCTTATATATACTGTAGAGTAGCTATACTCCCCATGTCCTTATATATACTGTAGAGGTAGCTATAGTCCCCATTTCCTTATATATACTGTAGAGTAGCTATACTCCCATGACCTTATATGTCCTGTAGAGGTAGCTATAGTGTCCATGCCCTTATATATACTGTAGAGGTAGCTATAGTCCCCATGACCTTATATGTCCTGTAGAGGTAGCTATAGTCCCCATGACCTTATATGTCCTGTATATGTAGCTACAGTCCCCATGACCTTTTATGTCCTGTATATGTAGCTATAGTCCCCATGACCTTATATGTCCTGTATATGTAGCTATAGTCCCCATGACCTTATATGTCCTGTATATGTAGCTACAGTCCCCATGACCTTATATGTCCTGTATATGTAGCTACAGTCCCCATGACCTTATATGTCCTGTATATGTAGCTACAGTCCCCATGACCTTATATGTCCTGTATAAGTAGCTATAGTCCCCATGACCTTATATGTCCTGTATATGTAGCTACAGTCCCCATGACCTTATATGTCCTGTATGTGTAGCTATAGTCCCCATGACCTTTTATGTCCTATAGAGGTAGATATAGTCCCCATGACCTTATATGTCCTGTATATGTAGCTATAGTCCCCATGACCTTATATGTCCTGTATATGTAGCTACAGTCCCCATGACCTTTTATGTCCTGTATATGTAGCTACAGTCCCCATGACCTTTTATGTCCTGTATATGTAGCTATAGTCCCCATGACCTTATATGTCCTGTATATGTAGCTACAGTCCCCATGATCTTATATGTCCTGTATATGTAGCTACAGTCCCCATGACCTTATATGTCCTGTATATGTAGCTACAGTCCCCATGACCTTATATGTCCTGTATATGTAGCTACAGTCCCCATGACCTTATATGTCCTGTAGAGGTAGCTATAGTCCCCATGACCTTATATGTCCTGTAGAGGTAGCTATAGTCCCCATGACCTTATATGTCCTGTAGAGGTAGATATAGTCCCCATGTCCTTATATGTTCTGTAGAGGTAGCTATATTCCCCATGACCTTATATGTTCTGTAGAGGTAGCTATATTCCCCATGTCCTTATATGTTCTGTAGAGGTAGCTATATTCCCCATGACCTTATATGTCCTGTAGAGGTAGCTATAGTCCCCATGCCCTTATATGTCCTGTAGAGGTAGCTATAGTCCCCATGTCCTTATATGTTCTGTAGAGGTAGCTATATTCCCCATGACCTTATATGTTCTGTAGAGGTAGCTATATTCCCCATGTCCTTATATTTTCTGTAGAGGTAGCTATATTCCCCATGACCGTATATGTCCTGTAGAGGTAGCTATAGTCCCCATGCCCTTATATGTCCTGTAGAGGTAGCTATAGTCCCCATGCCCTTATATGTCCTGTAGAGGTAGCTATATTCCCCATGTCCTTATGTGTCCTGTAGAGGTAGCTATAGTCCCCATGCCCTTATATGTCCTGTAGAGGTAGCTATATTCCCCATGACCTTATATGTCCTATAGAAGTAGCTATATTCCCCATGACCTTATATGTCCTGTAGAGGTAGCTGTAGTCCCCATGATCTTATATGTCCTGTAGAGGTAGCTATAGTCCCCATGACCTTATATGTCCTGTAGAGGTAGCTATAGTCCCCATGTCCTTATATGTTCTGTAGAGGTAGCTATATTCCCCATGCCCTTATATGTCCTGTAGAGGTTGCTATATTCCCCATGACCTTATATGTCCTGTAAAAGTAGCTATATTCCCCATGACCTTATATGTCCTGTAGAGGTAGCTATAGTCATCATGACCTTATATGTCCTGTAGAGGTAGCTATAGTCCCCATCCCCTTATATGTCCTGTGGAGGTAGCTATAGTCCCCATGCCCTTATATGTCCTGTAGAGGTAGCTATAGTCCCCATCCCCTTATATGTCCTGTAGAGGTAGCTATAGTCCCCATCCCCTTATATGTCCTGTAGAGGTAGCAGTAGTCCCCATCCCCTTATATGTCCTGTAGAGGTAGCTATAGTCCCATCCCCTTATATGTCCTGTAGAGATAGCTATAGTCCCCATCCCCTTATATGTCCTGAAGAGGTAGCTGTAGTCCCCATAACCTTATATGTCCTGTAGAGGTAACTATAGTCCCCATGACCTTATATGTCCTGTATATGTAGCTACAGTCCCCATGACCTTTTATGTCCTGTATATGTAGCTATAGTCCCCATGACCTTATATGTCCTGTATATGTAGCTATAGTCCCCATGACCTTATATGTCCTGTATATGTAGCTACAGTCCCCATGACCTTATATGTCCTGTATATGTAGCTACAGTCCCCATGACCTTATATGTCCTGTAGAGGTAGCTGTAGTCCCCATGATCTTATATGTCCTGTATATGTAGCTACAGTCCCCATGACCTTATATATCCTGTATATGTAGCTACAGTCCCCATGACCTTATATGTCCTGTATATGTAGCTACAGTCCCCATGACCTTATATGTCCTGTATAAGTAGCTATAGTCCCCATGACCTTATATGTCCTGTATATGTAGCTACAGTCCCCATGACCTTATATGTCCTGTATGTGTAGCTATAGTCCCCATGACCTTTTATTTCCTATAGAGGTAGATATAGTCCCCATGACCTTATATGTCCTGTATATGTAGCTATAGTCCCCATGACCTTATATGTCCTGTATATGTAGCTACAGTCCCCATGACCTTTTATGTCCTGTATATGTAGCTACAGTCCCCATGACCTTTTATGTCCTGTATATGTAGCTATAGTCCCCATGACCTTATATGTCCTGTATATGTAGCTACAGTCCCCATGACCTTATATGTCCTGTATATGTAGCTACAGTCCCCATGACCTTATATGTCCTGTATATGTAGCTACAGTCCCCATGACCTTATATGTCCTGTATATGTAGCTACAGTCCCCATGACCTTATATGTCCTGTAGAGGTAGCTATAGTCCCCATGACCTTATATGTCCTGTAGAGGTAGCTATAGTCCCCATGACCTTATATGTCCTGTAGAGGTAGATATAGTCCCCATGTCCTTATATGTTCTGTAGAGGTAGCTATATTCCCCATGACCTTATATGTTCTGTAGAGGTAGCTATATTCCCCATGTCCTTATATGTTCTGTAGAGGTAGCTATATTCCCCATGACCTTATATGTCCTGTAGAGGTAGCTATAGTCCCCATGCCCTTATATGTCCTGTAGAGGTAGCTATAGTCCCCATGTCCTTATATGTTCTGTAGAGGTAGCTATATTCCCCATGACCTTATATGTTCTGTAGAGGTAGCTATATTCCCCATGTCCTTATATTTTCTGTAGAGGTAGCTATATTCCCCATGACCGTATATGTCCTGTAGAGGTAGCTATAGTCCCCATGCCCTTATATGTCCTGTAGAGGTAGCTATAGTCCCCATGCCCTTATATGTCCTGTAGAGGTAGCTATATTCCCCATGTCCTTATGTGTCCTGTAGAGGTAGCTATAGTCCCCATGCCCTTATATGTCCTGTAGAGGTAGCTATATTCCCCATGACCTTATATGTCCTATAGAAGTAGCTATATTCCCCATGACCTTATATGTCCTGTAGAGGTAGCTGTAGTCCCCATGATCTTATATGTCCTGTAGAGGTAGCTATAGTCCCCATGACCTTATATGTCCTGTAGAGGTAGCTATAGTCCCCATGTCCTTATATGTTCTGTAGAGGTAGCTATATTCCCCATGCCCTTATATGTCCTGTAGAGGTAGCTATAGTCCCCATCCCCTTATATGTCCTGTAGAGGTAGCTATAGTCCCCATCCCCTTATATGTCCTGTAGAGGTAGCAGTAGTCCCCATCCCCTTATATGTCCTGTAGAGGTAGCTATAGTCCCATCCCCTTATATGTCCTGTAGAGATAGCTATAGTCCCCATCCCCTTATATGTCCTGAAGAGGTAGCTGTAGTCCCCATAACCTTATATGTCCTGTAGAGGTAACTATAGTCCCCATGCCCTTATATGTCCTGTAGAGGTAGCTGTAGTCACCATGCTCTTATATGTCCTGTAGAGGTAGCTATAGTCCCCATGACCTTTTATGTCCTGTAGAGGTAGCTATAGTCGCCATCCCCTTATATGTCCTATAGAGGTAGCTATAGTCCCCATGACCTTATATATCCTGTAGAGGTAGCTATATTCCCCATGACCTTATATGTCCTGTAGAGGTAGCTATAGTCCCCATGCCCTTATATGTCCTGTAGAGGTAGATATAGTCCCCATGACCTTATATGTCCTGTATATGTAGCTATAGTCCCCATGACCTTATATGTCCTGTATATGTAGCTACAGTCCCCATGACCTTTTATGTCCTGTATATGTAGCTACAGTCCCCATGACCTTTTATGTCCTGTATATGTAGCTATAGTCCCCATGACCTTATATGTCCTGTATATGTAGCTACAGTCCCCATGACCTTATATGTCCTGTATATGTAGCTACAGTCCCCATGACCTTATATGTCCTGTATATGTAGCTACAGTCCCCATGACCTTATATGTCCTGTATATGTAGCTACAGTCCCCATGACCTTATATGTCCTGTAGAGGTAGCTATAGTCCCCATGACCTTATATGTCCTGTAGAGGTAGCTATAGTCCCCATGACCTTATATGTCCTGTAGAGGTAGATATAGTCCCCATGTCCTTATATGTTCTGTAGAGGTAGCTATATTCCCCATGACCTTATATGTTCTGTAGAGGTAGCTATATTCCCCATGTCCTTATATGTTCTGTAGAGGTAGCTATATTCCCCATGACCTTATATGTCCTGTAGAGGTAGCTATAGTCCCCATGCCCTTATATGTCCTGTAGAGGTAGCTATAGTCCCCATGTCCTAATATGTTCTGTAGAGGTAGCTATATTCCCCATGACCTTATATGTTCTGTAGAGGTAGCTATATTCCCCATGTCCTTATATTTTCTGTAGAGGTAGCTATATTCCCCATGACCGTATATGTCCTGTAGAGGTAGCTATAGTCCCCATGCCCTTATATGTCCTGTAGAGGTAGCTATAGTCCCCATGCCCTTATATGTCCTGTAGAGGTAGCTATATTCCCCATGTCCTTATGTGTCCTGTAGAGGTAGCTATAGTCCCCATGCCCTTATATGTCCTGTAGAGGTAGCTATATTCCCCATGACCTTATATGTCCTATAGAAGTAGCTATATTCCCCATGACCTTATATGTCCTGTAGAGGTAGCTGTAGTCCCCATGATCTTATATGTCCTGTAGAGGTAGCTATAGTCCCCATGACCTTATATGTCCTGTAGAGGTAGCTATAGTCCCCATCCCCTTATATGTCCTGTGGAGGTAGCTATAGTCCCCATGCCCTTATATGTCCTGTAGAGGTAGCTATAGTCCCCATCCCCTTATATGTCCTGTAGAGGTAGCTATAGTCCCCATCCCCTTATATGTCCTGTAGAGGTAGCAGTAGTCCCCATCCCCTTATATGTCCTGTAGAGGTAGCTATAGTCCCATCCCCTTATATGTCCTGTAGAGATAGCTATAGTCCCCATCCCCTTATATGTCCTGAAGAGGTAGCTGTAGTCCCCATAACCTTATATGTCCTGTAGAGGTAACTATAGTCCCCATGCCCTTATATGTCCTGTAGAGGTAGCTGTAGTCACCATGCTCTTATATGTCCTGTAGAGGTAGCTATAGTCCCCATGACCTTTTATGTCCTGTAGAGGTAGCTATAGTCGCCATCCCCTTATATGTCCTATAGAGGTAGCTATAGTCCCCATGACCTTATATATCCTGTAGAGGTAGCTATATTCCCCATGACCTTATATGTCCTGTAGAGGTAGCTATAGTCCCCATGCCCTTATATGTCCTGTAGAGGTAGCTATAGTCCCCATGACTTATATGTCCTGTAGAGGTAGCTATAGTCCCCATGACTTATATGTCCTGTAGAGGTAGCTGTAGTCCCCATGACCTTATATGTCCTGTAGAGTAGTTATACTCCCATGACCTTATATGTCCTGTAGAGATAGCTATAGTCCCCATAATCTTATATGTCCTGTAGAGTAGTTATACTCCCATGACCTTATATGTCCTGTAGAGGTAGCTATAGTCCCCATGACCTTATATGTCCTGTAGAGTAGTTATACTCCCATGACCTTATATGTCCTGTAGAAATAGCTATAGTCCCCATAATCTTATATGTCCTGTAGAGGTAGCTATAGTCCCCATGCCCTTATATGTCCTGTAGAGGTAGCTATAGTCCCCATGCCCTTATATGTCCTGTAGAGGTAGCTATAGTCCCCATGACCTTATAAGTCCTGTAGAGGTAGCTATAGTCCCCATGACCTTATATGTCCTGTAGAGGTAGCTATAGTCCCCATCCCCTTATATGTCCTGTAGAGATAGCTATAGTCCCCATCCCCTTATATGTCCTGAAGAGGTAGCTGTAGTCCCCATAACCTTATATGTCCTGTAGAGGTAACTATAGTCCCCATGCCCTTATATGTCCTGTAGAGGTAGCTGTAGTCACCATGCTCTTATATGTCCTGTAGAGGTAGCTATAGTCCCCATGACCTTTTATGTCCTGTAGAGGTAGCTATAGTCGCCATCCCCTTATATGTCCTATAGAGGTAGCTATAGTCCCCATGACCTTATATATCCTGTAGAGGTAGCTATATTCCCCATGACCTTATATGTCCTGTAGAGGTAGCTATAGTCCCCATGCCCTTATATGTCCTGTAGAGGTAGCTATAGTCCCCATGACTTATATGTCCTGTAGAGGTAGCTATAGTCCCCATGACTTATATGTCCTGTAGAGGTAGCTGTAGTCCCCATGACCTTATATGTCCTGTAGAGTAGTTATACTCCCATGACCTTATATGTCCTGTAGAGATAGCTATAGTCCCCATAATCTTATATGTCCTGTAGAGTAGTTATACTCCCATGACCTTATATGTCCTGTAGAGGTAGCTATAGTCCCCATGACCTTATATGTCCTGTAGAGTAGTTATACTCCCATGACCTTATATGTCCTGTAGAGATAGCTATAGTCCCCATAATCTTATATGTCCTGTAGAGGTAGCTATAATCCCCATGCCCTTATATGTCCTGTAGAGGTAGCTATAGTCCCCATGCCCTTATATGTCCTGTAGAGGTAGCTATAGTCCCCATGACCTTATAAGTCCTGTAGAGGTAGCTATAGTCCCCATGACCTTATATGTCCTGTAGAGGTAGCTGTAGTCCCCATGTCCTTATATGTCCTGTAGAGGTAGCTATAGTCCCCATGACCTTATATGTCCTGTAGAGGTAGCTATAGTCCCCATGACCTTATATGTCCTGTAGAGGTAGCTATAGTCCCCATGCCCTTATATGTCCTGTAGAGGTAGCTATAGTCCCCATGACCTTATATGTCCTGTAGAGGTAGCTATAGTCCCCATGCCCTTATATGTCCTGTAGAGGTAGCTATAGTGTCCATGACCTTATATGTCCTGTAGAGGTAGCTATAGTCCCACATGACCTTATATGTCCTGTAGAGGTAGCTGTAGTCCCCATGTCCTTATATGTCCTGTAGAGGTAGCTATAGTCCCCATGCCCTTATATGTCCTGTAGAGGTAGCTATAGTCCCCATGACCTTATATGTCCTGTAGAGGTAGCTATAGTCCCCATGCCCTTATATGTCCTGTAGAGGTAGCTATAGTGTCCATGACCTTATATGTCCTGTAGAGGTAGCTATAGTCCCCATGTCCTTATATATACTGTAGAGGTAGCTATAGTCCCCATGTCCTTATATATACTGTAGAGTAGCTATACTCCCCATGTCCTTATATATACTGTAGAGGTAGCTATAGTCCCCATGTCCTTATATATACTGTAGAGTAGCTATACTCCCATGACCTTATATGTCCTGTAGAGGTAGCTATAGTGTCCATGCCCTTATATATACTGTAGAGGTAGCTATAGTCCCCATCCCCTTATATGTCCTGTAGAGGTAGCTATAGTCCCCATGACCTTATATGTCCTGTAGAGGTAGCTATAGTCCCCATCCCCTTATATGTCCTGTAGAGGTAGCTATAGTCCCCATGCCCTTATATGTCCTGTAGAGGTAGCTATAGTCCCCATGACCTTATATGTCCTGTAGAGGTAGCTATAGTCCCCATGACCTTATATGTCCTGTAGAGGTAGCTATAGTCCCCATGACCTTATATGTCCTGTAGAGGTAGCTATAGTCCCCATGCCCTTATATGTCCTGTAGAAGTAGCTATACTCCCATGACCTTATATGTCCTGTAGAGGTAGCTATATTCCCCATGACCTTATATGTCCTGTAGAGGTAGTTATATTCCCCATGACCTTATATGTCCTGTAGAGGTAGCTATAGTCCCCATGCCCTTATATGTCCTGTAGAGGTAGCTATAGTCCCCATGCCCTTATATGTCCTATATATGTAGCTATAGTCCCCATGCCCTTATATGTCCTGTATATGTAGCTATAGTCCCCATGCCCTTATATGTCCTGTAGTCATCATGCCAGAGATGTCCTAGACGTCCTCATGTTACTCACCTCTTGCCCTGCCCTACAGTGACCTGGCGTGACCCGGACTCACCTCTTGCCCTGCCCTACATTGACCTGGCGTGACCCGGACTCACCTCTTGCCCTGCCCTACAGTGACCTGGCGTGACCCGGACTCACCTCTTGCCCTGCCCTACAGTGACATGGCGTGACCCAGACTCACCTCTTGCCCCAGGTGGACAGCCTAAACCTGATGGACAGTCTGGCGCCTTGGCTCAGCGAGTCTGCGGAGATCACAACACCACGTGACGTCCAGCACCATTTGTAGGTGAATGTTCTGTGTATGTATGTCTCTGTGTGCGTCTCTGTGTGTATCTCTGTGTGTGTGTCTATGTGTGTGTCTGTGTGTGTGTGTCTTTCTGTAAATATGTGTATGTATATGTGTGTGTGTCTGTGTGTGTCTCTGTGTGTGCATGTGTCCCTCTGTGTTTGCGTCTCTGCGTGTGTATGTCTCTCTCTCTCTCTCTCTCTCTCTCTCTCTCTCTCTCTCTCTCTCTCTCTCTGTATCTGTGTGTATGTGTCTCTTTCTGTGTATGTATCTGTGTATATGTATCTGTGTGTATGTATCTGTGTGTATGTATGTGTGTGTATGCATCTGTGTGTATGTATCTGTGTGTATGTGTCTGTGTGTGTGTGTCTGTGTGTGTGTGTCTGTGTGTCTGTGTCTGTGTGTATGTGTCTGTGTGTGTGTGTCTGTGTGTGTGTGTCTGTGTGTGTGTGTCTATGTGTATATGCTCTCTCTCTCTCTGTATGTGTTTCTGTGTGTCTGTGTTTGTTTCTGAGTGTGTATGAGTTTGTGTGTCTGTGTATGTGTGTGTACGTGTCTCTCTGTGTCCCTCTGTGTGCGTCTCTGTGTTTATGTGTCTCTTTGTACTGTAATGTATAATGATTGACATATATAATAACAGACACATATAATAATTGTCATAAATAATAAACAGTAACATCAGAAATAGGTGACAGATTCAGACATTACAGTAGCATCAGAAATAGGTATTAGTTTAGTCGAGTTGAGCTAAGAACCGACATCACTGCACTCAAGACATGTCCATACGTGCTCCGTCCCCTTGTTCAACAGCCAGCGAAGAGTCATACTACTAATCGTTATTAGCGCTTTCTGATTGAAAGCTTCCCTTGACTCCCCTCTCAGTTTTGAGATTCTTTCAGAACCCTTGCTGGTCCCCCGCAATATCATTCTTTCCTTTTACGGGTTCTCAATCCGGTTCCCCGCATTCTACACCTGGTCCCACAGGCGCACAACCACCTCTCCCTTATCTATAGGTAATCTATCACCAAGAGGTGTATTCCCTGCCAACCTATCAGCCTGTTCATTCACCCGCACTCCCGCATAGCCAGGGCCAAAAATCCATACAATTCTCACAATCTGTGAACCTTGCAACGAAGATTGCTATTCCACACACAACGTCCCTTTCTCCACCTCACTTAGTATACTCTTTGAGTCCGTGATGAATGCAGTATGTGTTACAGTGCTCTCCTCTCACTAACGGAATGTCTCTGTTACTGAATACAGTATGTGTTACAGTGCTCTCCTCTCACTAACGGAATGTCTCTGTTACTGAATACAGTATGTGTTACAGTGCTCTCCTCTCACTAACGGAATGTCTCTGTTACTGAATACAGTATGTGTTACAGTGGTCTCCTCTCACTAAATGAATGCCTCTGTTACTGAATGCAGTATGTGTTACAGTGGTCTCCTCTCACTAAATGAATGCCTCTGTTACTGAATGCAGTATGTGTTACAGTGGTCTCCTCTCACTAAATGAATGCCTCTGTTACTGAATGCAGTATGTGTTACAGTGGTCTCCTCTCACTAACGTAATGTCTCTGTTACTGAATACAGTATGTGTTACAGTGGTCTCCTCTCACTAAATGAATGCCTCTGTTACTGAATACAGTATGTGTTACAGTGGTCTCCTCTCACTAAATGAATGCCTCTGTTACTGAATGCAGTATGTGTTACAGTGGTCTCCTCTCACTAACGTAATGTCTCTGTTACTGAATACAGTATGTGTTACAGTGGTCTCCTCTCACTAAATGAATGCCTCTGTTACTGAATACAGTATGTGTTACAGTGGTCTCCTCTCACTAACGTAATGCCTCTGTTACTGAATACAGTATGTGTTACAGTGGTCTCCTCTCACTAACGTAATGCCTCTGTTACTGAATACAGTATGTGTTACAGTGGTCTCCTCTCACTAACGTAATGCCTCTGTTACTGCTTTCACCTTCATTCTCATGCTGGAGGTCGTAGTCTCATATGTCAGACTCTCTTGTATTTTTTTTTTTCAAGCATCGTCCTTTCGCCTTCACGATGAAACCCCAACCACTACGCCTGTTTCTCATTACTGATCCATCTGTATTGATCACTATGTCGCTTTGATGTGTGTTACTCTGGATCAATTGTTGCACCTCAAACTCAAGAATGATAAAGTAAGTAATAAAGATAAAGATAAGGAGATAAAGTAAGTGTCACCACAAACTCAGTGCGGCCCGCTGCCCATTCTCTGCACTCACGACCCAGTTTTGCTATGAAATTGTGCCAGTCCCTCTTGTCTTCCGGTAACAGATTCAGACATTACAGTAACATCATAAATAGGTGACAGATTCAGACACTACAGTAGCATCAGAAATAGGTAATAGATTAAGTCATTGCAGTTACATCAGAAATAGGTGATAGATTAAGTCACTACAGTAACATAAGAAATAGATGACAGGCTCAAACATTACAGTAACATCCGAAACAAGAGACAGACTTAAACATTACAGTAACATCAGAAATAGGTGACAGACTCAAACATTAGAAATAGGTGACAGAATCAGACATTACAGTGACATCAGAAATAGGTGACAGATTCAGACACTGGAGTAACGTCAGAAATAGTTACAGGACTCAGACATTACAGTAACATCAGGAATAGATGACAGACTAATACTTTACAGTAACATCATAAATAGGTGCAGATTCAAACATTACAGTAAATTAAGAAAAAGATGTTGTGTGCAGACACTAGAGTAATACGAGAAATAGACGATAGAGTCAAACATTAGAGAGACATAAGAAATAGGGGTTTAGATTAAGACATTAGAGTGATATGAGAAACATATGTCCCATCCATACAGACATTATAGTACCATGAGAGATAAATGGCAGTTTAACACTTAAGAGATGCAGACATTAGAGTGGCATGAGAAAAGTATGTACAGCCCGAAAGCAATGGGACATAAATGGGGCAACATGACAATGAAACACTCACGTACAGTATATGTTCTTCTCTCCCTTGTTGGGTCCCAGCTTCCGGTTGTTGATGACGTCAAGGAAGAAGTCCGGCGGGTTGTTGTGTATTTCACACTGATAGCCTGGGGGAGACACGTGAGGTTGCCATTGTGTTAGCTCTATCCGTAATTGTCGCAAGTCTGGTGTCTTATAGCAGATAAAGTGTCAGTAAATGATCGATGTATGGGGACCGAGGTGGGGGAGGGGTCTTATAGCATATCAAGTGTCAGTAAATGATCGATGTAGGGGACAGTGGTGGGGGAGGGGTCTTATAGCCAATCGAGTGTCAGTAAATGATCGATGTAGGGGGCCGTGTTGGGGGAGGGGGGAAGGGGTCTTATAGCAGATCGAGTGTCAGTAAATTATCGATGTAGGGTGCCCTGGTGATGGAGGGGTCTTATAACAGATCGAGTGTCAGTAAATGATCGATGTAGGGGATCGTGTTGGGGGAAGGGGGTCTAATAGCCGATCAAGTGTCAGTAAATGATCGATGTAGGAGGCCGTGTTGTGGGAGGGGGGAGGGGTCTTATAGCAGATCAAATATCAGTAAATTATCGATGTAAGGGAACCGTGATGGGGGAGGGTTCTTATAGCAGATCGAGTGTCATTAAATGATCGATGTTGGAGACCGTGATGGGGGAGGGTTCTTATACCAGATCAAGTGTCAGTAAATGATCGATGTAGGGGACCGTGTTGGGGGAGGGGGGGGGTCTAATAGCCGATCAAGTGTCAGTAAATGATCGATATAAGGGGCCGAGTTGGTTGAGGGGTCTTATAGCAGATCGAGTGTAAGTAAATGATCGATGTAGGAGACCGTTGTTGTCCAGACGTTAATGCCTTTGTCTGCTGGTTCGCTGGCCGTGTGTTCGAATCTACAAAATGACGCATTAATCAAATGGCTCAACTCATGATTGTATCACTGTTTCAACTGATTTGTTAGTTTGGCCAACAAATTTCTTACTTTTTCTAAGTTTGGTTAGAATATTTCTTCATTCGGTCAACCTTTTTATTTCTTAGAGTTGTATATTTCCTTACTTTTTATAAGATTTTAAGAAATCTTTATAAGTTTGGTTCAACTATTTCTTTACTCGGCCACTTTTTTCCCATTTGGCTAACAAATTTTCCTACTTTTTATAAGTTTGGATGATATATTTATAGGTTTGATTGAAATATTTATTACTTGGTCATTATTTTCCCCGTGAGGTTAACAAATTGCTCTACTGTTTATAAATTTGGACCACTTATTTATAAATGTGGTTGAAACATGTCTTTACTTGGCCAATATTTGTTCACCTTTGGTTAACAAAGTGTCCTACCTTTCATAAGTTTGGATGAGATATTTATAAGATCCGTCAACATTTTAGTTAATTTGGTTAACTTTTTTTTTTCTCTACTTGTTATAAGTTTGATTGAGACATTTCTTAACTTGGTCAACAACTTTTCTTACTTTTTATGAATTTGGTTGAGATATTTTTGTATTTGGCCAACATTCTTCCCATTTGGCTAACAAAGTTTCTTATTTTTATGCCTTTAGTTAAGCTATTTATACGTTTGGTTGAAATATTTCTTTATTTGGCCAATAGTTTTTCCCCATTTGGCTAAAACATGTTCCTACTTTGGTCGACATTTTTCTCAATTTGGTTAATAATTTTCTTACTTTGGTAAACATAATTCTTATTTTGGCGAATGATATTCATACTATTCCATACATATTTCTGGACATTATTTTTAATAATTCATCTGACAGCTTTCTTGTTTTGGTCATCAGTTGTTTCTTAATTTGGCTAACATATTGTCTAAAGAGACCATCAATTTTTCTCAAGTTTGTCAACATTGTTCTTACTTTGCCATACATATTTCTTAGTTTGTCCATACTTTGTCTTAATTTAGCCAACATTTTTCTTAATTTGGTTAACACATTTTCTTACTTCGGTAGACATAGTTCTTGATCTGGCCAACATATTTATTACTTTGGCTTACATATTTTCTTACTTTGGCCGACAAATTTCCCTACTTCTTATAAGTTTGATCGAGATATTTCTTAACTTGGCCAAAAAAATTTCTACTTTGGGTAACACCTTTTCTTACTTTGGTTGAGAAATTTCTTACTTTGGCCAACACTTTTCCCCATTTGGCTAACATATGTTCTTAGTTTTTATAAGTTTGCTTGAGATATTTCTTATTTCGATCATGCTTTTGCCTACTTTGGGTAACACATTTTCTTATTTCGGGCGACATATTTATAAGTTTGTATGAGATATTTCTTACATTGGTCATCATTTTGAATAGTTTTGGTTAATATTTGTCCCTATATTTTATGAGTTTGGTTGAGCTATTTCTTATGTGCTCAACATGTTTCCTAATTTGGGGAGCATATTTTCTTATTTCGGGTGACATAGTTAGAGGTTTAGTTAATAAAATTCTTACTTTAGCCAACATTTTCCCCAATTTGGCTGACATATTTCTTCTTTTGGTATACATATTTCTAAGTCTGGACATCAATTTTCTTTAATTTTGCCTACATATTTCTTAGTTTGTGCATCATAGTTTCTTAATTTGGTATACATATTTCTCACTTTGTGGATCATTTTACATATTTTATTACTTCAGTCGACACATTTCTTGATTTCACTAACATATTTTCTTATGTTTTATAAATTTGGTTGAGATATTTCTATTTTGGCCAAAATTTTTATTAGCTTGGCTATTTTCCTCCTTTTTATAAGTTTAATCAAAATGTTTCTTACAACGGCAAAGATTTTTCATAATTTGGCTACCACATTTTCTTATTTTGGTCGACATTTTTATAAGTTACGTTGAAATATGTCTTACTTTGGTGAACATTTTCCCATATTTGGCTAACATATTACTTACTTTGGTATATATGTTTCTTAGTTTGGTCATCCGTTTTATTAATTTGGAATATATATTTCCTTATTTGTCCATAATTTTACATATTTTATTACTTCGGTCGACATATTTCTTGATTAGACTAACATATTTTCTTACTTTTTAAAATTGGATTAGATATTTTTATATTTATTTTGGCCAATATTTTTATTATTTTGGCTAACAGTTTTCGTACTTTTTATAAGTTTGGTTAAGAGATTTCTTATTTTGGCCCATCGTTGTGTTAGTTTGGCTAATAAATTTTAATATTTAGGCTAATATATTTCTGCATTTTGACAACATTTTTAATAATTTGGCTAACATGTTTTTTATTTGAATGTTCAAGTGAACCAGTGTTTTCGGTCTGAGTGTGAAACGTGGCAATGAGCAGACACGTTGAAAACCATATAATGATATTGGAAATGGGTTAATGATGAAAGATGCAAAAACCAGTATGGAAAGACAGAAGAATTAATGAAAGTATATATGGCTGATCTGAGACGCGAAAACTTCGTTGGTCAGAACAGTGCTTTACATTTCCGATGCTCTGTTGATGAGGAAACGGAATCAATCCCAAACATGGCGGTCATCATGAGTTAGGTCCCCGGATTGAAAGCCGATATGGCACCCTTTCTGTAGTATCCCGCTTAACCACGTGTCCCGGATGTACCCCTTAAACATGTGACCGGATGCAACGCCCCTTTATTCGGTTTTAATCAATAACGGCGTTTCCCGGAAATACATTTAAACATGTGATTATGTGACCGGCTCTACACCGTCAGACAGCCTGAGGACGAGGATTGTATCCCTGACACATCGCCAATGGTATGATACAACTGTTTAAGGCCCATCCACTACAGACAGCAATAATCGCCATTATGATATATAATCGGCCATTTTCATTAGATGTATAAGCGGAAAATTCGAGGCCATCTAACGATCGGCTTCGCAATTATGCATAGAAGTTGTCGATGGTAGACCTCCTAGTCCGTGTCGCCATCTTTAATTTTCAATTCACTCATCATTTTTATTATTAACTCGTATATACTATTAATTTTAGTACTTAAAATTAACATTTTAAATATACAAGACCGGAAGCAGTTAGGTATCCTCACTCGCAAAATATGAAAATTCACCTCCTTAAGACTTGTTTGTGACGTCACATAAGTGGATATAAGACAGAATTTTGAGTTCAGCTGCTATCTCGAAATAAGGCTGCATTACGACAAGCCTTGCTACTAACAACCATACACATGTGACATTTATGTCAAACTTTCGGAATGGAATCACACACACAAGTAATTAAGGGCACGTCAGACCTCTTTTATTTTTACAGGTTTGCGGGTGATGTGGTGACTTTGTAGGTCTGTATAGCGACCAGTCACATATAGTCACACGAAGTCATATAGGTTGGTGGAAAAAGGTCAATCAGACAAAGAGATACCAAGACCGTATACACACATAGACAACATGTCCATACATGCTCAATAAGATTTACCGCTGTCAGGTCACAACGAGTCATTCCTTGGTATTTTCCCAAAACGTGTCTGTACACGTCCACGCACAATTGCTGTCGGCATCGCCTCGCGATGAGTCACATGTGAGTTCAGGTCACAGATGTTGTGGCGCACAGCGGTTCTAGAATTTCTGTGGGGGTGGGATTGACATAAGAATTGTGGCTATTGTCCGAGTGGTATCCGAGTCCGCTTCGATCACTATGATATTAAGCTAATTTTTAGAGCAGAAGACACGCCCGGGGCTTACCTCAATGTTTTTCGATTGGTCGTCTCAGTTTTGCATTGCTTCTAGGTCTTGACCTAAACACATTGCTAAAGCACGAGTGGTACCGAGTGGTAAAACTCAGAGGTAGAGAGAAAGGGCGAGAGAGAGAGAGAGAGAGAGAGAGAGAGAGAGAGAGAGAGAGAGAGAGAGAGAGAGAGAGAGAGAGAGAGCCCTACATAATATAGGAATCATACCCTATGCCATGTCGCTGTATAAGCCCTCCACTCAGTCACGCCGACACTCAACCACGGTGACAATTGCTATCGCCTATCTAGCTTTTCCGCCACTTACCCACCTATTAACAACGAAATGAAACATTTATTTAACCACTCCGCAACAAGACCGCCTCGTCCCTTAACAAGAAACGGACGTATTTATCTAGCCACTCCGCCAATCGCTCACCCTTAACTATGAGCAGAAGCACTTATCTCCCCTTTCCTCCATTCACCCACTCCTTAAAAACGAATGGAACCATTTAATTAACCATTCCTCCACTCTACCACCTCATCCCGAAACAAGGATTGGATGTATTTATCTGGCTATTCCACCAATTGTCCACCCTTAACAATGATCATAATCACTTATATAGCCAGCCTTCACTCACCCACCACTTAACGACGAAAGGGAATCTTTATATAGCAGCCCCTTAACAAGGAATGGACGTATTTGTCTAGCCACTCCACCACTCGTCCACCTCTTAACAATGATCGGAAGCACTTATATAGCTACTCCTCAGCTCACCCACCCCTTAACAACGAATGATGCTAAGCCATACTAACTACAACTAATAATACAGGCCATCTTAACATTTTTAAGGTTTTTATGTAACGATCTGAAACCGTATGATGATAGTGTTTTAACCCCGTCCACTAAAGACCACTAATAACCGTTATAAACCCTTTAACAACGAATGACACTAAGCCTTACCAATTTCAACCAATACTACCGGCCATTTTTACTTTTTTTAAGGTTTTCATTTAACGATCAGAAACCCGCAACCCCTTACCCCTTATCAACAATCAGAAGCACATATCTAACTACACCACCACTCACCCACCCCTTAACAACGAATGACACTAAGCCATATCCACTACAACCAATAATACCGGCCACCTTTACATTTTTATGGCTTTTATTTAACGATCTCACACCATATGATAATAGTGTTTAAATCCCAACCACTAGATACCACTAATACCCGCTATCTTTTATTTTCAATTGAAAAATAAAAATAACATATTGTTAAAATTATCTCATATTTAATTTCCCTTTAGCTTTTCAAGTTTAACGTTTTAAACACCAAAAACCGGAAGTCGGTAAGTAAAAAGGCTCGCCAGATTTGAAAAATAAGGTCAAATGAGGTGCGGATTTATAAAGTCCCGACGTGGACGGTATAACAAACGTATCAGGATTTATACAGTCAACTTCGGGGGTGCTGTATCAACTCGCCACTTTACAATTGATGTTTGGGTTATGGAACATTTGACCCTTGCTGCTGTTGGTAACCTGCAGGTGACACCTGAGTTTTGAAGATACTACACTGACTAGAACAATAAATGCAACAATAAGAAAGAGACAAACAGCATTTTTGGTAATGTGAAGAGAAGAGAGGCGCTGCAGAACATCGTGACAACTGGAAAGATCGAGGGGAAGAGAGGCAGAAGCAGACCACGAGAAGTGATGCTGGATGGATTTCGATGGTGGCATGGAGGAAAACCAACGGCAGAGTTGATCCAGAAAACCAGAAACCGAGATCTGTGGAGAGTCATGAACGCCTATGCCAGTCGGCACGGCACTTGATGATTATGACACTGATATTGTTAGCAATTCTGTTCACATTACAGAGGTCCTACATGTTACATAACTGCAAGGTTTATACGGCCCATGTGTCCTTGCTCTGATGATGATGATGATAATGATGATGATGATGATGATGATGATGATGATGATGATGATGATGATGATGATGATGATGATGATGATGATGATGATGATGATGATGATGATGATGATGATGATGATGATGATGATGATGATGATGACATAAATTATTACCTTGGGCAGCAAAAAAGTCCAGCGCTTCATGAGCCGGGCCGCTATAGACGACGGAGCCGGCGACCAGCAGGAGCAGGCTGTCAAACAGCGAGTAGATGGTGTAGCGGGGCTGGTGGATGGAGAAGATGATGGTCCGTCCTTTCCTGGAGAGTCTGGGGGAGAGAGAGGCACAGGCCAGCAATGTACGACTGGGCACTGGATGCAAGTGGTACATACTATAATTATACAGACAGACAGACAGACAGACAGACAGACAGACAGACAGACAGACAGACAGACAGACAGACAAAAGCACGCACACATACATACACACACACACGTACGAATTCACACACAAACACACATCCATACACACACACACACGCACGAACACACACATACATACGTAAGTACGCACAAACGTACTTAAATAATACCTATCTACCTACCTGCCTGCCTGCTTGCCAGCCTACCTGCCTGCCTACATACATGCATGCGTGTGGATGGGGATATGTGGGGTTTGTGGGTGAGGATATCTGTGTGGGTGTGGGTGGGGATATTGTGTGGTATGTGGGTGGGGGATATGTGTGTGGTGTGTAGGTGGGGATGTGTGGTGGTATGTGGGTGTGGGATGTGTTGGTGAGGGATATGTGTGTGTGTGTGGTGCGTGGGTTGGGAATATTGCGTGGTAGGGGATGTATGTGATGTGCGGATGGTGGATTTGTGTGGTGGGGGATTGGGTTATGGCATATGTGGGTGGGTGGAGGATGTATGTGTGGGTGGTGGGGTGTGTGTGAGTGGATTGGGGATGTATAAGTGGTTAGGCAGATGTGTGTGTGTGGGTCGGGAGATGTCAGTTGGTGAGGATGTGTGTATATGGTTTAGGGATGTGTGAGTGGATGTATGATGTGTGGGTTGGTGGGGGATGTGTGTGCGTGGGTGGGGAATATATGGTCGATGGAGGTGTGGCTGGGATGGATGGTTGGAGGTGTGGGTTGGGAGAGGATGTGTGGGTTAGGATGTTTATGTGGATGGGTGTGGGATGTGTGAACTGGTTGGGGATGTTTGTGGGTGGCGAGTGTGTTTTTGTTGGGGGAATAGGTGACGGCAGTGTGTGTGGGTGGCGGATGTGCGGAAGGAGGATGGGTCCGTTGGTGGGATATTATGTGTCCCTGGGTGTGTGGGGGGGGTGGTAGGTGGGGGTGTGTGTGTGTGGGTGGGTTGATGTATGGGTAGGTGGTGGATGGGCCTCATAACATGGTAATTTGCCTTGTTTATGTTTACAACACTCATTTCACAATGGTTATTATTCTTCCTATATAAATGTATAATGCTCTTGATGAACGAAAGATGAGTGATTGAAAGGGCCAAATGTAATACGGGCCTGCGAGCCCAATTTTTGACCCTTTTAAAATAAAGTTGATTTGATTTAATTTCTCTATCTCTCCATCTTTCTCCATTTCTCTGTATTTCTCTACTCTCTCTCTCTCTCTATCTTTTCTCGCTATCTCTATCCGCCGTGTGTATGGGTGGGGGATATGTGTGGGTGAGTAGGGAATGTGTGATAGTTGGGGGAAACATGTGTGGGTGGTGGGGTGCGTGGATGGGAAAATGTGTGGGTGGGGGTGTATGAGCGGCTTAGGGATGTGTAAGTGGGTGAGGGATGTGTATGTGTCGGGGCGGGATGCGTGAGTGGGTGGAGGATGTGTGTGGGTGGGGGTGTGTGATCGAGAGATGTTTGGTTGGGGGTGGGTGGATGGTGGGGCCTGGTGTGTGGATGCGTAGTGGAGGATGTCTGAGTGAGTGTGTGTTGGTAGATGGGTGGGGAATGTGTGTGTGTGTGGGTGGGGAGAGGTGTATTGTGTGTTTGTTGGGGATATGTGTGTGTGTGTGTGTGGGTGGGGGATGTGTGTGTGTGGGTGAGGGTATATGCGGGGTGGGTGGTTGAGGGTATCTGTGTGGGTGTGGGTGGGGATATTGTGTGGTATGTGGGTGGGGGATATGTGTGTGGTGTGTAGGTGGGGAGTGTGTGGTGGTATGTTGGTGTGGGATGTGTGGGTGGGATATATGTGTGTGGTGTGTGGGTTGGGAATATTGTGTGGTAAGGGATGTGTGTGATGTGCCGGTGGGGGATGTGTGTGATGGGGGTGTGGTTTAGGGCATGTGTGGGTGAATGGAGGATGTATGTGTGGGTGGTGGGGGTGTGTGTGTGAGTGAATTGGGGATGTATATGTGGTTAGGGAGATGTGTGTGTGTGTGTCTGTGTGTTTCTCTGTGTGTGTGTGTCTGGGTAGGTAGATACACAGACACAGCTTGAGGAACACCAATAAAACCTACAAATATAAACACACCCACCGTGTGAGGAACATCAATACACACACACACACATACACACACACACAGTTTGAGGAACACCAATAACACCTACAAAAACAAACACACCCACCGTGTGAGGAACATCAATAAAACATACAAACACACACACACACACAGTTTGAGGAACACCAATAAAACCTACAAAAACAAACACACCCACCGTGTGAGGAACATCAATACACACACACACACACACATACACACACACACACACACACACATGCACATACATACACACACACACAGTTTGAGGAACACCAATAAAAAATACACAAACAAACACACCCACCCGTCGTTTGAGGAACATCAAAAAGACATACAAACAGTCACACCCACCGTTTGAGGAACATCAAAAAGACATACAAACAGTCACACCCACCGTTTGAGGAACATCAATAAAACATACAAACACTCACACCCACCGTTTGAGGAACATCAATAAAACATACAAACACTCACACCCACCGTTTGAGGAACATCAATAAAACATACAAACAGTCACACCCACCGTTTGAGGAACATCAATAAAACATACAAACACTCACACCCACCGTTTGAGGAACATCAATAAATCATACAAACACTCACACCCACCGTTTGAGGAACGTGAGCACGGTGAAGGCGGTGTCCGCGTCCAGGCCCGTGGTCGGCTCGTCCAGGAACAGCACGGCAGGGGAGGTAATCAGCTCCATGCCGATGTTACAACGCTTCCGCTCCCCGCCCGACACGCCCCGGGTGAAGTCTGTGCCCACCTGAGGCCATAGACATATCATGTATGGTACGGAGACATAGACATAGACCCATACATATACATAGACACAGACACATACATGCACATATACATAGACATAGACACATACATGCACATATACATAGATAGACATATAGATGGTACATGCACATACATAGACACATACATACACATAGACATAGACACACATACACATCGACATAGACACACATACACATCGACATAGACATACATACACATCGACATAGACATACATACACTTAGACATAGACATACATAGACATAGACATACATACACATAGACATAGACACACATACACATAGACATAGACACACATACACATCGACATAGACACACATACACATCGACATAGACATACATACACATAGACATAGACACACATACACATCGACATAGACATACATACACATAGACATAGACACATATACACATAGACATAGACACACATACACTTAGACATAGACATACATACACATAGACATAGACACACATACACATCGACATAGACACACATACACATCGACATAGACATACATACACATAGACATAGACATACATATACATAGACATAGACACACATACACATAGACATAGACATACATACACATCGACATAGACATACATACACATAGACATAGACACACATAGACATAGACATAGACATACATACACTTAGACATAGACATACATAGACATAGACATACATACACATAGACATAGACACACATACACATAGACATAGACATACATACACATAGACATAGACATACATACACATAGACATAGACATACATACACATAGACATAGACACACATACACATAGACATAGACACACATACACATAGACATAGACACACATACACATAGACATAGACACACATAGACATAGACATAGACATACATACACTTAGACATAGACATACATAGACATAGACATACATACACATAGACATAGACACACATACACATAGACATAGACATACATACACATAGACATAGACACACATACACATAGACATAGACACACATACACATAGACATAGACACATATACACATAGACATAGACATACATACACATAGACATAGACACACATACACATCGACATAGACACACATACACATCGACATAGACATACATACACATAGACATAGACACACATACACATCGACATAGACACACATACACATCGACATAGACATACATACACATAGACATAGACACACATACACATAGACATAGACACACATACACATCGACATAGACATACATACACATCGACATAGACATACATACACATAGACATACATACACATAGACACACATACACATCGACATAGACATACATACACATAGACATAGACACACATACACATAGACATAGACATACATACACATAGACATAGACTCACATACACATCGACATAAACATACATACACATAGAAATAGACACACATACACATAGACATAGACACACATACACATCGACATAGACACACATACACATCGACATAGACATACATACATAGACATAGACACATATACACATAGACATAGACACACATACACTTAGACATAGACACATACATACACATAGACATAGATACATATACACTTAGACATAGACATACATACACATAGACATAGACACATATACACATAGACATAGACACACATACACTTAGACATAGACACATACATACACATATACATAGACATAGACACATACATGCACATATACATAGATAGACATATAGATGGTACATGCACATACATAGACACATACATACACATAGACATAGACACACATACACATCGACATTGACATACATACACATAGACATAGATACATACATACACATAGACATAGACACATACATACACATAGACATAGATACATACATACACATAGACATAGATACATACATACACATACACATAGACATAGACATACATACACATAGACATAGATACATACATACACATAGACATAGACACATACATACACATAGACATAGACACACACATACACATAGACATAGACACATACATACACATAGACATAGACACATACATACACATAGACATAGACACATACATACACATAGACATAGACACACACATACACATAGACATAGACACATACATACACATAGACATAGACACATACATACACATAGACATAGACACATACATACACATAGACATAGACACATACATACACATAGACATAGACACACACATACACATAGACATAGACACATACATACACATAGACATAGACACATACATACACATAGACATAGACACATAAATACACATAGACATAGACACATACATACACATAGACATAGACACACACATACACATAGACATAGACACATACATACACATAGACATAGACACATACATACACATAGACATAGACACACACATACACATAGACATAGACACACACATACACATAGACATAGACACATACATACACATAGACATAGACACATACATACACATAGACATAGACACATACATACACATAGACATAGACACACACATACACATAGACATAGACACATACATACACATAGACATAGACACATACATACACATAGACATAGACACATACATACACATAGACATAGACACATACATACACATAGACATAGACACACACATACACATAGACATAGACACACACATATAAATATGCCTGAGGCAAGTAATTATTTCTGTGGCAGGTAATGATGTCTGAGTCAGGTAATTATGTCTATGGTAGGTAATTATGTAAGAGGCAGGTAATTATATCTGAGGCAGGTAATTATGTCTAAGGTAGGAATTAAGTGAGAGGCAGGTAATTATGTCTAAGGTAGGTAATTATGTGAGAGGCAGGTAATTATGTCTAAGGTAGGTAATCATGTGAGAGGCAGGTAATTATGTCTAAGGTAGGTAATTATGTGAGAGGCAGGTAATTATGTATGAGGCAGGTAATTATATCTGAGGTAGGTTATTATGTGAGAGGCAGGTAATTATATGAGATGCAGGTAATTATGTCTGAATCAGATAATTATGTCTGAGGCAGGTAATTATATCTGAGGCAGGTAATTAAGTGAGAGGCAGGTAATTAATCATGTCTGAGGCAGGTAATTATGTGAGAGGAAGGTAATTATGTGAGAGACAGATAATTATGTGAGAGACAGGTAATTACATCTGAGGCAGGTAATTATGTGAGAGTCAGTTAATTATATCTAAGGCAGGTAATTATGTGAGAGGCAGGTAATTATATCTGAGGCAGGCAATTATGTGAAAGGAAGGTAATTATGTTTGAGGCAGGTAATTATATCTGAGGCAGGTAATTATGTGAGAGGCAGGTAATTATGTGAGAGACATGTAATTATGGGAGAGACAGGTAATTACATCTGAGGCAGGTAATTATGTGAGAGTCAGTTAATTATATCTGAGGCAGGTAATTATGTGAGAGTCAGTAAAGTATATCTGAGGCAGGTAACTATGTGAGAGGCAGGTAATTATGTGAGAGACAGCTAATTATGTGAGAGGCAGGTAATTATGTGAGAGGCAGGTAATTATGTAAGAGGCAGGTAATTATGTGAGAGGCAGGTAATTATGTGAGAGGCAGGTAATTATATCTGAGGCAGGTAATTATGTGAGAGGCAGGTAATTATGTGAGAGACAGGTAATTATGTGAGAGGCAGGTAATTATGTGAGAGGCAGGTAATTATGTGAGAGGCAGGTAATTATGTGAGAGGCAGGTAATTATGTGTCAGGGTCTTAAACCTGGCTCGTTAAACCTAACACATGTGAGACAGTACACGTACAACGTGATTTGACTTGAGACTCAACGACACAACGTTCACTGTATTTATTTACAGATTACAATGCACTACGACGATCATTACAATACATAAGTTATACAATACACTTACATACACAACACAGCTCACAGTCTATCTCTCAAGATGAACAGACACTCGACTTTCGGGCACAGAAACCACACAACGCCTTTCTCTCATCATACGTCCAGTCGAGTCCACGTCCCCAGAGCTGTCTGGCTATAGCCCGCAACGTGCCTCCCCACCTGAAGTGGCTTCACGAGGCATGCGTGCGTCTTGCTTCGTCCTTGCCTGACCGCTGGCCGTCTCGTCAGCCAGCAACCTCGCAAGCAGGTAACTAATACTCGCCTGGCGGGCGTAACGAAGTTACGGCATCCCGGCTGGGGCTAAGTCGCCTTGCGGGCGTAACGATGTCACTGCATCTCTGCCATACTTTAGAATCTGACATGCTCCCCCGGGCATCTTCATGAAAGATGTCATCTTTCATGTATACTATATGTACATACTAGGTTAATATTTTAACCTTGTCAGAATCGACCCTTCTGTTGTTATATACATTGGTATAGAAATACATAGGAATACACATCTTGGCATAGAAACACATAAGAAATGGAAGTTGTATTTACAAACATGTGGTGTTCAACCTTTAACACTTGTCAAGTTTCATCCTCTCGATGGCTGGTTACGTTAATTGCATTATTAACCCAGTCAGATCGGTAGTAACAGCTTCCCAAGCAACTACCTCGCAGCCTCCAAAGAAAAAGTAATAATATGGCTTTTGAAACAAAAACCATCTGGCTAGACCGAAATACGGCTTTATATAAGTCGCATTAAACGCTCAAACCCTGACCTTAATTGGCCAGGAGTTCTTGTGTTGGTCTGCAATGTCGGTAACACTATACCATGCCCAGTAGATGGCTTCTTGGTGTGTTAACAATCTGGCAACAACATGGTTATTTATACACAACACGTAATCGTATACATTTCAACTTATCGCCCTTGGTGTAATGATGTAATAACAATTAAATGAAAGGGAAATAACTTCAAAATTTATGAAATATAATATTTTACAATACTTATTCTATTTCTCAGCGTCATAGCTTGATGTTTCTCCATATTAGCGAAAAAATGTCGGTAGTATGAATAAATTAATCAAGATATGATTCTAAGATTACACCTAATGAAAAATATAAATACACAATTCGTGTATTCAAAATTGTTGATTCCTAAAGATTTTAGAATCGTCATAGCTTTTTAAACTTTTGTTTGTCGTCTGCTAATTTTGAACTAAATTTCTAACTAATCCGGAAGTACACACGAACAGCTGATTTAGAAACTTGTAGAACACACTTGTTCCGGTCTGATGTAGTTACGGAATGTACAATGTTCTGATCGTTCATGTGTTGGTTGTTTCACTGGAAAACTTCTGGATGTCGATTGACTGCAGTGGTGTAGATGTCAATGTTCTGGTCACACATTCACACACGGATTTAAAATATCACTGGAAATGTTCCAAACGGAGATACCACTGTTAAATTGGATAGTTCGCTTACGGTAAGTTTTGAGCGAAAGTGGCACTGTATATATATGTACAATTAATAAAGTTCGCTTTCTACCACACACTACACAATTATACACGACAATCACTACATTAATTAGTAAAATAAGAAAACTATATATATTGGGAATAAACCCTATCACATCACATCGTAGACATTACACAGCTTTCGTGAATGAAAAAAACATATTCACTGATGGATGGCTGTGTTGATCTGAGTGTATTTTACACACTGCACTCAGACATTGGTGCTCACTGGGTCGGTCGGACAACGGGACAAAAGATCGGCAATCGTGTTGGTTCTGCCTGGGATATGTCGAACCTCGAAGCTGTAATCTTGGAGCTTAAGAGACCAGCGCGCTACCATTTGGTTTGAAGGTACACCTGAATTGATAAATCGCAATGGGCTACTGTCAGACTCCACAATAAAATGGCGTCCTAGGAGAAATCTGGACAATTTAGTTATACCCACCACTAGAGCTAGGGCTTCCAACTGAGGTATTGACCAAGCCCGTTCTCTAGGCTTCAATTTCCTGGAGACGAAGTACACTGGATGGAGGATGTTATTGTGCTCTTGTAATAAGACTGCTCCAATTGCCACGGAGCTCGCGTCTGTGCTTAATCTGAAATCGATATGTAAATTGGGCAATTTTAGAATAGGATTGTTTAAGCTATTATCAGAAAAATACGATAATACTTTCTGGAATGCAAATTTTAGGCATTCATTGCTTACAATTTTCTCGGGTTTATCTTTTGTTAGTAAGTTAGTAAATACTTCGGTCAGTTCAGCAAAATCTGGTATGAACTGCCTGTAATAATTTATCAGTCCCAACAAACTTCTAACTTGCTTTTTCGTAGTCGGAAGTGAGAGTTTTAGTATCTTGGACACAATGTTATCGTCTGTCGTGACAAAGCCATTGGATATTTTGTACCCCAAGAAGGATATTTCCTGATAGGCTGTCTACTTTTGCAGGCTTTACTGTCAGTCAGTGCTGTCTAATGCGTTCAAATGTCTGTTCTAATGTCTTTATGTGGTCTGTCATCGTCTTTGTGTGAACACAAATGTCGTCGATATAACAGATAATGTTCGGTATATCTAATAGTAAACGTTGTGTCATACGTACGAATGTCGCTGGGGCATTGACAAGCCCAAATGGAAGTTTGCACCATTCGTACAGTCCCCAAGGTGTGGCAAATGCTGTCAGATGTCTGCTCTGTTCGTCTACTGTTATTTGCCAGTAACCTTTAGTCATGTCTACCTTCGTAAAGAACCTAGCGTCTGTCAGTTCTGTCAGTAGATCTTCCGAGTTTGCCTTTGGCTCCAGATCTAGAAGAGTTATCTAATTTAGTTTTCTATAGTCGACACAGAGTCTTATCGTGTTGTCCTTTTTGCGTACTATGACCATTGGAGATGAGAAGTCTGATTGGGATCGTCTAATGATGTTGTTTTTCTCTAAGTTGATGATCTCCTGATGTAAGTTTTCTTTGTAATGCAATGGAATGGTGTATGGTCTGCATTTTATGGGTGTATTTGACGTGAGTGTGATGTGATGTTGTACTAATTCTGTTTGTCCTGGGTTGTTGGAGAAGATGGTGTTGTACTGTTGTATAAGATGTTTGCAACTGTCTGTTTCTGCTTGAGTTAAATTTGGGTTGATTTTAATTTCCTTCAAGCAGTTTGTCGTGTCTATTGCAGGTGTTGGAATTTCGTCACTAGCCTCGTCATCTTCATGGTCTATTATCACTGTACAAGCTGTTGTATCGTCTTGTTCGTTGTCTCTGTTGTAATATGGTCTTAGCATATTGACGTGGAATATTTTGTGTTTGTCTTTTATTTGGATCTCGTAGTCTACAGGTGAAATCTGTCTCGTCACTTTAAATGGTCCTTGCCAAGAATCACTAGATAGGAGAAGAAGAACGTCCTGTCCAGGTGTCAACGTTATTGTCCTGTTACCTTTGTCAGCATATTGTCTATATGTAGCACCAGATAATTTTAGTGCATCCTTTGCAATTATACAAGATTTGATGATTCTTTCACGCAATGATGTAACGTATACGTATGATGATATGGGTTTAAGTACTGGAGTTGATTCAGTTAACATTTGATGATAGATAGTTAATGGGCCACGTGGTTTGGCACCATAGATAAGTTCAAAAGGAGAGAAACCTGTACTAGAATGTGGCACCTCACGATAAGCAAAGAGAATAGCAGGTAAATATATGTCCCAGTTATTGGGATGCTCTTGCGTGACTTTAGCAAGCATGTGCTTTAAATCGCCGTTAAATTTTTCTATTATCCCACTCGAGTGAGGATGGTACGGGGAATTGAAACATTGCTTCACTCCCAACATTTTAGTGAAAGCTTGAGTAGATGCGGCGATAAACTGAGTTCCCCTATCAGATTGGATAGTGTCTGGAAATCCTATCCGAGAAAATATATGGAAGAAAACTTCCATTATATCATTGGCAGTTATGTTCTTTAGCGGAATTGCTTCCGGCCAGCGGCTACATTGATCAATGGCAGTTAGAATATATTTATTCCCTCTAGTTATTGTCTGATTAAGAGGGCCCACTATGTCGACAGATATTTTCTCAAAAGGTCGACTGGCTAAGTCAGTAACTTGTAACTTTGCCTGTGGGTGTTTACATTTCTTTACAAGTTTTTGGCAGATGTCACAACTCCTGTAATATTGCTTAATGTCATTGCATAATTTGGGCCAATGAAATTGTGTTAATAATCTGGCTCTGGTCTTAGCGTATGCTATATGCCCTGCAAGAGGTATATCATGGGCAAGATGTAAGGCTTGCTTACGATAATCAGTTGGCAAAACAGTTTGCTCTGTTGTGCTGTCACCTTTGGTATAATACCTAGTGAGGATACAATTTTTCAAAGCAAAATGCCATTTTGCATTTTTGGTTACCTTTGGCTTTTGGCCGATCAGATTAAAATATTTCGACAATGAAGGATCAGCCTTTTGAGCTGTTACAAAAGTCTCCTTCATGGTTTTAGGAGGTAGTGATACTGGGCTAAGCATTTGTATAGCCTCAGTTTGGTTAGTTTCATCTTGCACTCTAGCAGTAGATCTGGTTACTGCGTTCACACACTCAATGATATCAGATGGTGATGAAACAGTGTTATCAATGATGTCATGAGATCTTAGTGCTACATTAGCTACCATACATTCATTAGGTGGTATAACATTATCAATGATGACATTTGATGGTGATGTTGTTATGATATCATCAATACAAAGAGATGTTATGTCATGAGGCATATCATTCACCTCTGGTAAATTTCCAATTATAATATCACACACCGGGTTTGTTAATGCAGCGCATTTTACTTTTCCAGTGAGGAAAGGTGTTTGAATATATGCCCATGCTAGTGGGTACTTTTCAATATTGCCTGAGAATGTTCTGCATGTTACGTGCCTGCCTGTATAGTCTGTAGGCATTATGAACGTTCTCTTTAGACCAATAAGTGAACTTCCCGTGTCCCGAAGGACTGTAGCAGACTTGCCATTCACATATCCGCATGGATGTTTATCCTGCCTTTGGAATCTACTACCAAATTAGCTTCTTCATTGGCAATAGGAATGGAGTGGCCGCATGTTAAAATGCCATCTTCATAAAAGGTATTACAAACAGTACATTTATTTGCGTTAAACATATCAAAAGCCTGTGCTAAGTTCACAGGATGTTTCTCTGATTGTTCTTCGTCTGATGATGAACTGTCAAATAAGGCGGCATTGGCTTTGTTGGTCATTTGCCTACCTTTACAATCATGGCGATAATGTCCATACGCCTTACAGAGGAAACATTTACGCAAATTTCTAAAGGATCTACGCTCCTTATCTTGTCTGTTTACCATGTTTTGTAGATAAGTATGATATGCGGGGTTCTTGTCGCACATCTCACCTTGATGGTGTGAAATTTTACAATATCTACAGTGGTTGTACTTCTCAGATGTAGGCTTATGAGGTTTTTGCCTACTATAGGGTTTGTCATAGTTAGCCGATGCTACAAAATTTACATCAGTAGCTTCACTGGCAAAACAATGTTTGTTGGCTGTATAATAAGCCGAACCACGTCTCTCGATCTCATCTACACTAGTGCATTCATTCTCCTGCAAAAATTTTGAAAATGCTGATGGAATGGATGAAATGACTTTATCTCTGATGATCAGATCTTCTAATTTTTGATAATTTTTATCAATTTTAGCTGCTGAAGTCCATTTGGTGAATATATCTCGGACTAAGCAGAGGTAGTCAGAGAACGTTTGAGTCGGTTTTGGGCTCAACTTGCTGAATTGTTCTCTGTAACCTGCCTCATCTAACATAAAATGTGCCATAATCTTTGATTTTAGATAATGGTAATCTTTTCTGAGGTCTTTGGGGATAGTCTCAATGACTTTAAGAGGCTCCCCTGATAAACTCCTCATATAAATAATATTCCATTCAGACAGTGGAACCTGGTAATGGTCCATTAAAGTCTCAAAATTTTGGGTGAAGGCTGCAATGCAGTCACCCGAGGTATAATTACGTACGATACCTTGATATTTCTTGTACTGGTTTTCTTTCTCCAGTCCCTCAGATTTCTTAGACTCTTTGTTTATGGCAGTCTCCGTATCAAGTTGTTTGATTTTAAGTTGCACTTCCAGCTCTTCCCGTTTACTTTGAGCTGCTATCTCTGCTTTCTTTAATTCTGTCTCTCTTTCAGTCTCTGCTTGCCTGGCAGCTCTTTCAGCTGCTCTTTCTTCACGCTCGAGGTATTCAGAGTATTTCTTCTCACTCCACTTCGTTAACTCATCACCTGTTAACTTTAACTTCAACCCCATATCGATGAAATCATTTAATGACGACATGATGGATAATGCAAATGAAATATCAGACACACAATTTGTTACAAGTGGTTAGTAAAGTGAACAATTTACAATTGTGTTCTATTGACAATATGTGCCTAAATTTGCATCCGAAAGTAAATGAAAGGAAAAATATACTCAAGTGTACTAGATGCGGTGAAGAACGGTTGGAAATCGGGCTAGGAAATGTAGGGTCGTTACTTCACACACAAATGACCTCTACGGGCAAGGGTTTCAGATGGCACAGAAAACCTGCTTTGTTTTTGGAGGAAATAAATTAGCGTCTATTTGAGTGGTGTGCCTGCTTGTCACTAAGTTTTAATTAGGTTTGTATGGCGTTGAGTGTAATTGTAGGTCGTAATGTTGTCAGTCAACAATCTTTTTTTTTTTTTTCAAAACAATAAGTAACTTTCTTTCCAAAACTTCCTGCTTTCCACAACTTACTTCACAAAGACACTCTAACTATATCTCAACACTTTACAACATTGATGACACATCACTTACATCAAGATGACATTCAGTAAGGACAAAGACATCAAGTTTACAAGATGGCGACAAGGTCACAATGGCGACAACTTCACAATGTCGACAAGGTCAAAACGGTGACAAGTTCAACAATCACTGATGTTTTACACGGTTACAAGATCAAACAATATGTACGTACTTTACGTTCACAACTAGTCTCCATGTTTAAACAATGTAATAACATCTATCAAAATGAGCCTTCAACGATCACATTTACATGTACAATAAAGTTGGACAAAAACTTCTAAGTTCACAACTCTAGATTTTAAATGTTAATCACTTAAACTACGTTCATTTCAAAGCCGGACGAATGCCACCACGTCCACACATGTCAGGGTCTTAAACCTGGCTCGTTAAACCTAACACATGTGAGACAGTACACGTACAACGTGATTTGACTTGAGACTCAACGACACAACGTTCACTGTATTTATTTACAGATTACAATGCACTACGACGATCATTACAATACATAAGTTATACAATACACTTACATACACAACACAGCTCACAGTCTATCTCTCAAGATGTACAGACACTCGACTTTCGGGCACAGAAACCACACAACGCCTTTCTCTCATCATACGCCCAGTCGAGTCCACGTCCCCAGAGCTGTCTGGCTATAGCTCGCAACGTGCCTCCCCACCTGAAGTGGCTTCACGAGGCATGCGTGCGTCTTGCTTCGTCCTTGCCTGACCGCTGGCCGTCTCGTCAGCCAGCAACCTCGCAGGCAGGTAACTAATACTCGCCTGGCGGTCGTAACGAAGTTACGGCATCCCGGCTGGGGCTAAGTCGCCTGGCGGGCGTAACGATGTCACTGCATCTCTGCCATACTTTAGACTCTGACATATGTGAGAGTCAGTTAAGTATATCTGAGGCAGGTAATTATGTGAGAGGCAGGTAATTATGTTTGAGGCAGGTAATTATGTGAGAGGCAGGTAATTATGTGAGAGGCAGGTAATTATGTGAGAGTCAGTTAAGTATATCTGAGGCAGGTAATTATGTGAGAGGCAGGTAATTATGTTTGAGGCAGGTAATTATGTGAGAGGCAGGTAATTATGTGAGAGGCAGGTAATTATGTGAGAGTCAGTTAAGTATATCTGAGGCAGGTAATTATGTGAGAGGCAGGTCGTTATGTGAGAGGCAGGTAATTATGTGAGAGGCAGGTAATTATGTGAGAGGCAGGTAATTATGTGAGAGGCAGGTAATTATGTGAGAGTCAGTTAAGTATATCTGAGGCAGGTAATTATGTGAGATGCAGGTAATTATGTGAGAGGCAGGTAATTATGTGAGAGTCAGTTAAGTATATCTGAGGCAGGTAATTATGTGAGATGCAGGTAATTATGTGAGAGGCAGGTAATTATGTGAGAGTCAGTTAAGTATATCTGAGGCAGGTAATTATGTGAGATGCAGGTAATTATGTGAGAGGCAGGTAATTATGTGAGAGTCAATTAAGTATATCTGAGGCAGGTAATTATGTGAGAGGCAGGTAATTATGTGAGAGGCAGGTAATTATGTGAGAGTCAGTTAAGTATATCTGAGGCAGGTAATTATGTGAGAGACAGGTAATTATGTTTGAGGCAGGTAATTATGTGAGAGGCAGGTAATTATGTGAGAGGCAGGTAATTATGTGAGAGTCAGTTAAGTATATCTGAGGCAGGTAATTATGTGAGAGGCAGGTAATTATGTGAGAGGCAGGTAATTATGTGAGAGGCAGGTAATTATGTGAGAGGCAGGTAATTATGTGAGAGTCAGTTAAGTATATCTGAGGCAGGTAATTATGTGAGAGGCAGGTATTTATGTGAGAGGCAGGTAATTATGTGAGTTTCAGGTAATTATGTGAGAGGTAGGTAATTATGTGAGAGGCAGGTAATTATGTGAGAGGCAGGTAATTATATTTGAGGCAGGTAATTATGTGAGAGGCAGGTAATTATGTGAGAGGCAGGCAATTATATGAGAGACAGGTAATTACATCTGAGGCAGGTAATTATGTGTGAGAAAAAGCAGCGGCTGCAGCAGGATATAACAATATGAAATGGAAACAAATAGGTATTTTAAACTCCTGCGAGAAAAAACGAACTAAACATCAACAAACGTTGCACATACCTTACAAGGAGATCCACGTGTCGCGAAATACAGGTGAAAAATCCGAAATCAGAAGCACTCAATAAATATAAAAATGAATAATAAAATAAGATAAAATACAGACGAACGCATACAATACGACACACAGACGGTTCGATTCTCAGTATCGTTGTCAATGACAACATAGCTAACAACGAGATACAGCAAACGAAAGACCACAATACACTAACTCACGATCTATAACTTAGCCGTGTGAGGCCGGAAAGGTGACTTGGCCAGCTGAATTAAAAATGGGTTGCCAAAAAGGATTTGAGTAGACAAAAATATGTGAACAGTCTGCTATGAAAATATAGGAAAGTGAGGACAATTAAGTCTAGATATGGGGGGGGGGGGGGGTGACATCATAGTAATAGATAGTGTGAACAATTGGGGAAGATGCCACAGTTATACTGTAGCGTCCACAACCGTATTAATTCCGGCTGGGTGGATGCATCCCAGATTGTTGATTAGTTGGCATTCAATTTTAAGTCTGACGCCGCTATTGGAGAAGCAGGGTTTTAATGCGGTGACACATGCATCGTCGGCTCCATTATGGTTGGAGGAATTGAAATGGTTGGGGACAGGTTTGTCAGCGCCCTGATTGATGTCCCTGAGGTGTTCCCTGAAACGATCCGCAAGACGTCTGCCCGTTTGGCCAATGTATTTCATGTCACATCGTTTGCAGATGATAACATAAATCAGATTGCGGGATGTGCAAGTGAAAGAATCTTTCAAGGTGAAGGTACCTCGGGGAAATGCAATCTCTGGTGTCTGAACAACGTATGGGCATGTCAGACAGTTCCTACGATGGCATTCGAATGTGCCCACGGATGAAGTAACCGTGGGGAGGCGACTATGCACAAGGTGGTTTCAGAGGCTCTGGTTACGTCGGAAAATTACCCTGGGGTCATTGGAGAATACCTCACGAGTGGTAGGATCGGATTCCAAGATGGACCAGTGTCTCAGGAAAATGTGCTTGATGGCATAGGCATATGGGTGGAAGGTGAGGATAAGCTTGGGTTCATTGTTCGGAGGTCGCGTATGCTTGGCGAGGGACATTTCCCGCGAGACCTGGGTTATGCGGCAGAAAGCTGTCGAAAAGACGTCCTCTGGGTAGGACCGTCTGCGGAAAAAGTCCAGCATTTTGTGGGCTCTCTCGAGGAAGTCATTATCGTCCTGACAGATACGACGAAGGCGGAGTAGCTGGGAATATGGGATGGAATCTTTGCAGCTTTTGGGGTGGGATGAGCTGTACAGGAGGAAACCGTGAGCATCAGTAGGTTTATAGTACACGGAGGTCGTCAGGCCTGTAGGGTGTAACTTGATGGTGGTGTCAAGGAAATTGACAGAGGTGGTAGAAATTTCTGAGGTAAATTTGATCGATGGATAGAAGTTATTGACATAATTAATGAAACGGTTCAGTTCCGCCTCTGACATGTCAGTGAGACCTATGCCGTCATCGATGTAGCGTCGGTAAAAAGAGGGGAGAAGACCATCATAGCTAAGTTCAATCTGGTGTTCCAGATGTCCCATAAATACACATGCGTAGCTGGGTTCCATTTTAGTGCCCATGGCGACACCGCTGATTTGTTCAAAGTAGTAGCCATTGAACTCAACCTGACGACCTCCGTGTACTATAAACCTACTGATGCTCACGGTTTCCTCCTGTACAGCTCATCCCACCCCAAAAGCTGCAAAGATTCCATCCCATATTCCCAGCTACTCCGCCTTCGTCGGATCTGTCAGGACGATAATGACTTCCTCGAGAGAGCCCACGAAATGCTGGACTTTTTCCGCAGACGGTCCTACCCAGAGGACGTCTTGTCGACAGCTTTCTGCCGCATAACCCAGGTCTCGCGGGAAATGTCCCTCGCCAAACATGCGCGACCTCCGAACAATGAACCCAAGCTTATCCTCATCTTCCACCCACATGCCTATGCCATCAAGCACATTTTCCTGAGACACTGGTCCATCTTGGAATCCGATCCTACCACTCGTGAGGTATTCTCCAATGGCCCCAGGGTAATTTTCCGCCGTAACCAGAGCCTCAGAGACCACCTTGTGCATAGTCGCCTCCCCACGGTTACTTCATCCGTGGGCACATTCGAATGCCATCGTAGGAACTGTCTGACATGCCCATACGTTGTTCAGACACCAGAGATTGCATTTCCCCGAGGTACCTTCACCTTGAAAGATTCTTTCACTTGCACATCCCGCAATCTGATTTATGTTATCATCTGCAAACGATGTGACATGAAATACATTGGCCAAACGGGCAGACGTCTTGCGGATCGTTTCAGGGAACACCTCAGGGACATCAATCAGGGCGCTGACAAACCTGTCCCCAACCATTTCAATTCCTCCAACCATAATGGAGCCGACGATGCATGTGTCACCGCATTAAAACCTTGCTTCTCCAATAGCGGCGTCAGACTTAAAATTGAATGCCAACTAATCAACAATCTGGGATGCATCCACCCAGGAGGAATTAATACGGTTGTGGACGCTACAGTATGACTGTGGCATCTTCCCCAATTGTTCACACTATCTATTACTATGCTGTCCCCCCTTCCCCCATATCTAGACTTAATTGTCCTCACTTTCCTATATTTTCATAGCAGGCTGTTCACATATTTTTGGCTACTCAAATCCTTTTTGGCAACCCATTTTTAATTCAGCTGGCCAAGTCACCTTTCCGGCCTCACATGGCTAAGTTATAGATCGTGAGTTAGTGTATTGTGGTCTTTCGTTTGCTGTATCTCGTTGTTAGCTGTGTTGTCATTGACAAAGATTCTGAGAATCGAAACGTCTGTGTGTCGTATTGTATGCGTTCGTGTGTATTTTATCTTATTTTATTATTCATTTTTATATTTATTGAGTGCTTCTGATTTCGGATTTTTCACCTGTATTTCGCGACACGTGGATCTCCTTGTAAGGTATGTGCAACGTTTGTTGATGTTTAGTTCGTTTTTTCTCGCAGGAGTTTAAAATACCTATTTGTTTTTATTTCATAATTATGTGAGAGTCAGTTAAGTGTATCTGAGGCAGGTAATTATGTGAGAGGTAGGTAATTATTTGAGAGGCAGGTAATTATGTGAGAGACAGGTAATTATGTGAGAGGCAGGTAATTATATCTGAGGCAGGTAATTATGTGAGACGCAAGTAATTATGTGAGAGGCAGGTAATTATGTGAGAGGCAGGTAGTTATGTGAGAGGCAGGTAATTATGTGAGAGACAGGTAATTATGTGAGAGGCAGGTAATTATGTGAGAGGCAGGTAATTATGTGAGAGACAGGTAATTATGTGAGAGGCAGGTAATTATGTGAGAGGCAGGTAATTATGTGAGAGTCAGGTAATTATGTGAGAGGCAGGTATTTATGTGAGAGGCAGGTATTTATGTGAGAGACAGGTAATTATGTGAGAGACAGGTAATTATGTGAGACGCAAGCAATTATGTGAGAGGCAGGTTATTATGTCTGACACTGAAACTCACTCTGGTGTCGGCACACATGACCAGTCCTAGCTCTTTGATGACCTTGTCGACGTTTTCTTTCCTCTGCTTCAAGGTCACACTGGATGGATGCCTTAGGGCCGCCGAGAAGTGGAGATTTTCCCTGATGGTAAGTGTACCCATGATTGTGTCATCCTGGAGAGATACAATAGTGTAACCATAATTGTGTCATCCTGGAGAGATGTAACAGTGTGCCAGTGTGCCCATGATTGTGTCATCCTGGAGAGATGTAACAGTGTGTCAGTGTGCCCATGATTGTGTCATCCAGGAGAGATGTAACAGTGTGTCAGTGTGCCCATGATTGTGTCATCCAGGAGAGATGTAACAGTGTGTCAGTGTGCCCATGATTGTGTCATCCAGGAGAGATGTAACAGTGTGTCAGTGTGTCCATGATTGTGTCATCCAGGAGAGATGTAACAGTGTGTCAGTGTGCCCATGATTGTGTCATCCAGGAGAGATGTAACAGTGTGTCAGTGTGCCATGATTGTGTAATCCAGGAGAGATGTAACAGTGTGTCAGTGTGCCCATGATTGTGTCATCCAGGAGAGATGTAACAGTGTGTCAGTGTGCCCATGATTGTGTCATCCTGGAGAGATGTAACAATGTGTCAGTGTGCCCATGATTGTGTCATCCAGGAGAGATGTAACAATGTGTCAGTGTGCCCATGATTGTGTCATCCAGGAGAGATGTAACAGTGTGTCAGTGTGCCCATGATTGTGTCATCCAGGAGAGATGTAACAGTGTGTCAGTGTGCCCATGATTGTGTCATCCAGGAGAGATGTAACAGTGTGTCAGTGTACCCATGATTGTGTCATCCAGGAGAGATGTAACAATGTGTCAGTGTGCCCATGATTGTGTCATCCAGGAGAGATGTAACAATGTGTCAGTGTGCCCATGATTGTGTCATCCAGGAGAGATGTAACAGTGTGTCAGTGTGCCCATGATTGTGTCATCCAGGAGAGATGTAACAGTGTGTCAGTGTGCCCATGATTGTGTCATCCAGGAGAGATGTAACAGTGCGTCAGTGTGCCCATGATTGTGTCATCCAGGAGAGATGTAAATGTGTGTCAGTGTGCCCATGATTGTGTCATCCAGGAGAGATGTAAATGTGTGTCAGTGTGCCCATGATTGTGTCATCCAGGAGAGATGTAACAGTGTGTCAGTGTGCCCATGATTGAGTCATCCAGGAGAGATGTAACAGTGTGTCAGTGTGCCCATGATTGTGTCATCCAGGAGAGATGTAACAGTGTGTCAGTGTGCCCATGATTGTGTCATCCTGGAGAGATGTAGCAGTGTGTCAGTGTGCCCATGATTGTGTCTTCCTGGAGAAATGTAACAATGTGTCAGTGTGCCCATGATTGTGTCATCCAGGAGAGATGTAACAGTGTGTCAGTGTGCCCATGATTGTGTCATCCAGGAGAGATGTAACAATGTGTCAGTGTGCCCATGATTGTGTCATCCAGGAGAGATGTAACAATGTGTCAGTGTGCCCATGATTGTGTCATCCAGGAGAAATGTAACAATGTGTCAGTGTGCCCATGATTGTGTCATCCAGGAGAAATGTAACAGTGTGTCAGTGTGCCCATGATTGTGTCATCCAGGAGAGATGTAACAGTGTGTCAGTGTGCCCATGATTGTGTCATCCAGGAGAAATGTAACAGTGTGTCAGTGTGCCCATGATTGTGTCATCCAGGAGAAATGTAACAGTGTGTCAGTGTACCCATGATTGTGTCATCCAGGAGAGATGTAACAGTGTGTCAGTGTGCCCATGATTGTGTCATCCAGGAGAGATGTAACAGTGTGTCAGTGTGCCCATGATTGTGTCATCCAGGAGAGATGTAACAGTGTGTCAGTGTGCCCATGATTGTGTCATCCAGGAGAGATGTAACAATGTGTCAGTGTGCCCATGATTGTGTCATCCAGGAGAGATGTAACAATGTGTCAGTGTGCCCATGATTGTGTCATCCAGGAGAGATGTAACAGTGTGTCAGTGTGCCCATGATTGTGTCATCCAGGAGAGATGTAACAGTGTGTCAGTGTGCCCATGATTGTGTCATCCAGGAGAGATGTAACAGTGTGTCAGTGTGCCCATGATTGTGTCATCCAGGAGAGATGTAACAGTGTGTCAGTGTGCCCATGATTGTGTCATCCAGGAGAGATGTAACAGTGTGTCAGTGTGCCCATGATTGTGTCATCCAAAAGAGATGTAACAGTGTGTCAGTGTGCCCATGATTGTGTCATCCAGGAGAGATGTAACAGTGTGTCAGTGTGCCCATGATTGTGTCATCCAGGAGAGATGTAACAGTGTGTCAGTGTGCCCATGATTGTGTCATCCAGGAGGGATGTAACAGTGTGTCAGTGTGCCCATGATTGTGTCATCCAGGAGGGATGTAACAGTGTGTCAGTGTACCCATGATTGTGTCATCCTGGAGAGATGTAACAATGTGTCAGTGTGCCCATGATTGTGTCATCCTGGAGAGATGTAACAGTGTGTCAGTGTGCCCATGATTGTGTCATCCAGGAGAGATGTAACAGTGTGTCAGTGTGCCCATGATTGTGTCATCCAGGAGAGATGTAACAGTGTGTCAGTGTGCCCATGATTGTGTCATCCAGGAGAGATGTAACAGTGTGTCAGTGTGCCCATGATTGTGTCATCCAGGAGAGATGTAACAGTGTGTCAGTGTGCCCATGATTGTGTCATCCAGGAGAGATGTAACAGTGTGTCAGTGTGCCCATGATTGTGTCATCCAGGAGAGATGTAACAGTGTGTTAGTGTGCCCATGATTGTGTCATCCAGGAGAGATGTAACAGTGTGTCAGTGTGCCCATGATTGTGTCATCCAGGAGTGATGTAACAGTGTGTCAGTGTGCCCATGATTGTGTCATCCAGGAGAGATGTAACAGTGTGTCAGTGTGCCCATGATTGTGTCATCCAGGAGAGATGTAACAGTGTGTCAGTGTGCCCATGATTGTGTCATCCTGGAGAGATGTAACAGTGTGTCATTGTGCCCATGATTGTGTCATCCAGGAGAGATGTAACAGTGTGTCAGTGTGCCCATGATTGTGTCATCCAGGAGAGATGTAACAGTGTGTCAGTGTGCCCATGATTGTGTCATCCAGAAGAGATGTAACAGTGTGTCAGTGTGCCCATGATTGTGTCATCCAGGAGAGATGTAACAGTGTGTCAGTGTGCCCATGATTGTGTCATCCAGGAGAGATATAACAGTGTGTCAGTGTGCCCATGATTGTGTCATCCAGGAGAGATGTAACAGTGTGTTAGTGTACCCATGATTGTGTCATCCAGGAGAGATGTAACAGTGTGTTAGTGTACCCATGATTGTGTCATCCAGGAGAGATGTAACAGTGTGTCAGTGTGCCCATGATTGTGTCATCCTGGATAGATGTAACAGTGTGCCCATGATTGTGTCATCCTGGATAGATATAACAGTGTGCCCATGATTGTGTCATCCTGGAGAGATGTAACAGTGTGCCCATGTTTGTGTCATCCTGGAGAGATGTAACAGTGTGCCCATGATTGTGTCATCCTGGAGAGATGTAACAGTGTGCCCATGATTGTGTCATCCTGGAGAGATGTAACAGTGTGCCCATGATTGTGTCATCCTGGAGAGATGTAACAGTGTGCCCATGATTGTGTCATCCTGGAGAGATGTAACAGTGTGCACATGATTGTGTCATCCTGGAGAGATGTAACAGTGTGCCCATGATTGTGTCATCCAGGAGAGATGTAACAGTGTGTCAGTGTGCCCATGATTGTGTCATCCAGGAGAGATGTAACAGTGTGTCAGTGTGCCCATGATTGTGTCATCCTGGAGAGATGTAACAGTGTGCCCATGATTGTGTCATCCAGGAGAGATGTAACAGTGTGTTAGTGTGCCCATGATTGTGTCATCCAGGAGAGATGTAACAGTGTGTCAGTGTGCCCATGATTGTGTCATCCAGGAGAGATGTAACAGTGTGTCAGTGTGCCCATGATTGTGTCATCCTGGAGAGATGTAACAGTGTGTCAGTGTGCCCATGATTGTGTCATCCAGGAGAGATGGAACAGTGTGTCAGTGTGCCCATGATTGTGTCATCCAGGAGATATGTAACAGTGTGTCAGTGTGCCCATGATTGTGTCATCCAGGAGAGATGTAACAGTGTCAGTGTTGCCCATGATTGTGTCATCCAGGAGAGATGTAACAGTGTGTCAGTGTGCCATGATTGTGTCATCCTGGAGAGATGTACAGTGTGTCAGTGTGCCCATGATTGTGTCATCCAGGAGAAATGTAACAGTGTGTCAGTGTGCCCATGATTGTGTCATCCAGGAGAGATGTAACAGTGTGTCAGTGTGCCCATGATTGTGTCATCCTGGAGAAATGTAACAGTGTGTCAGTGTGCACCATGATTGTGTCATCCAGGAGAGATGTAACAGTGTGTCAGTGTGCCCATGATTGGGTCATCCAGGAGAGATGTAACAGTGTGTCCAGTGTGCCCATGATTGTGTCATCCTGGAGAGATGTAACAGTGTGTCAGTGTGCCCATGATTGTGTCATTCCAGGAGAGAATGTAACAATGTGTCAGTGTGTCCATGATTGTGTCGATCCAGGAGAGATGTAACAGTGTGTCAGTGTGCCCATGATTGTGTCATCCAGGAGAGATGTAACAATGTGTCATTGTGCCCATCATTGTGTCATCCAGGAGAGAATGTAACAGTGTGTCAGTGTGCCCATGATTGTGTCATCCAGAGAGATTAACAGTGTGTCAGTGTGCCCTGATTGTGTCAGCCGGAGAGATGTACACTGTGTAGTGTGCCCATGATTGTGTCACTCCAGGAGAAAATGTAACAGTGTGTCAGTGTGCCCAGGATTGTGTTATCCAGGAGAGATGTAACCAATGTGTCAGTGTGCCCATGATTGTGATACATCCAGGAGAAATGTAACAGTGTGTCAGTGTGCCCATGATTGTGTCCATCCAGGAGAGATGTACAATGTGTCATTGTGCCCATACATTGTGTCATCCAGGAGAAATGTAACAGTGTGGCAGTGTGCCCGATGATTGTGTCATCCAGGAGAGATGTAACCAGTGTGTCAGTGTGCCCATGATTGTGTCATCCAGGAGAGATGTAACAGTGTGTCAGTGTGCCCATGATTGTTCATTCAGGAGAAATGTAACAGTGTGTCAGTGTGCCCATGATTGTGTCATCCTGGAGAGATGTAACAATGTGTCAGTGTGCCCATGATTGTGTCATCCAGGAGAAATGTAACAGTGTGTCAGTGTGCCCATGATTGTGTCATCCTGGAGAGATGTAACAGTGTGACAGTGTGCCCATGATTGTGTCATCCAGGAGAGATGTAACAATGTGTCAGTGTGTCCATGATTGTGTCATCCAGGAGAGATGTAACAGTGTGTCAGTGTGCCCATGATTGTGTCATCCAGGAGAGATGTAACAGTGTGTCAGTGTGCCCATGATTGTGTCATCCAGGAGAGATGTAACAGTGTGTCAGTGTGCCCATGATTGTGTCATCCAGGAGAGATGTAACAGTGTGTCAGTGTGCCCATGATTGTGTCATCCAGGAGAGATGTAACAGTGTGTAAGTGTGCCCATGATTGTGTCATCCAGGAGGGATGTAACAGTGTGTCAGTGTGCCCATGATTGTGTTATCCAGGAGGGATGTAACAGTGTGTCAGTGTACCCATGATTGTGTCATCCTGGAGAGATGTAACAATGTGTCAGTGTGCCCATGATTGTGTCATCCAGGAGAGATGTAACAGTGTGTCAGTGTGCCCATGATTGTGTCATCCAGGAGAGATGTAACAGTGTGTCAGTGTGCCCATGATTGTGTCATCCAGGAGAGATGTAACAGTGTGTCAGTGTGCCCATGATTGTGTCATCCAGGAGAGATGTAACAGTGTGTCAGTGTGCCCATGATTGTGTCATCCAGGAGAGATGTAACAGTGTGTCAGTGTGCCATGATTGTGTCATCCAGGAGAGATGTAACAGTGTGTCAGTGTGCCCATGATTGTGTCATCCAGGAGAGATGTAACAGTGTGTTAATGTGCCCATGATTGTGTCATCCAGGAGAGATGTAACAGTGTGTCAGTGTGCCCATGATTGTGTCATCCAGGAGAGATGTAACAGTGTGTCAGTTTGCCCATGATTGTGTCATCCAGGAGGAGATGTAACAGTGTGTCAGTGTGCCCATGATTGTGTCATCCAGGAGAGATGTAACAGTGTGTCCAGTGTGCCCATGATTGTGTCATCCTGGAGAGATGTAACAGTGTGTTAGTGTGCCCATGATTGTGTCATCCAGGAGAGGATGTAACAGTGTGTCAGTGTGCCCATGATTGTGTCATCCAGGAGAGATGTAACAGTGTGTCAGTTGTGCCCATGATTGTGTCATCCAGAAGGAGATGTAACAGTGTGTCAGTGTGCCCATGATTGGTGTCATCCACGGAGAGATGTAACAGTGTGTCAGTGTGCCCATGATTGTGTCATCCAGGAGAGATGTAACAGTGTGTCAGTGTGCCCATGATTGTGTCATCCAGGAGAGATGTAACAGTGTGTTAGTGTACCCATGATTGTGTCATCCAGGAGAGATGTAACAGTGTGTTAGTGTACCCATGATTGTGTCATCCAGGAGAGATGTAACAGTGTGTCAGTGTGACCCATGATTGTGTCATCCATGGATAGATGTAACAGTGTGCCCAATGATTGTGTCATCCTGGAGAGATGTAACAGTGTGCCCCATGTTTGTGTCATCCTGGAGAGATGTAACAGTGTGCCCATGATTGTGTCATCCTGGAGAGATGTAACAGTGTGCCCATGATTGTGTCATCCTGGAGAGATGTAACAGTGTGCCCATGATTGTGTCATCCTGGAGAGATGTAACAGTGTGCCCATGATTGTGTCATCCTGGAGAGATGTAACAGTGTGCCCATGATTGTGTCATCCAGGAAGATGTAACAGTGTGTCAGTGTGCCCATGATTGTGTCATCCAGGAGAGATGTAACAGTGTGTCAGTGTGCCCATGATTGTGTCATCCAGGAGAGATGTAACAGTGTGTCAGTGTGCCCATGATTGTGTCATCCAGGAGAGATGTAACAGTGTGTCAGTGTGCCCATGATTGTGTCATCCTGGAGAGATGTAACAGTGTGTCAGTGTGCCCATGATTGTGTCATCCAGGAGAGATGTAACAGTGTGTCAGTGTGCCCATGATTGTGTCATCCAGGAGAGATGTAACAGTGTGTCAGTGTGCCCATGATTGTGTCATCCAGGAGAGATGTAACAGTGTCAGTGTGCCCATGATTGTGTCATCCAGGAGAGATGTAACAGTGTGTCAGTGTGCCCATGATTGTGTCATCCTGGAGAGATGTAACAGTGTGTCAGTGTGCCCATGATTGTGTCATCCAGGAGAAATGTAACAGTGTGTCAGTGTGCCCATGATTGTGTCATCCAGGAGAGATGTAACAGTGTGTCAGTGTGCCCATGATTGTGTCATCCTGGAGAAATGTAACAGTGTGTCAGTGTGCCCATGATTGTTTCATCCAGGAGAGATGTAACAGTGTGTCAGTGTGCCCATGATTGTGTCATCCTGGAGAGATGTAACAGTGTGTCAGTGTGCCCATGATTGTGTCATCCAGGAGAGATGTAACAGTGTGTCAGTGTGCCCATGATTGTGTCATCCAGGAGAGATGTAACAGGTGGTCAGTGTGCCCATGATTGTGTCATCCAGGAGAGATGTAACAGTGTGTCAGTGGTGCCCATGATTGTGTCATCCAGGAGAGATGTAAACAATGTGTCAGTGTGTCCATGATTGTGTCCATCCAGGAGAGATGTAACAGTGTGTCAGTGTGCCCATGATTGTGTCATCCAGGAGAGATGTAACAATGTGTCAGTGTGCCCATGATTGTGTCATCCAGGAGAAATGTAACAGATGGTGTCAGTGTGCCCATGAATTGTGTCATCCAGGAGAGATGTAACAGTGTGTCAGTGTGCCCATAGATTGTGTCATCCAGGAGAGATGTAACAATGTGTCCAGTGTGCCCATGATTTTGTCATCCAGGAGAAATGTAACAGTGTGTCAGTGTGCCCATGATTGTGTCATCCAGGAGAGATGTAACAATGGGTCAGTGTGCCCATGAATTGTGTCATCCAGGAGAATGTAACAGTGTGTCAGTGTGCCCATGATTGTGTCATCCAGGAGAGATGTAACAATGTGTCATTGTGCCCATCATTGTGTCATCCAGGAGAAATGTAACAGTGTGTCAGTGTGCCCATGATTGTGTCATCCAGGAGAGATGTAACAATGTGTCAGTGTGCCCATGATTGTGTCATCCAGGAGAGATGTAACAGTGTGTCAGTGTGCCCATGATTGTGTTATCCTGGAGAGATGTAACAATGTGTCAGTGTGCCCATGATTGTGTCATCCAGAAGAGATGTAACAGTGTGTCAGTGTGCCCATGATTGTATCATCCAGGAGAGATGTAACAGTGTGTCAGTGTGCCCATGATTGTGTCATCCAGGAGAAATGTAACAGTGTGTCAGTGTGCCCATGATTGTGTCATCCTGGAGAAATGTAACAATGTGTCAGTGTGCCCATGATTGTGTCATCCAGGAGAGAAATGTAACAGTGTGTCAGTGTGCCCATGATTGTGTCATCCCTGGAGAGATGTAACAGTGTGTCCAGTGTGCCCATGATTGTGTCATCCAGGAGAGGATGTAACAGTGTGTCAGTGTGCCCATGATTGTGTCATCCAGGAGGGATGTAACAGTGGTGTCAGTGTACCATGATTGTGTCATCCTGGAGAGATGTAACAATGTGTCAGTGTGCCCATGATTGTGTCATCCAGGAGAGATGTAACAGTGTGTCAGTGTGCCCATGATTGTGTCATCCAGGAGAGATGGTAACAGTAGTTGTCAGTGTGCCCATGATTGTGTCTCCAGGAGAGATGTACAGTGTGTCAGGGTGCCCATGAATTGTGTCATCCAGGAGAGATGTAACAGTGTGTCAGTGTGCCCATGATGTGTCATCCAGGAGAGATGTAACAGTGTGTCAGTGTGCCCATGATTGTGTTCATCCAGGAGAGGATGTAACAGTGTGTCAGTGTGCCCATGATTGTGTCATCCAGGAGAGATGTAACCAGTGTGTTAATGTGCCCATGATTGTGTCATCCAGGAGAGATGTTAACAGTGTGTCAGTGTGCCCATGATTGTGTCATCCAGGAGAGATGTAACAGTGTGTCAGTTTGCCCATGATTGTGTCATCCAGGAGAGATGTAAATGTGTGTCAGTGTGCCCATGATTGTGTCATCCAGGAGAGATGTAACAGTGTGTCAGTGTGCCCATGATTGTGTCATCCAGGAGAGATGTAACAATGTGTCAGTGTGCCCATGATTGTGTCATCCAGGAGAGATGTAACAGTGTGTCAGTGTGCCCATGATTGTGTCATCCAGGAGAGATGTAACAGTGTGTCAGTGTGCCCATGATTGTGTCATCCAGGAGAGATGTAACAGTGTGTTAGTGTACCCATGATTGTGTCATCCAGGAGAGATGTAACAGTGTGTTAGTGTACCCATGATTGTGTCATCCAGGAGAGATGTAACAGTGTGTCAGTGTGCCCATGATTGTGTCATCCTGGATAGATGTAACAGTGTGCCCATGATTGTGTCATCCTGGAGAGATGTAACAGTGTGCCCATGTTTGTGTCATCCTGGAGAGATGTAACAGTGTGCCCATGATTGTGTCATCCTGGAGAGATGTAACAGTGTGCCCATGATTGTGTCATCCTGGAGAGATGTAACAGTGTGCCCATGATTGTGTCATCCTGGAGAGATGTAACAGTGTGCCCATGATTGTGTCATCCTGGAGAGATGTAACAGTGTGCCCATGATTGTGTCATCCTGGAGAGATGTAACAGTGTGCCCATGATTGTGTCATCCAGGAAAGATGTAACAGTGTGTCAGTGTGCCCATGATTGTGTCATCCAGGAGGGATGTAACAGTGTGTCAGTGTGCCCATGATTGTGTCATCCTGGAGAGATGTAACAGTGTGCCCATGATTGTGTCATCCAGGAGAGATGTAACAGTGTGTCAGTGTGCCCATGATTGTGTCATCCAGGAGAGATGTAACAGTGTGTCAGTGTGCCCATGATTGTGTCATCCAGGAGAGATGTAACAGTGTGTCAGTGTGCCCATGATTGTGTCATCCTGGAGAGATGTAACAGTGTGTCAGTGTGCCCATGATTGTGTCATCCAGGAGAGATGTAACAGTGAGTCAGTGTGCCCATGATTGTGTCATCCAGGAGAGATGTAACAGTGTGTCAGTGTGCCCATGATTGTGTCATCCAGGAGAGATGTAACAGTGTCAGTGTGCCCATGATTGTGTCATCCAGGAGAGATGTAAACAGTGTGTCAGTGTGCCCATGATTGTGTCATCCTGGAGAGATGTAACAGTGTGTCAGTGTGCCCATGATTGTGTCATCCAGGAGAGAATGTAACAGTGTGTCAGTGTGCCCATGATTGTGTCATCCAGGAGAGATGTAACAGTGTGTCAGTGTGCCCATGATTGTGTCATCCTGGAGAATGTAACAGTGTGTCAGTGTGCCCATGATTGTTTCATCCAGGAGAGATGTAACAGTGTGTCAGTGTGCCCATGATTGTGTCATCCTGGAGAGATGTAACAGTGTGTCAGTGTGCCCATGATTGTGTCATCCAGGAGAGATGTAACAGTGTGTCAGTGTGCCCATGATTGTGTCATCCAGGAGAGATGTAACAGTGTGTCAGTGTGCCCATGATTGTGTCATCCAGGAGAGATGTAACAGTGTGTCAGTGTGCCCATGATTGTGTCATCCAGGAGAGATGTAACAGTGTGTCAGTGTTGTGCCAGGATTGTGTCATCCAGGAGAAGATGTAACAGTGTGTCAGTGTGCCCATGATTGTGTCATCCATGGAGAGATGTAACAATGTGTCAGTGTGCCCATGATTGTGTCATCCAGGAGAAATGTAACAAGTGTGTCAGTGTGCCCATGATTGTGTCATCCAGGAGAGATGTAACAGTGGTGTCAGTGTGCCCATGATTGTGTCATCCAGGAGAGATGTAACAATGTGTCAGTGTGCCATGATTTTGTCATCCAGGAGAATGTAAACAGTGTGTCAGTGTGCCCATGATTGTGTCATCCAGGAGAGATGTAACAATGTGTCAGTGTGCCCATGATTGTGTCATCCAGGAGAAATGTAACAGTGTGTCAGTGTGCCCATGATTGTGTCATCCAGGAGAGATGTAACAATGTGTCATTGTGCCCATCATTGTGTCATCCAGGAGAAATGTAACAGTGTGTCAGTGTGCCCATGATTGTGTCATCCAGGAGAGATGTAACAATGTGTCAGTGTGCCCATGATTGTGTCATCCAGGAGAGATGTAACAGTGTGTCAGTGTGCCCATGATTGTGTCATCCAGGAGAGATGTAACAGTGTGTTAATGTGCCCATGATTGTGTCATCCAGGAGAGATGTAACAGTGTGTCAGTGTGCCCATGATTGTGTCATCCAGGAGAGATGTAACAGTGTGTCAGTTTGCCCATGATTGTGTCATCCAGGAGAGATGTAACAGTGTGTCAGTGTGCCCATGATTGTGTCATCCAGGAGAGATGTAACAGTGTGTCAGTGTGCCCATGATTGTGTCATCCTGGAGAGATGTAACAGTGTGTTAGTGTGCCCATGATTGTGTCATCCAGGAGAGATGTAACAGTGTGTCAGTGTGCCCATGATGTGTCATCCAGGAGAGATGTAACAGTGTGTCAGTGTGTGCCATGATTGTGTCATCCAGAAGAGATGTAACAGTGTGTCAGTGTGCCCCATGATTGTGTACATCCAGGAGAGATGTAACAGTGTGTCAGTGTGCCCATGATTGTGGTCATCCAGAGAGATGTAACAGTGTGTCAGTGTGGCCCATGATTGTTCATCCAGGAGAGATGTAACAGTGTGTTAGTGTAGCCCATGATTGTGTCATCCAGGAGAGATGTAACAGTGTGTGTTAGTGTACCCATGATTGTGTCATCCAGGAGAGATGTAACAGTTGTCAGTGGCCCATGATTGTGTCATCCTGCGATAGATGTAACAGTGTGCCCATGATTGTGTCATCCTGGATAGATAGTAACAGTGTGCCCATGATTGTGTCATCCTGGAGACGATTGTAACAGTGTGCCCATGTTGTGTCCATCCTGGAGAGATTAACAGTGTGCCCATGATTGTGTCATCCTGAGAGAGATGTAACAGTGTGCCCATGAATTGTGTCATCCTGGAGAGATGTAACAGTGTGCCCATGATTGTGTCATCCTGGAGATGATGTAACAGTGTGCCCATGATTGTGTCATCCTGGAGAGATGTAACAGTGTGCCCATGATTGTGTCATCCTGGAGAGATGTAACAGTGTGCCCATGATTGTGTCATCCAGGAAAGATGTAACAGTGTGTCAGTGTGCCCATGATTGTGTCATCCAGGAGAGATGTAACAGTGTGTCAGTGTGCCCATGATTGTGTCATCCTGGAGAGATGTAACAGTGTGCCCATGATTGTGTCATCCAGGAGAGATGTAAACAGTGTGTCAAGTGTGCCCATGATTGTCGTCATCCAGGAGAGGATGTAACAGTGTGTCAGTGTGCCCATGATTGTGTCATCCAGGAGAGATGTAACAGTGTGTCAGTGTGCCCATGATTGTGTCATCCTGGAGAGATGTAACAGTGTGTCAGTGTGCCCATGATTGTGTCATCCAGGAGAGATGTAACAGTGTGTCAGTGTGCCCATGATTGTGTCATCCAGGAGAGATGTAACAGTGTGTCAGTCTGCCCATAGATTGTGTCATCCAGGAGAGATGTAACAGTGTCAGTGTGCCCATGATTGTGTCATCCAGGAGAGATGTAACAGTGTGTCAGTGTGCCCATGAATGTGTCATCCTGGAGAGATGTAACAGTGTGTCAGTGTGCCCATGATTGTGTCATCCAGGAGAAATGTAAACAGTGTGTCAGTGTGCCCATGATTGTGTCATCAAGGAGAGATGTAACAGTGTGTCAGTGTGCCCATGATTGTGTCATCCTGGAGAAATGTACAGTGTGTCAGGTGTGCCCATGATTGTTCATCCAGGAGAGATGTAACAGTGTGTCAGTGTGCCCTATGATTGTGTCATCCTGGGAGAGATGTAACAGTTGTGTCAGTGTGCCCATGATTGTTGTCATTCCAGGAGAGATGTAACAGTGTGTCAGGTGTGCCATGATTGTGTCATCCAGGAGAGATGTAACAGTGTGTCAGTGTGCCCATGATTGTGTCATCCTGGAGAGATGTAACAGTGTGTCAGTGTGCCCATGATTGTGTCATCCAGGAGAGATGTAACAATGTGTCAGTGTGTCCATGATTGTGTCATCCAGGAGAGATGTAACAGTGTGTCAGTGTGCCCATGATTGTGTCATCCAGGAGAGATGTAACAATGTGTCAGTGTGCCCATGATTGTGTCATCCAGGAGAAATGTAACAGTGTGTCAGTGTGCCCATGATTGTGTCATCCAGGAGAGATGTAACAGTGTGTCAGTGTGCCCATGATTGTGTCATCCAGGAGAGATGTAACAATGTGTCAGTGTGCCCATGATTGTGTCATCCAGGAGAAATGTAACAGTGTGTCAGTGTGCCCATGATTGTGTCATCCAGGAGAGATGTAACAATGTGTCAGTGTGCCCATGATTGTGTCATCCAGGAGAAATGTAACAGTGTGTCAGTGTGCCCATCGATTGTGTCATCCAGGAGAGATGTAACAATGTGTCATTGTGCCCATCGATTGTGTCATCCGGAGAAATGTAACAGTGTGTCAGGGTGCCATGATTGTGTCATCCAGGAGAGAATGTAACAATGTGTCAGTGTGCCCATGATTGTGTCATCCAGGAGAGAGATGTAACAGTGTGTCAGTGTGCCCATGATTGTGTTATCCTGGAGAATGTAACAAGTGGTCAGTGTGCCCATGATATGTGTCATCCAGGATGAATGTAACAGTGTGTCAGTGTGCCCATGATTGTGTCATCCAGGAGAGATGTAACAGTGTGTCAGTGTGCCCATGATTGTTGTAATCCAGGAGAGATGTAAACAGTTGTGTCAGTTGTGCCCATGATTGTGTCATCCAGGAGAAATGTAACAGTGTGTCAGTGTGCCCATGATAGTGTGTCATCCTGGAAGATAGTAACAATGTGTCAGTGTGCCCATGATTGTGTCATCCAGGAGAAATGTAACAGCTGTGTCAGTGTGCCCATGATTGTGTCATCCTGGAGGAGAGATGTAACAATGTGTCAGTGTGCCCATGATTGTGTCATCCAGGAGAAATGTAACAATGTGTCCAGTGTGCCCATGATTGTGTCATCCAGGAGAGATGTAACAGTGTGTCAGTGTGCCATTGATTGTGTCATCCAGGAGAGATGTAACAGTGTGTCAGTGTGCCCATGATTGTGTCATCCAGGAGAGATGTAACAGTGTGTCAGTGTGCCATGATTGTGTCATCCAGGAGAGATGTAACAATGTGTCAGTGTGCCCATGATTGTGTCATCCAGGAGAGATGTAACAGTGTGTCAGTGTGCCCATGATTGTGTCATCCAGGAGAAATGTAACAGTGTGTTAGTGTGCCCATGATTGTGTCATCCAGGAGAGATGTAACAGTGTGTCAGTGTGCCCATGATTGTGTCATCCAGGAGAGATGTAACAGTGTGTCAGTGTGCCCATGATTGTGTCATCCAGGAGAAATGTAACTATGTGTCAGTGTGCCCATGATTGTGTCATCCAGGAGAGATGTAACAGTGTGTCAGTGTGCCTATGATTGTGTCATCCAGGAGCAATGTAACAATGTGTCAGTGTGCCCATGATTGTGTCATCCAGGAGAAATGTAACAATGTGTCAGTGTGCCCATGATTGTGTCATCCAGGAGAGATGTAACAGTGTGTTAGTGTGCCCATGATTGTGTCATCCTGGAGAGATGTAACAGTGTGTCAGTGTGCCCATGATTGTGTCATCCTGGAGAGATGTAACAGTGTGTCAGTGTGCCCATGATTGTGTCATCCAGGAGAGATGTAACAGTTTGTCAGTGTACCCATGATTGTGTCAGAGACATCAAACACGTTGTGTGTGTATGTGGCTGTGTATATGTGTGTGTTTGTGAGTGCGTGTGTTGGTGTGTGTGTTTGTGATTGCGTGTGTTGGTGTGTGTGTTTGTCGTTGTGTGTGTTGTTGTGTGTGTCGTTGTGCATGTGTGTCTGGTTGTGTATGTCTGGTTGTGTGTGTGGTTGTGTGTGTGGCTATGTGTATACCGTACATCAGGCTTGGATTAGTACATGCCTGAACACCTCGTCTCACTCGATTCACAACAACGATACAGTGTAGACAATATTCATCTTGCGAAGTGCTGCTCTTGTATCATCATCATCATCATCATCATCATCATCATCATCATCATCATCATCATCATCATCAAGTGCCATGCCGACAGGCGTGGGCCGTCATGGTTCCCCATCTCACACTGCCACCATAATCTCGACTCAGGTCTGTGTTCTTGTCCCGACCATGCCACGCTGCCAAACATCAAGATAGTTTTCGCTGTCTTCCTCTTGCTCTCTTCCATCAAGCTTGCCAGCTGTCACTAACTTTTCAAGCCCATTATTCTTCACAACATGTCCACAGAAATCTTGACTCTCAACGTCTAATTTCTCCAACAAATCTCCGCCGCTTTTCATTTGTCTCTTGAAGGGCTGTCTCATATGATTTGTCTCTTGAAGGACTGTCTCATGTGATTTGTCTCTTGAAGGACTGTTTCATGTGATTTGTCTCTTGAAGGACTGTCTCATGTGATTTGTCTCTTGAAGGACTGTCTCATGTGATTTGTCTCTTGAAGGACTGTCTCATGTGATTTGTCTCTTGAAGGACTGTCTCATGTGATTTGTCTCTTGAAGGACTGTCTCATGTGATTTGTCTCTTGAAGGACTGTCTCATGTGATTTGTCTCTTGAAGGACTGTCTCATGTGATTTGTCTCTTGAAGAGATGTCTCATGTGATTTGTCTCTTGAAGGACTGTCTCATGTGAGTTTCTAGTGGAAATGCCATCTGTTTCTGTCTGTATTGCAGGGCAACTGACATCGGAATCAATATCTCAATAAAAGTTAGGACTTGTATTGTCTCGTGTCAACTTTATAGCCTTCCCTCCGAACGAGGGCATTGCATCTGAGTACGGGACGGTTCGGTGGACAAATCGCCACACGGTAGAAGTCTCGAATCATGCAAATGTCGACCGAAGTCCAACCTCGAAGTACAACTAGTGGCAGTCTTACGAAAGCCGCCCTCCGCAGCAGAGACCAATAGAGGGGTCGAGGAACCCAGAGGAAGAACCGGCTTCCGAGTGCGGCGCCGTGAACGGGGCACAAAGAAGGAACATGACAACGAAGACGAACGGAGGCGACAGAGGCAGTGGCTGGGGAAGAAGCTGGCTCCCCACGACCACAGGTGTTAATATGGTGTGAGAGCACGAAGCACCGGATGCACGAGACTCTTCTCCCTGATTGAGGGGAGGCTTGAGGGCAGACATGTTCGCAGGTATTGGACAAGCACGGAACATAGCAAGGACAAAGAAAACGACCGATCGTAGTTGTAGATTTTGCTCGTTGTCGGCAATCAACACTGTATCCTCCTCATTTCTTACTTTATTGATGTTGTGTCCTCCTAATGCAAATCCTTTCACATCCACTAATAGTCTCATAATATTGTCACTGTAAATAGAGAACAGATATGGAGACTTTACACATCCCTGTCGCACAGCTCTCATGATGGGCCGGAATTGATACACTTCATTATAAATTTTTATTGCAGCTGTTTGTTTGCAGTAGATGTTCTTTATAACTTTAAGATCTTTCCCATCCACTTGGAGGTCTGCCAGCATTGTCATCATGTCATTATGTCTTACTCTATCAAGAGCTTTGATGTAAATCAATGTAGCAAAGATGAAGGTCTTTATTTACTTCTATTGAATGCTTTATTATTGTATTATCTCAGTAAATACACAGCATTTGTTATACCTTGGTTACAAACCCACACTGTTATTAACCTATTTCTGGTTCTATTGTTCCCCAACACTGTGCATGATGACTCTTAGTAAAATCTGTGTGATGTGACTCATTCTATTGATTGTACGATGTTGATCACATTACAAGGCTCCTGACATTTGTATAGACTATTCTATATTTAACTTCGTGAATACATCTTTCATGTCCTGTTATTACAGTACTAAAATATACATCTTTCATGTCCTGTTATTACAGTACTAAAATACTTCAGGATATATTGTCTTGTTTCTGATTGGTTCCGTTCACTCTGAAGTTGCCTTTGGGTATACACACCTTCTGTGTAATTACCACAACTTGCGTTTGTCTGTTTTTCAGACTCGATTCACTGTTGTGACTGTCATATGCCATATGACAGGCTGGTAGAGAGAAACTGATGAGCAAGCGCATCAGCATGTATAAATAGAATAATGGGACGCAGAGGTGTTTCCAAGGCACCAGGGCCGGGTTATATACTGGCCAAGACCTATTAACGCGTCCTCGTCGAGCGTCCTGGGCAACAGGTCCCTTCGGGGTCTTGGCTGAAGTCAGTAGGATCGCCGATTCCTCCGAAGTCGGAGAGTGTCTGCCTGTACGGCGAGGAACCACCAGTCTGCACACCAATAAGCCAGACATGGGACAACGGATACTCACGCAAAACTCAGGTCCTGTATGACATCACACTGATGTTGGACAACAGGATGCCTTCATCCGACATACAGGACTTCGCGTTGGAGCTCAAGCCAACGAACACAAGCAAGCAAGCAAGCAATAGAATAATAAGAGAAATGAGCACAACGGGTGGCACTGATAATGACCAGTGCCACGTCATAGAGTTGCGTAGGATAACAACGCAACGGAAGTCTTAGTACATTACAGCGCCAGCGTTCATCTAGATTAGACATCCACTACATCGCTCCACATTTACATGCTCAACAGTTACACGGTCAAGTAGGGACTTAGGCTACAGTTACACACACTTCCAGCTCACATTTCGTTATGGTTGACTGCTGACTGCCGCATGGCACTCTTGGTACGGCTGTTCTCTTGCCAGCGAAACTCTGCGCTCATGTCGGGTCATCGTACAGATACCTCGACGTGAATTGACGACCGGAGGCCGTTGGCTCCAATGCCACCATTGCAAGCCATAGGGGACACTTTCATGTAATGCCCAAGTCAGGTAGGAGTGAGTGGTTGTGAACGCAGTGCAGGAGCATCAGACGACATCGAAAGACTGAAGGCTGGAGATGTGCGAATGCTCATTACTGTCACCTGTCGGTTCGCCAGTGGCCAAAATATACGTCGCTGATTACCTCAACTCGCCTCAGGGTTTTGTATTTGATCTTTGCCTTCCTGTGATGTGTTGGGAGTGAGGAGCAGACCTGCCGCGCCTGTCTTCATATCAATCAGCTGATTGACGGGATCATACCCACGAGCCATCGCCCAGAGCGCCAGTTGATCGGGGGTGTCATATTGCCAATCACTCTTGTGACATATCTGTCGCCCTGGTTGTAGCAGAGGGAGAAGAAAATATAAAACTCACATGGACTTTTAGTAACAAAATTTCCCCTGGTCTCTGGGTAGTGAGATCAGACGCCCATGTGTATTGTTGCGCACGTAAAAAAAATCCATTGGCAGTTGGAAATCGAAAAAGAGCAGCCTAACGGCACTGCCCGGGCAAAATTTCGAGTTAAAAATCTACCCAAAGTATTTCAGGATCTTCGCCGGTGCTACGGAGTTCGTACACTAAGCTGAGTTTCTTCAGACTCAGGTTTCAGTTAGGAGGAGAACGGAGCACTTATGGGTTACACCCGTGTGCCGTGATGTTGATCCATCGACTAAAACTAAAACTAAAACTCCTCCTGGAACGTCAAGCATTCTTTGCCCACATTGTCAAAGAACATTTCGAGCCAAAATAGGCAATACCAGCCATCTTAGAACTCATGGCTCCATACTTTCAACCCCACTGGATGAAATGAATGGTCATCCTCATTCTTGATGGACGAACAACAATAAAGTGTGTGTACCTGTACCACATGTGAAGTCAGGAGACCAGTTGCTGATGTCACGAAGTGTATTTACCTGTACCACATATGAGGTCAGGATAGGGGGGGGGGGGGGAATAGAACAGACATAAACCAGACAAGGGGGCTGAGTGGTCTCGAGGTATGGTGTCCGCCTCGAGTGCTGGAGGTCCTGTGGGTTCAAGCCCCGGTAAGGACCGGGATTTTTTACGTGGACTTCTAGTAACAAAATGTCTCCTGGTCTCTGGGTAGTGAGATCGGACGCCCGTGTGTATTGTTGCACACGTAAAAAATCCCTTGGCAGTTGGAGATCGCAAAAAAGAGTAGCCTAACGGCGCTGCCCGGGCAAAATGTCCTGTCAAAAATCTATCTAAAGTATTTCAGGATCCTCGCCGGTGCTACGGAGTTCGTGCACTGAGCTGAGATTCTCCGGACTCAGGTTTGAGTTAGGAGTAGAACGGAACACTATGGGTTACACCCGTGTGCCGTGGTGTTGATCCATCGACTGAACTAAACTAAACTGAGGTCAGTTGACCAGTTGCTGATGTCGCGAAGTGTATTTACCTGAACGACATATCCGACCATGCACTTGAAGTTGCTGGGCAGAGTATGTCCGTCCAGTAGCAGGTGACCAGAGACACAGCAGGTGTCCTTGCGCCCGGCCAGGATGTCCAGTAGCCTGGGGAAGATAAGCCCTCAGTCGTAGACACGGTACAATCATAGACAAGTATACAATCATAGTAGACACGTGAGCATTCATAGGCAAGTGTACAATCATAGACAAGTGTACAATCATAGACGTGCGTGCAGTCATAGATAAGTGTACAATCGTAGACATATGTATAATCATAGACATGTGTTCAGCTTTCTGCATACTGAGTACAATCATAGACACGTGTGTAGCTGTAGACATACTGAGTACAATCATAGACACGTGTGTAGCCATAGACATATTGAGTACAATCATAGACACGTGTAGCCATAGACATATTGAGTACAATCATAGACATGTGTAGCCATAGACATATTGAGTACAATCATAGACACGTGTAGCCATAGACATACTGAGTACAATCATAGACACGTGTGTAGCCATAGACATATTGAATACAATCATAGACACGTGTGTAGCCATAGACATATTGAGTACAATCATAGACACGTGTAGCCATAGACATACTGAGTACAATCATAGACACGTGTAGCCATAGACATACTGAGTACAATCATAGACACGTGTGTAGCCATAGACATATTGAGTACAATCATAGACACGTGTAGCCATAGACATACTGAGTACAATCATAGACACATGTAGCCATAGACATACTGAGTACAATCATAGACACGTGTAGCCATAGACATATTGAGTACAATCATAGACACGTGTGTAGCCATAGACATATTGAGTACAATCATAGACACGTGTGTAGCCATAGACATATTGAGTACAATCATAGACACGTGTGTAGCCATAGACATACTGAGTACAGTCATAGACACGTGTAGCCATAGACATACTCAGTACAATCTTAGATATGTGAATAGATGGAGATGTTTTTCACACAATATGACGTACTATCTACAATAACAGACATACTGTATAAACATTTAGACATGTGTACAAACATAGGTATATGTACAATCCATTATATATGCGCAATCACGGACATGTTGCACAACATGATAGACATGTGAACAATCATAGATATATATATACACTCATAGACATGTGAACAATCATAGATATATGTGTACACTCACAGACAAATTGTGTATAATAATAGGCATGTTATGTCTGATTACACAGGTGTACAAAATTACTAATAGTAATAGACATGTGCACATGCATAAACAAGTGTACATACTAGACACAAGTACATGCATAAACATGTGTAAATAATTGTCACATATATACACATACACATCTGTGCTTACATAGACATGTGTACATAATTGCCACGTGTATATAAATACACATATGTACATACACAGACATGGCACATACATTGACAAGTCTATATAATAAACATATATACATACATAGACGTGTGTACATTGAAAGACAAGTGTGCGTACTTAAAATGTGTATATTAATAGGCATGTGTACTTTCGTAGACACGTGTACATTCCTAGACATGTGTACATACACAAACATGTGTACTTTCACAGACATGTGTACATACATAGACACATGTACAGTTATAGACATGTGTATATTCATAAACTCGTGTACATACATAGACATGTGTGCATAATTAGATACGTCCATACATATACATGTACATAATTAGATAATTCCATACATAGACATGTGTGCATAATTAGATAATTCCATACATATACATGTTCATAATTAGATACGTCCATACATAAACATGTGTACATAATTAGATACGTCCATACATAGACATGTGTACATAATTAGATACGTCCATACATAGATATGTGTACACAATTAGATAGTTCCATACATAGACATGTGTACATAATTAGATAATTCCATACATAGACATGTGCAACATAATTAAATACGACCATACATAGACATGTACATAATTAGATAATTCCATACATAGACATGTGTACATAATTAGATACGTCCATACATAGACATGTACATAATTAGATACGTCCATACATAGACATGTGTACATAATTAGATACGTCCATACATAGACATGTACATAATTCGATACGTCCATACATAGACATGTACATAATTAGATACGTCCATACATAGACATGTGTACATAATTAGATAATTCCATACATAGACATGTTGACATAATTAGATACGTCCATACATAGACATGTACATAATTAGATACGTCCATACATATACATGTACATAATTAGATACGTCCATACATAGACATGTACATAATTAGATACGTCCATACATAGACATGTACATAATTAGATACGTCCATACATAGACATGTGTACATAATTAGATACCTACATACATAGACATGTGTACATAATTAGATACGTCCATACATAGACATGTACATAATTAGATAATTCCATACATAGACATGTGTACATAATTAGATACGTCCATATATACATGTACATAATTAGATACGTCCATACATAGACATGTACATAATTAGATACGTCCATACATAGACATGTACATAATTAGATACGTCCATACATAGACATGTGTACATAATTAGATACGTCCATACATAGACATGTGTACATAATTAGATACGTCCATACATAGACATGTTTACATAATTAGATACGTCCATACATAGACATGTACATAATTAGATACGTCCATAAATATACATGTACATAAATAGATACGTCCATACATAGACATGTACATAATTAGATACGTCCATACATAGACATGTGTACATAATTAGATACGTCCATACATAGACATGTACATAATTAGATAATTCCATACATAGACATGTGTACATAATTAGATACGTCCATATATACATGTACATAATTAGATACGTCCATACATAGACATGTACATAATTAGATACGTCCATACATGGACATGTACATAATTAGATACGTCCATACATAGACATGTGTACATAATTAGATGCGTCCATACATAGACATGTGTACATAATTAGATACGTCCATACATAGACATTTGTACATAATTAGATACGTCCATACATAGACATGTGTACATACTTAGATACGTCCATACATAGACATGTGTACATAATTAGATACGTCCATACATAGACATGTACATAATTAGATACGTCCATACATAGACATGTGTACATTCTGAGACACACACAGAGTTTCACACACACACAGATAGACAGGGAGATACACATAGACTTACATGTACACTGACACACACATACACACACACATACACACGCACCTACGCACACATAGACTGACAACGATACTGTAGCTCGTTGTCCTTGGAGGAAAGTGGACTCCACAAGCACACCCTATATATCCCTTCTACTTCTATTATATTGCCTGACATATGTCTACACTCCTCCGTTCTGTCTACTCTTCACAATATCTCACTTTCACTTATCCCCCCCCCCCCCCCCTTTACATACTCCGACAACATTTCTTTCCACAATTAATAAAAGATTTATTAATTAAAGGTATGTATGGTGTAGGTATGGATAGCGTCTATGTAGTTGGTATGTTCTTCTAGTGTGGATGCCAGATAAGATGTTGATAGATAGTCTCCGTGTCTTCTCTCGTCTCTTCTCTCGGCTAAAGTACAGGACAGTACATAGATACAAGGAACGCTCTCACCCTGAATGCTCCGTCTGCTTGAGTCTGTAGATATATCCGTTTTTTGTAATGAAAAATGTTCACCACTGTATCAATGTACTTAAACCGATCACTATATGCTGTCAGCTTAGACTGAATGTTCTTTGCTTTTTTATAGCGTTCCTAATTCCATCCTAGAAAACACATCGATTTTCTAGTATTTTCTATTTTGTCCTGTAAAAGTTCTACACTGGATAGTTCTTAATTGGTATAGACACTTGGTATGCGCCTTGCAACTCTTCGAGACTGAGTCATTTGAGTCTTTCTATTATGTTACAGGGTCTCTATTTTTCCGTTCTCTGTCATCCTTACTTTTTACGATGACACTTCTTTTCTCTACTTTCTTATACACAAGTGTCGTGCTTTCTTATTTGAAAGTGCTTTCTTTGGGGTTATCAACACTGATTGATCTGTACCACAGCTATCTGTGTTATATCTTAGTTGATATGTCCCGCCCTGGTATTGGAACCTGTGTAATAAAGATTTAATAATGAGAGCTGTGTCTGCTTCATATTCTTTCTTATGTGAGTGTCTTTTCCTCCAGCCGAAATGAAAAGGCTTCCGAAAAAACCCACTCTGACATAATATAGAAGATTACCTAACGTCTATACTATTCCTACTAGTATTTACTTGTACACGCTAAGCATCATCTATTCCCCTATGCTAGAAGATTACTTCACTGTGATTTTACCTTATAATTATACTTGTCTGAATTGGGAGTACTAATGCACAATAGATACACAAACGTTCCTCCGAACGCAGCACCACCCTTTTCATACTCCCTTGTCTCATGGAAATCAAGAATCACACTAAACTTCCACAAAGAAGTGGCCACACTTTATAGGTCATTTTTGCCGCATAGTCCTTGACCTGTCTGGACACCTCAAGTCAATACCTCATTATCACCGTTAGTGGAAATTTACTGATCTGAAACTTTTCCGTTATTTCTAAAACCCTCATTGTTTTGTTCCTTCACTCTGAGTCATCTAGACCGCAATATGCTGTGGAAATTTTCCTCAGTAACCAATCTCCCCACCTCCTTATCAGCCCCAACTCTGGCGGCTCTTTTAACTCTGTTCCCGGTAGTTCACCATCCGCGTAATCAGCGCTGACTCCCTCTCCACACCCACCTGACACTATCTGGTTTTTCAATCCTGTCTTTATCACCTGACCGCGATACTGTCCAATCGTGCTGTCTGCCTTTGTCGCAAACCTATTTGTCCACTCGACAGTTTACCTGTGCTGTCTGCGGGCACTTCCGTATCTAGACCTATAAACACACGCGCCTGGTCCCCCAACCCGACATTTCGTGATGTTTGTGACCAGTGACTTAACCTCGTCATCCTACACTCTCGTTGACCTGTGCCGCTGGTATTTCTACGTTAACACTTCAATCCGTTAACATGGGGGGGGGGGGGGGGTCATTGACTCCGGTCACACCGTGGTTGGTTATCCTTACTGTTTTGTTTGTTAACCCTTCTCCTACCTGGTTAGTCGTTTTATAAGGTCGTCTATCTGGGAATCATTAACTCTCAGTATTCCACGACATAGGCCCCCTCTTAAGAGATTAGACCGCGTCGAATCTTTCTCACTGTAGGTTTGATTCCCTTGATCCACAACCCTAGTCTTCTTCCTCCGGAGCTGGATGTCTGGATAGGAAATCCGCTCCTACATTCTCCTTTCCAGGGATATATTCCACTGTGAAGTGGTATGGTTGCAGCAACAATGACCATCTCATCAACCTGGCATTGAGTTTCTGCGACGTAGCTAGGAACATCAAGGGTTGATGATCTGACTGGACCGTAAACTGTACTCTGTACAAGTATGGTTGAAATTTTTGTACGGCCCATACGAGTGACAAGCACTCTCTTTCAATAGTCGAATAATTTTTCTCTGCCGGTAGAAGTTTCTTACTGGCATAAGCTACAGGTTTCAAAACTGAAGCATCGTCTATTCCTTCTTGTAATAAGGTCCAATCCCACTTGCATCTGTTCTTAGCACAAATGGCTTTGTGAGGTCTGGGAGTTGTAGAACTGGCTTGTTCACCAACGCCTCCTTTAATTGACTGTAGGCCTCCTCACATTCTGGCGTCCATATAACTGTATCTGGAAGTCCCTTTTTTAAGGTTTCTGTTAATGGATTTCCCAGTTCGGTAAAATGAGGAATGAACTTTTGATAAAATCCACACAATGATAGGAAAGATCTTATACCTTTCTTTGTTTTAGGCCTCGAAGCTCGTCTGACTTTTTCCAGGTTCTTCTCCTCCGGGACAATTTTCCCGGGAGTGATGGCATGACCTAGAAATTCAAGAGTTTGGTAACCAATCATGCACTTGGTTGGTCGCGCGGTAAGCCCTGCTTCCCGGAGCCTATCGAAAACTCTCTCTAAGGATCCCAAATGGTCATCTAATCTGTCACTGGCAATCAGTATATCATCCATGAATGAGATAATGGCCGGGTCACGTAGAGGATCCAACAACGCTCTCATCATGCGAGTAAACACACTAGGGGCATTACTGAGTCCAAAAGGCATGACATTGAACTCATAGTGTCCATTAGATGTACTGAAAGCCAGCAGAGGTCGAACTTCTGGTTTGACCGGGATCTGATAATAACCCCTACTCAGATCTACTTTAGAGAAGTACTTGGCCTTATGGAGCCTGGCGAACAACTGGGTTGGATTCGGCAATGGTTCCACTTGGAACTGGGTATGACTATTCAAAAGTCTATAGTCAATACACAATCGGTGTTCTCCACTCGGTTTGTGTAACAACACAACTCCAGCATTATATGGGGATGTGGATGGTGCAATCACCTCATCCTCCAACAGTTTCTGTATCTCCTCCTCCAAAGCCTTCTCTTTAGCAAAGGGCACTGGGTAGATTTTTTGGCGGATCGGATCCTGCGTGGTTAAGGTCATCTCGAACTCGACCAGCTCCGTCCGTCCTGGTTTATCCGTCAGGATCTGCTTATGGGATTTGAGAACCTGGGCAATCTCTTCCCTCTCTTGGAGAGTCAGATCGGGGTTCACCTGTACTTCCCGAAAGTTTCCTGGTTTATTAGAGGATACTCCCTCCCCTCATCTGGTCCGGTTTCAGTCTCCACTGCTACCGCCATTGCCATGAGATGGGCTGCTCCTTCCCCGGTTCTTTCTTCATATTTTCTCAAGAGATTAATATGAAAAATCTTCGACTTTCCCCGGATCCGTATTTGAAAGTTGGTTCTGGATACCATCCTTTCCACGGGAAATGGTCCTTGCCATCCTATCTCCAGTTTGTTGTTTCCCGTTGGGAGTAACAACAAGACTTTGTCTCCCACCTCAAGAGCTCTGTCTCTAGACCTACGGTTATAGTACTCCGCATGTCTCTTTCTGGCCTTTCTCAAGTTTCGAACGCCAGAGCCCAGCCCGTGTGAAGTTTTTCCTTCAGTTCCTCCACGTATTTGTACGAGGAGATCACCTCTTCTGAAGTTTCTTCCTCCGTCCAACTCCTCAATAAAGCTTCCAATGGTCCCTTGATTGGTCGACCAAACAGCAGAGTTGCTGGCGGTACTCCTGTTGAGCCATGTGGCACTTCCCTATAAGCAAAAAGGGCTGCCGGGATGTATTCATCCCACCTATCAGGTTTTTCCTGGGCCAATTTCCTGAGCATTGTCATCAACGTGCCGTTGAAACGCTCTGCTTGTCCATTAGCTTGAGGGTGGTAAGGACTGGTATGTATATGGTTGGAGTGGAACACCCCAAATACCTCCTCCATGAGTTTCCCACAAAACTGTGACCCATTATCCGTCAGAATCTGATTAGGGAAGCTTAATCTGGTAAAAGCCTCCATCAATGCATCAGCCACTCTTTTCGAGTCAATGGTTGACAATGGTATGGCTTCACTCCACATTGAACAGCAATCCACCATGGTGAGGATATACATGTTCCTCTTCTTGGTCCTAGGAAGAGGACCCACGATGTCGATAGCTACCCTCTCGAAAGGAGAGTTCATAATGGGCATTTCACCTAACACCACCGGCGCTGTCCAGTGTTTCGGTGCCACCCGCTGGCACTCTGGGCATGACTTTACATACCGACTCACATCTGCCGTCAATCCTGGCCAATAATAATGACAGGAAATCCGCTGCATGGTGGCGGCGATACCCATGTGTCCGCTGAACGAAATGGTATGCCCCATCTGAAGAATTTGGGAACGGTAGGCCTTCGGGACTACCAATTGACCGTGTAAGTTGTCTCCCCTTCCGGCTCTCCGGTAGAGTAGCCGATTCTTCATGTAGTACTGTCCTCGTTTGGGTGGAACAGCACTCTTCTGCAACTTCTTATAGCAAGGACGTAAATTATCATTCTCACTCTGGGCAGTTCGTAACTCCCCTGGCATTGGGTTTGAGATCCTTGTCTCTGCCTGATCCGTTTCCTTCTGAGAGCGTGTCTGCATAGCTCCCATGTGAATTGGTTCCTTTGGCATTCCCAAAAAGACATACCGGCAACCAAGGATGACTGGAAATATGGGATCAGTCAATACAGCGGCCTTGATTGTGCCGGTGACGTATCTTGACCGAATCTCCACTTGAGCAATGGGTAACTTCATGGCCACAGCACTCTTAGTCGCAGGCTGTATCTCCATGGTCTCCCCTGTGAGTTGTTCTGGGGATACTAGATCCGCAAAAATCACCGCTTCCCCATTCAGTCCAGTATCGTATACACATTGGACTGGTTGTCCATTCACCTCAATCAATTCCACCACCGAGGGTCTCCCTTGGTCCGGAATGTCTTCCTCCTCCTCGACTTTTCCCTGGGAATCCTCGATGGGTTCCTCGAGGCGTGTGTCGAAGGGACCGTCATTTGCCTTGCCTCGGCATTCTGCCGTCGTATGTGTTTTCGACCTGCAGTGTGTGCACCATGTTCCCTTCCATGCTTTCCGGGTGCTCTCTTTTGTCCGAGCTTCTTCGCCGACCTCAGCCATGTCTGTGATCACCTTCTTATGATTCACTTGGCATGCCGCGAAGTAAGGGTTTTTTCGGTTTCGATCTGCAGTCTTTGGTGTTGTGAGAGGGCGACTTGCAAAACGAGCACCACTTCTCCGACCACGGTCGTTTTGCGGGAGAATTCAAGGTGTTCTTTGTTCCTTCCTTCACCTTCTCGGAACTCTCCGTTGACGTCTTTTTATAAGGTTCCACTTTGGTTTCTTTTCCGTTCTTCGATTTCTTTCTGTCTTGTTTTTCCTGACCTTTTGTGGGCGTACTTAGTTCCGCAGCTTCACCATGTACTTCCACGAACCTTTCCGCCAGCTTAGTCACAGCCTCAATCCGTTCCGCCCCTTGTTCTCCCAAGAAGGTTCTGAGAGGTTTCGACATTTGCTTGCGCATCTGGTCGACTACCATCATCTCTTCCAGACTCTCATAGTCCCTCTTGAATTCAGCCAAATCTATCCATTTTTGGAGGTAGGCTTTCAGCCTTAAACTATAGGCAGCGAATAGCTCTCCCGACTCTCGTCTGGACGATCTAAACTTCTTCCTATATGTTTGTGCTGTGATTTCGTAATGTTTCATTAACGCGGCTTTTAGCTCGTCGTAGTTGTTTTCCTGACCAGGTGGTAGGCGTGTGTACACTTCGAACCCCGACCCCCTGAGTCCCTGGGATATCTTAAGAGCCCATTTACTCCTATCCAGTCCCATAGCGATTGCCATTGTCTGAAAGCGTTGAAGATATTGATCAATTTTCTCTTTGCCCTCTTCGTAGATCGCTAGAGGGAACTTCATAGCATGGTAGCTATGTCCACCTACTGATGTTGAGCCAGGGAGAGAAGAACCTCCCACTGCTCCCTCCGTTTCTCCACTAGATTGCATCTTGAGCTCAAGTTCCCGCATCCGGTACTCGTGCTCCCTTTTCTGAGCTTCTTGCTCTGCTTCCAATTTCTTAGCCGCTTGCTCAGATTCAAATTTCTTAGCCGCTTGCTCAGCTTCAAATTTCTTGGCCGCTTGCTCAGCTTCAAATTTCTTGGCCGCCTGCTCAGCTTCAAATTTCTTCAATTCTAACTCAGCTTTTCTATCCTCCCTTTCTGCTTGACGAAGCTCCCTCTCCACCTCCTGAACATAGTCCGTTAGGGCCGAACCCGCAAAACCTATTTCTTCTCCTTTGGCCCTAAGTTCTGCTGTAGTTAATTTAGGAGTGGCCATCGTTACAGAAAGTAAGTCAGCAGGTAGAATAAGGACACGACTCGACAGTAAAGAATTACTCCTAATATAAGTTAAATATATCTATATATATATCACTTTCCTTATGTCTATCTAATAATTAACTATTTATCTTCTATACCACACAGTACATCACAACCACTCTCTCAACCATAAGAGGAGATATAGGATCTAGACTTATGTAGACGTGTAACTGTGTGACTTAAATAGGTAATGTGTCTTATCACCTATCCACATTCACCCTGTCTGGATCTTTCACGCTGTAATGTCCCCAACATAAAGGTAATAGCACCATATACCCAGTGGCCGTCCTTCCAGTAAAAGTCAGCAATATGTATTTGAAGTACCTCGCTGGGTAGGTGTGCAGCTTGCACTCCAGTTAATGTAGGTATTATGTTATACCCCGCTGCCCCACCAATAAATGTAGCTCGTTGTCCTTGGAGGAAAGTGGACTCCACAAGCACACCCTATATATCCCTTCTACTTCTATTATATTGCCTGACATATGTCTACACTCCTCCGTTCTGTCTACTCTTCACAATATCTCACTTTCACTTATCCCCCCCCCCCCTTTACATACTCCGACAACATTTCTTTCCACAATTAATAAAAGATTTATTAATTAACGGTATGTATGGTGTAGGTATGGATAGCGTCTATGTAGTTGGTATGTTCTTCTAGTGTGGATGCCAGATAAGATGTTGATAGATAGTCTCCGTGTCTTCTCTCGTCTCTTCTCTCGGCTAAAGTACAGGACAGTACATAGATACAAGGAACGCTCTCACCCTGAATGCTCCGTCTGCTTGAGTCTGTAGATATATCCGTTTTTTGTAATGAAAAATGTTCACCACTGTATCAATGTACTTAAACCGATCACTATATGCTGTCAGCTTAGACTGAATGTTCTTTGCTTTTTTATAGCGTTCCTAATTCCATCCTAGAAAACACATCGATTTTCTAGTATTTTCTATTTTGTCCTGTAAAAGTTCTACACTGGATAGTTCTTAATTGGTATAGACACTTGGTATGCGCCTTGCAACTCTTCGAGACTGAGTCATTTGAGTCTTTCTATTATGTTACAGGGTCTCTATTTTCCGTTCTCTGTCATCTTTACTTTTTACGATGACACTTCTTTTCTCTACTTTCTTATACACAAGTGTCGTGCTTTCTTATTTGAAAGTGCTTTCTTTGGGGTTATCAGCACTGATTAATCTTTACCACAGCTATCTGTGTTATATCTTATTTGATATGTCCCGCCCTGGTATTGGAACCTGTGTAATAAAGATTTAATAATGAGAGCTGTGTCTGCTTCATATTCTTTCTTATGTGAGTGTCTTTTCCTCCAGCCGAAATGAAAAGGCTTCCGAAAAAACCCACTCTGACATAATATAGAAGATTACCTAACGTCTATACTATTCCTACTAGTATTTACTTGTACACGCTAAGCATCATCTATTCCCCTATGCTAGAAGATTACTTCACTGTGATTTTACCTTATAATTATCCTTGTCTGAATTGGGAGTACTAATGCACAATAGATACACAAACGTTCCTCCGAACGCAGCACCACCCTTTTCATACTCCCTTGTCTCATGGAAATCAAGAATCACACTAAACTTCCACAAAGAAGTGGCCACTCTTTATAGGTCATTTTTTTCGCATAGTCCTTGACCTGTCTGGACACCTCAAGTCAATACCTCATTATCACCGTTAGTGGAAATTTACTGATCTGAAACTTTTCCGTTATTTCTAAAACCCTCATTGTTTTGTTCCTTCACTCTGAGTCATCCAGACCGCAATATGCTGTGGAAATTTTCCTCAGTAACCGATCTCCCCACCTCCTTATCAGCCCCAACTCTGGCGGCTCTTTTAACTCTGTTCCCGGTAGTTCACCATCCGCGTAATCAGCGCTGACTCCCTCTCCACACCCACCTGACACTATCTGGTTTTTCAATCCTGTCTTTATCACCTGACCGCGATACTGTCCAATCGTGTTGTCTGCCTTTGTCGCAAACCTATTTGTCCACTCGACAGTTTACCTGTGCTGTCTGCGGGCACTTCTGTATCTAGACCTATAAACACACGCGCCTGGTCCCTCAACCCGACATTTCGTGATGTTTGTGACCAGTGACTTAACCTCGTCATCCCACACTCTCGTTGACCTGTGCCGCTGTTATTTCTACGTTAACACTTCAATCCGTTAACATGGGGGGGGGGGGGGGGGGTCATTGACTCCGGTCACACCGTGGTTGGTTATCCTTACTGTTTTGTTTGTTAACCCTTCTCCTACCTGGTTAGTCGTTTTATAAGGTCGTCTATCTGGGAATCATTAACTCTCAGTATTCCACGACAGATACACACACAAACACACTCAATAAAATAGTCACACACACACATACAGACACACGCTTGTTCACTCAAACATTCACACACAGAGACACCAACGCAAATAGACAGATGCAGAGACATACACGCAGATAAACACACACACACACACACACACACACACCCACACACACACACACAAAATCAGGCACATACATATACTAGCACATAGTCAGACACACACACACACACACACACACACACAGACACACGCACACATACACAGATAGACAGACACAGGCAGAAACACACACTGACACACATACACAGACACACACAGAAACACACACGGATACACACGGACACACACAGAAACACACATGGATACAAACGGATACACATACACAGATACACATACACGGATACACATACATGATACACATACACGGATACACACAGAAACACACGGATACACACACTGACACACACACACAGAAATACACACTGATACACATACACGGATACACACGGATACACACAGAAACACACACTGACACACATACACGGATACACACGGATACACACAGAAACACACACTGGCACACATGCATCGATACACACACGGATATACACAGACAGAAACAGACACACGCACAGACTGACAAAACACAAACAAACAGACAGACGCAGACACACAGACAGACAAACACACACACACACGCTTAGACACACACATATAGCCACGGACACAATGAGAGAGAGACACACATACACTCACTTCTCTTGTATCATCATAAAGGTCTTTAATCTGACCACGCATGTAAAATCTGATCTTTTTCTATTATGATTTTGCCGTCTTTGGTTTTTAGTTTTAGGCAACCCGTTCATGTGTGTCTTCTTTTGTTAGTGATGTCATGAAATATTTTGTATGTTAGTAGGTATTCCGGGTGTTGTGTTGGTTTTCATTTTTCCTGCAATCTTAATCATACCCCTTTTTTCTGCTCCCTCTTTGTGTAATTTCCTAATGCTCGGGAGAATCTCTTCATATTTTATCCTGATTATTTTTGCTAATTCTTCTTATGTCAGTTAGTTTTATGATCTCTCCCGTCATCCATTTCTTACATCCCATCATATTCATGAGTGGGATGCATGAGAGAGTAGAAGATGTGTGTAGGTAGGGGTATTGTGATCGAGAGATGTTTGGTTGGGGGTGGTTGGGTGGGGGTGTGTGGGTGCGTAGTGGAGGATGTGTGGGTGAGCGAGTGTGTGTTTGTGGACGGGTAAGGAATGTGTGTGTGGGTGGGGAGAGGTGTGTGGTGTGTTGATTAGGGATATGTGTGTGGTGTGTGGGTGGGGTATGTGTGTTTGGGTGGGATATTTGTGTGGTGTGTGGGTGGGGGTATGTGGAGTGGGTGGGTGAGGGTATCTGTGTGGGTTTGGGTGGGGATACTATGTGGTATGTGGGTGGGGGATGTGTGTGTGGTGTTTAGGTGGGGATGTGTGATGGTATGTAGGTGCGGGATGTGTGGGTGAGGGATATGTGTGTGTGTGTTGCGTGGGTTGGGAGTATTGCGTGGTAAGGGATGTATGTGATGTGCGGGTGGGGGATGTGTGTAATGGGTGATGTGGGTTATGGCATGTGTGGGTGGGTGGAGGATGTATGTGTGGGTAGTGGGGGGTGTGTGAGTGGATTGGAGAAGTATAGGTGGTTACGGAGATATATGTGTGTGTGGGTAGGGAGATGTCAGTTGGTGGGGATGTGTGTGTGTGTGTGGTTTGGGGAATGTGTGTGCGTGGGTGGGGAATATGTGGTTGATGGAGGTATGATTTGATTGGCAGGACTCAATGTCCATAACCTCGTTGGATGTCGTTGGTACCAGGTGTTTCCGATAATCATATCATACTCGTGTAAGCACTCTACAAGCCTGTTTCCTCTGTCATTACGCCCACTCGCCATGCCAGTTAACTTTGCCAGTAACATTATATCATATCAGACACAGTACAATATCCTATATGGAGATTGAGCTCCTGTTTTCTCTGTCATTACGCCCACTCGCCATGCCAGTTAACTTGCCAGTAACATTATATCATATCAGACACAGTACAATATCCTATATGGAGATTGAGCTCCTGTTTTCTCTGTCATTACGCCCACTCGCCATGCCAGTTAACTTTGCCAGTAACATTATATCATATCAGACACAGTACAATATCCTATATGGAGATTGAGCTCCTGTTTTCTCTGTCATTACGCCCACTCGCCATGCCAGTTAACTTTGCCAGTAACATTATATCATATCAGACACAGTACAATATCCTAGATGGAGATTGAGCTCCTGTTTTCTCTGTCATTACGCTCACTCGCCATGCCAGTTAACTTTGCCAGTAACATTCTATCAGACACAGTACAATATCCTATATGGAGATTGAGCTCCTGTTTTCTCTGTCATTACGCTCACTCGCCATGCCAGTTAACTTTGCCAGTAACATTCTATCAGACACAGTACAATATCCTATATGGAGATTGAGTTCCTGTTTTCTCTGTCATTACGCCCACTCGCCATGCCAGTTAAATTTGCCAGTAACATTCTATCAGACACAGTACAATATCCTATATGGAGATTGAGCTCCTGTTTTCTCTGTCATTACGCCCACTCGCCATGCCAGTTAACTTTGCCAGTAACATTCTATCAGACACAGTACAATATCCTATATGGAGATTGAGTTCCTGTTTTCTCTGTCATTACGCCCACTCGCCATGCCAGTTAACTTTGCCAGTAACATTATATCATATCAGACACAGTACAATATCCTAGATGGAGATTGAGCTCCTGTTTTCTCTGTCATTACGCTCACTCGCCATGCCAGTTAACTTTGCCAGTAACATTCTATCAGACACAGTACAATATCCTATATGGAGATTGAGTTCCTGTTTTCTCTGTCATTACGCCCACTCGCCATGCCAGTTAACTTTGCCAGTAATATTATATCATATCAGACACAGTACAATATCCTATATGGAGATTGAGCTCCTGTTTTCTCTGTCATTACGCCCACTCGCCATGCCAGTTAACTTTGCCAGTAATATTATATCATATCAGACACAGTACAATATCCTATATGGAGATTGAGCTCCTGTTTTCTCTGTCATTACGCCCACTCGCCATGCCAGTTAACTTTGCCAGTAACATTCTATCAGACACAGTACAATATCCTATATGGAGATTGAGCTCCTGTTTTCTCTGTCATTACGCCCACTCGCCATGCCAGTTAACTTTGCCAGTAATATTATATCATATCAGACACAGTACAATATGCTACGATGGAGTTTGAGCTGTCCAGATTCATACAAAGTGCTAGATCTCGCTGCTGTGCCTCGTCACCATCCTGAACTGTGGTATGCTCCTCACATGTCATCATGTTCGCCCATTTGCCATCTACGCAATGAATGAATCACCAAAACACGAGAAGTAGACTGTGAGCTTTAATAGAACACGATTACAAGAAACAAAATGGACTTTAGTGCTATAGCCTTTGTCAGCACAGAACAAACAAACACAGACACAACTACACGAAAAACACTACATGAAAACATAAAGACTACGTATCTGAATCCATGTTTGGTTGAATATGTCTTAAGCGCTTAACGCGTTTGATGTGGATGGAATGAACCGGATGGATTTGCCATCTACACACATGGCTCCAATCGAACGTTGCAAGTATCCATCTCATGTGGGGTTCATCTGAGTCACGTGGTGCGCACAGATATACCTATCGGGCTAGGGCGCCCCTCTGTAGCAACAATTTACGCTTTTTATTTTCTGTCTCTCTTCTTTCTTTACATTAGTTCTGAGAATTCATTCATTTCTTACCTACTGTCATCTTGAATTTTAGAATAGTTGTTTGTGCAGCCTGTCTGGCGCATTTCTTCAATAATTCCCATTGATCACTAACATTCTCAAATAGAATTTCTGTATCGTACAAGGCATGTAAATGTTCTTAATTTATGTGTGGAATTGTCTTTTATCTGTTTCTCATTGTTTTGTGCACACAGATAGAATTTCATGCTTCTTGGTTTGTTTTTGACTTTCTTTAACTTTACATGCAGTGGATGACTGGAGCTGTTGTAGAGATATGGCTGTATTTCTGGATCGAATGACTTAAGCTGTCGGTAGAGATATGGCTCTAATTATGGAGTGAATGACTGAAGTTGCTGGTAATGATGTGACTGTAACTATGTAGCGAATGACTGAAGTTGCTGGTAATCATGTGACTGTAACTATGGAGCGAATGACTGAAGTTGCTGGTAATCATGTGACTGTAACTATGGAGCGAATGACTGAAGTTGCTGGTAATCATGTGACTGTAACTATGGAGCGAATGACTGAAGTTGCTGGTAATCATGTGACTGTAACTATGGAGCGAATGACTGAAGTTGCTGGTAATCATGTGACTGTAACTATGGAGTGAATGACTGAAGTTGCTGGTAATGATGTGAATGTAACTATGGAGCGAATGACTGAAGTTGCTGGTAATCATGTGACTGTAACTATGGAGTGAATGACTGAAGTTGCTGGTAATGATGTGACTGTAACTATGTAGTGAATGACTGAAGTTGCTGGTAATGATGTGACTGTAACTATGTAGTGAATGACTGAAGTTGCTGGTAATCATGTGACTGTAACTATGTAGTGAATGACTGAAGTTGCTGGTAATGATGTGACTGTAACTATGTAGTGAATGACTGACGTTGCTGGTAATCATGTGACTGTAACTATGTATTGAATGACTGAAGTTGCTGGTAATCATGTGACTGTAACTATGTAGTGAATGACTGAAGTTGCTGGTAATGATGTGACTGTAACTATGTAGTGAATGACTGAAGTTGCTGGTAATGATATGACTGTAACTATGTAGTGAATGACTGAAGTTGCTGGTAATGATGTGACTGTAACTATGGAGTGAATGACTGAAGTTGCTGGTAATGATGTGACTGTAACTATGTAGTGAATGACTGAAGTTGCTGGTAATCATGTGACTGTAACTATGTAGTGAATGACTGAAGTTGCTGGTAATGATGTGACTGTAACTATGGAGCGAATGACTGAAGTTGCTGGTAATGATGTGACTGTAACTATGTAGTGAATGACTGAAGTTGCTGGTAATGATATGACTGTAACTATGTAGTGAATGACTGAAGTTGCTGGTAATGATGTGACTGTAACTATGGAGTGAATGACTGAAGTTGCTGGTAATGATGTGACTGTAACTATGTAGTGAATGACTGAAGTTGCTGGTAATCATGTGACTGTAACTATGGAGCGAATGACTGAAGTTGCTGGTAATGATGTGACTGTAACTATGGAGTGAATGACTGAAGTTGCTGGTAATGATGTGACTGTAACTATGTAGTGAATGACTGAAGTTGCTGGTAATGATGTGACTGTAACTATGGAGCGAATGACTGAAGTTGCTGGTAATCATGTGACTGTAACTATGTAGTGAATGACTGAAGTTGCTGGTAATGATGTGACTGTAACTATGGAGTGAATGACTGACGTTGCTGGTAATGATGTGACTGTAACTATGTAGTGAATGACTGAAATTGCTGGTAATGATGTGACTGTAACTATGGAGTGAATGACTGATGTTGCTGGTAATGATGTGACTGTAACTATGTAGTGAATGACTGAAGTTACTGGTAATGATGTGACTGTAACTATGTAGTGAATGACTGAAGTTGCTGGTAATCATGTGACTGTAACTATGTAGTGAATGACTGAAGTTGCTGGTAATGATGTGACTGTAACTATGTAGTGAATGACTGAAGTTGCTGGTAATGATGTGACTGTAACTATGTAGTGAATGACTGAAGTTGCTGGTAATGATGTGACTGTAACTATGTAGTGAATGACTGAAGTTGCTGGTAATGATGTGACTGTAACTATGTAGTGAATGACTGAAGTTGCTGGTAATGATATGATTGTAACTATGTAGTGAATGACTGAAGTTGCTGGTAATGATGTGACTGTAACTATGGAGTGAATGACTGAAGTTGCTGGTAATGATGTGACTGTAACTATGTAGTGAATGACTGAAGTTGCTGGTAATCATGTGACTGTAACTATGGAGCGAATGACTGAAGTTGCTGGTAATGATGTGACTGTAACTATGGAGTGAATGACTGAAGTTGCTGGTAATGATGTGACTGTAACTATGTAGTGAATGACTGAAGTTGCTGGTAATGATGTGACTGTAACTATGGAGCGAATGACTGAAGTTGCTGGTAATGATGTGACTGTAACTATGTAGTGAATGACTGAAGTTGCTGGTAATGATATGACTGTAACTATGTAGTGAATGACTGAAGTTGCTGGTAATGATGTGACTGTAACTATGGAGTGAATGACTGAAGTTGCTGGTAATGATGTGACTGTAACTATGTAGTGAATGACTGAAGTTGCTGGTAATCATGTGACTGTAACTATGGAGCGAATGACTGAAGTTGCTGGTAATGATGTGACTGTAACTATGGAGTGAATGACTGAAGTTGCTGGTAATGATGTGACTGTAACTATGTAGTGAATGACTGAAGTTGCTGGTAATGATGTGACTGTAACTATGGAGCGAATGACTGAAGTTGCTGGTAATCATGTGACTGTAACTATGTAGTGAATGACTGAAGTTGCTGGTAATGATGTGACTGTAACTATGGAGTGAATGACTGACGTTGCTGGTAATGATGTGACTGTAACTATGTAGTGAATGACTGAAATTGCTGGTAATGATGTGACTGTAACTATGGAGTGAATGACTGATGTTGCTGGTAATGATGTGACTGTAACTATGTAGTGAATGACTGAAGTTACTGGTAATGATGTGACTGTAACTATGTAGTGAATGACTGAAGTTGCTGGTAATCATGTGACTGTAACTATGTAGTGAATGACTGAAGTTGCTGGTAATGATGTGACTGTAACTATGTAGTGAATGACTGAAGTTGCTGGTAATGATGTGACTGTAACTATGTAGTGAATGACTGAAGTTGCTGGTAATGATGTGACTGTAACTATGTAGTGAATGACTGAAGTTGCTGGTAATCATGTGACTGTAACTATGGAGTGAATGACTGAAGTTGCTGGTAATGATGTGACTGTAACTATGTAGTGAATGACTGAAGTTGCTGGTAATCATGTGACTGTAACTATGTAGTGAATGACTGAAGTTGCTGGTAATCATATGACTGTAACTATGTAGTGAATGACTGAAGTTGCTGGTAATCATGTGACTGTAACTATGGAGCGAATGACTGAAGTTGCTGGTAATCATGTGACTGTAACTATGGAGCGAATGACTGAAGTTGCTGGTAATCACGTGACTGTAACTATGGAGCGAATGACTGAAGTTGCTGGTAATGATGTGACTGTAACTATGGAGCGAATGACTGAAGTTGCTGGTAATGATGTGACTGTAACTATGGAGCGAATGACTGAAGTTGCTGGTAATCACGTGACTGTAACTATGTAGTGAATGACTGAAGTTGCTGGTAATGATGTGACTGTAACTATGGAGTGAATGACTGAAGTTGCTGGTAATGATGTGACTGTAACTACTGAGCGAATGACTGAAGTTGCTGGTAATCACGTGACTGTAACTATGTAGTGAATGACTGAAGTTGCTGGTAATCATGTGACTGTAACTATGGAGCGAATGACTGAAGTTGCTGGTAATGATGTGACTGTAACTATGTAGTGAATGACTGAAGTTGCTGGTAATGATGTGACTGTAACTATGGAGTGAATGACTGAAGTTGCTGGTAATGATGTGACTGTAACTATGTAGTGAATGACTGAAGTTGCTGGTAATGATGTGACTGTAACTATGGAGTGAATGACTGAAGTTGCTGGTAATGATGTGACTGTAACTATGGAGCGAATGACTGAAGTTGCTGATAATCACGTGACTGTAACTATGTAGTGAATGACTGAAGTTGCTGGTAATGATGTGACTGTAACTATGGAGCGGATGACTGAAGTTGCTGGTAATCACGTGACTGTAACTATGTAGTGAATGACTGAAGTTGCTGGTAATCATGTGACTGTAACTATGGAGCGAATGACTGAAGTTGCTGGTAATGATGTGACTGTAACTATGGAGTGAATGACTGAAGTTGCTGGTAATGATGTGACTGTAACTATGGAGTGAATGACTGAAGTTGCTGGTAATGATGTGACTGTAACTATGGAGCGAATGACTGAAGTTGCTGGTAATCATGTGACTGTAACTATGTAGTGAATGACTGAAGTTGCTGGTAATGATGTGACTGTAACTATGGAGCGAATGACTGAAGTTGCTGGTAATGATGTGACTGTAACTATGTAGTGAATGACTGAAGTTGCTGGTAATCATGTGACTGTAACTATGTAGTGAATGACTGAAGTTGCTGGTAATCATGTGACTGTAACTATGTAGTGAATGACTGAAGTTGCTGGTAATCATGTAACTGTAACTATGTAGTGAATGACTGAAGTTGCTGGTAATGATGTGACTGTAACTATGGAGCGAATGACTGAAGTTGCTGGTAATCACGTGACTGTAACCATGCAGACAATGTCCGGGTGTGGAGACTTACGTGGACTTGCCTGATCCCGTGGGGCCCATGACGGCAGTCAGTCCTTGCTTGAAGACAGCTCTGTGTCCGGACATGTGGACACAAACAGAATCAGGTCACGCTCATGATGAGATGTCAGAACAATGATGAGGCGTCAGGACAATGATGAGGTGTCAGGACAATGATGAGGTGTCAGGACAATGATGAGATGGCAGGACAATGATGAGATATCAGAACAATCATGAGATATCAGGACAATGATGAGATGTCAGGACAATGATGAGCTGTCAGGACAATGATGAGATGTCAGGACAATGATGAGATATCAGGACAATGATGAGATGTCAGGACAATGATCAATCATAAGATGTCAGGACAATGATGAGATGACAGGATAATGATGAGATGACAGGACAATGATGAGATGTCAGGACAATGATGAGATATCAGGACAATGATGAGATGTCAGGACAATTATGAGATGTAAGGACAAGATGCGATGTCAGGATAATGACGAAATGTCAGGACAATGATGAGATGTCAGGACAATGATGATATGTCAGGACAATGATGAGATATCAGGACAATGATGAGATGTCAGGACAATGATCAATCATAAGATGTCAGGACAATGATGAGATGACAGGACAATGATGAGATGACAGGACAATGATGAGATGTCAGGACAATGATGAGATATCAGGACAATGATGAGATGTCAGGACAATTATGAGATGTAAGGACAAGATGCGATGTCAGGATAATGACGAAATGTCAGGACAATGATGAGATGACAGGACAATGATGAGATGTCAGGACAATGATGAGATGTCAGGACAATGATGAGATGTTAGGACAATGATGAGATGTCAGGACAATTATGAGATATCAGGACAATGATGAGATATCAGGACAATTATGAGATAGTAGGACAATGATGAGATGTCATAAATAAGATGAAGATAGTAAGACCGGACTATGATGGCATGCTGAGCATGAGATCTCAGGACAATGATGAGATTTCAAGACAATTATGAGGTGTCAGGAAAATAATGAGATGTCATTGCAAAGATGAGATGTCAGTACCAAGATTAGATGTAATGACCACGATAAGGATACTATACAAGGACCATGATGAGATGTCAGAACTGTCATTAAGATGATATCTCAAGACCAAGATGAGGATGAGATGACAAGACAACGATTAGATTTTAAGACAATGATGAGATGTTAAGACAATGATGAGATGTTAAGACAATAATGAGATGTTAAGACAATGATGAGATGTTAAGACAATGATGAGATGTTAAGACAATAATGAGATGTTAAGACAATAATGAGATGTTAAGACAATGATGAGATGTTAAGACAATGGCATTATATTAAGACAATGATGAGATGTTAAGACAATGGCATTATATTAAGACAATGATGAGATGTTAAGACAATGATGAGAGGTTAAGACAATGATGAGATGTTAAGACAATGATGAGACATTAAGACAATAATGAGATGTTAAGACAATGATGAGATGTTAAGACAATGATGAGATGTTAAGACAATGGCATTATATTAAGACAATGATGAGATGTTAAGACAATGGCATTATATTAAGACAATGATGAGATGTTAAGACAATGATGAGAGGTTAAGACAATGATGAGATGTTAAGACAATGATGAGATATTAAGACAATAATGAGATGTTAAGACAATGATGAGAGGTTAGACAATGATGAGACGTTAAGACAATGATGAGACATTAAGACAATAATGAGATGTTAAGACAATGATAAGATGTTAAGACAATGATGAGATGTTAAGACAATGGCATTATATTAAGAATGATGAGATGTTAAGACAATGATGAGATTTCAGAATAATGATGAGATATCAGGACAATGATGAGATGTTAAGACAATGATGTGACGTTAGGACAATGATGAGATGTCAGGACAATGATGCGATGTTAAGACAATGATGAGATTTCAGGACAGTGTTGAGATATCAGAACAATGATGATATGTCACAACCAGGATGAGGATGAGATGACAAGACAACGATTAGATGTTAAGACAATGATATGACGTCAGGAAAATGATGAAATGTCAGGACAATGATGTGATTTTAAGACAATGATATAATGTTAAGACAATGATGTGATGTTAAGACAATGATGTGATTTTAAGACAATGATGTGATGTTAAGACAATGATGTGATGTTAAGACAATGATGAGATGTTTTGACAATGAAGTGATGTTAAGACAATGATGAGATGTTAAGACTTTGACGAGCGTTAAGACACTGATGAGATATTAAGACTATGATGAGATGTTAAGACAATGATGAGATTTTAAGACAATGATGTAATGTTAAGACAATGAAGCGATGTTAAGATAATGATGTGATGTTAAGACAATTATGAGATGTTTAGACAATGATGTGATGTTAAGACAATGATGAGATGTTAAGAAATGAAATGATGTTAAGACAATGGTGTGATGTCAGGACAATGTTGAGGTTTGAGGACAATGATGAGATGTCTGGAACATGATAGATAAAATAATTATTAGTTAAATTTCGAGTAAAGACACATGTAATTAATAAGTGTTTCCCCAGTCATCATTAAGTTTCATGCCGATAAGTGTGGGCGGTCATGTTTCACCATCTCACTCGATCACCAGAGTCGAGGATACAGCTCCGTGTCCTTGTCTCGACCGTGTCATGTGGCCATGGCATTCAGGTATTTACTTCTCTGCCTTCCCCTTGTTCTCCCCCTTGTGTGGGTACGAGCTGACTGTGAATTGGTGGCGGGATCTGTGAGTGGGTGGCGGGATGACTGGGGGATATGTGGTGAGTGGGGGATGTGTGGTGGGTGGAGGATGTGTGAGTATGGATGCATTGATGTGTGAGTAGGTGAGATGTCAGGACAATTATGACCTTACCAAGGCTTTTGATACAGTCAGCAGAGAAGGACTGTGGAAGATTATGGCAAAATATGGCTGTCCACGAAAGTTTGTCCAAATAGTGCGGCTATTTCATGACGGCATGCAGTCAAGAGTACAGGAAAATGATGAACTGACTGAACCCTTTCCTGTCACCAATGGAGTGAAGCAAGGATGTGTCCTGGCACCAACACTGTTCAGCCTCATGTTTTCAGCCATGTTGATGAATGCCTTCGAGAACGACGACATTGGAATAGACATCAACTACCGTATGGATGGAAAGTTATTCAATCTCAGAAGGCTGAAAGCTAAAACCAAAATTGACAGCGGCACCGTCAGAGAGCTCCTGTTTGCTGATGATTGCGCTCTATACGCCAACACAGAGGCGGACATACAACATAATGTTTCAGCTTTCTCACATGCCTGTGCCAACTTTGGGCTCAATATCAACTTGGAGAAGACTGTAGTTATGTACCAGCCAGCTCCAGGGAATAATCACACTGTGCCGAATATCAAAGTGAATGATCATAGACTAAGTGTTGTGGACAAATTCACCTATCTTGGCAGCACTGTGTCACAAGCTGCCACAATTGATTACGAAGTGAATGCAAGAATCTCCAAGGCCAGTGCGGCCTTTGGCAGACTGTACAAGAATGTATGGGACAGAACTGGAATAAGCCTGCAAACAAAGCTAAAAGTCTACAAAGCAGTTGTATTATCCACACTGCTATATGCTTGTGAAACTTGGACTGTTTATCAGCGACACGCTAGGAAATTAAACCACTTCCACTCAGTCTGCCTAAGCAAGCTACTGAAGATTAAATGGCAAGACAAGATTCCAGATACTGAAGTCCTAGAAAGAGCATCCATGCCCAGTATCCACACTCTACTGATGAAGAATCAGGTTCGCTGGGCTGGTCACTTGACTCGCATGCCAGATCACAGGCTCCCTAAACGAATTTTTTACAGCGAACTGCGTTGTGGTAAACGCTCCCAAGGTGGCCAGAGGAAACGTTTTAAAGACACTCTGAAAATTTCACTGAATGCTTTTTGGAATTCATCATGACACCTGGGAGGCTGCAGCCAGAGACCGAAATTCGTGGCGTGCATCATTGCGCAAAGGTGCAGTCATATGTGAGGCAACCAGGACTGCAAGAGCTGTGAAGAAAAGGCAGGACAGAAAAACCACTGCAGGAAATCCTCCTCCAGAGACGTCAAGCATTCTGTGCCCACATTGTCAAAGAACATTTTGAGCCGAAATAGGCCTTATCAGCCATCTTGGAACTCACGGCTCCATACTTTCAACCCCACTGGATGAAATGAATGGTCATCATCATTCTTGATGGACAAACAACAGGTGAGGGATGTGTGTGTGTGGGTTGGTGCGTGATGTGTGTGTGGGAGGGGGGATGTGTCACATAACATGAGATGTATTGTTTATGTTTACAACATTCATTTGACAAATTTTTTTTCCTATGTGAATGCATCATGCACTATTGATGAATGAAAGATAAGTGATTGGAAGGGCCGAATGTAAGACGGGCCTACGCGCCCAATTTGTTACCGTTTGAAAATAAAGATCAACTCAATTCAATTCAATTCTCTTCCCCTCGGTCTTGCCAGTTGTGACCAAGTTCTTCAGTGTATTTTTTCTCACAGAGTGACCAAAATATTTTGATTGTCTACGTCTAATATCTTTAATCATTTTACGATTTTCATTTGTTTCTTGAAGGACTTGGTCATTAGTTTTTCTGTCTGTCCATGGTATTCTTTACACTTTCCTCAGATACAACATTTCCACAGCCATCAGATGTTTGTCAGCCTGTTTGCTCATTGTACACGCTTCACATCCATACAAAAGTACAGGTTATATGTAGCACCTCAACAATCTTTTTCTCGTTGCAATTGACATCTTTTTATTGGTCAGCATGTTTTCCATCTTGCAAAAGGCGACAGTCACCATAGCGATACTTGTTCTAATCTCTTCAAGGCATCTACCATTAGATGTTATGACTTTTCCGAGATAATTGTACTGATTCACTTGTTTCAGAATATTCCCATTTACCTGTATATTACATTGCGGTATTTCCTTCTTCCTAGTGAAGACCATAATCTGTGTCTTCTTACAATTTAATTCTAACCCTTGTTGTTGACTGTGTGCAACAACCGCATCTACTAAATGTTGCAGATCCTGCCCATTGTCTGCAATAAATGCTGTATCATCTGCATTTCTAATGCTATTGATGTTTCTTCCTCCAATAACTTTCATATCTTCAATATTTCTGAAAATACTTTCACTGTACAGGGAAAAAAGATCTGTAGACATTATACATCCCTGTCTCACACCTCTCTTAATAGACTGATATAGACCTACTTCATTATCAATCCTTATGGCAGCTTGTTGTTTCCAATATATGTTTTTTACAAGTCTAATGTCATTTCCAAAAATTGTAGATCTGCAAGCATCTTTATCATGTTGACATGTCTTACTTTATCGAAAGCCTTTGTGTAGTCAATAAAGCAAAGATGTAAGTCTTTGTTCATTTCTATAGAAGGTTCTTCTTCTTCTTTGCGTTCATCCGGAGTGTTTTTTCAGATGTGATTGCGGTGTGTCTAGTTAGGCACCCTTGGATCGAAACCCTAAGGCCAACACATCCGGCTTTTAGCGTGCATTTTTGACCAGGTTAGCATTCCTGGGAGACTCTCACTGTTGTGGTACTTTCCACCTCCCAGCTGGTAAAGTTGGAAGAGTCGGAGACTGCACGGTCATCCCTCAAATGAAGGCAGGGACAGTCCATAGCATTTTCCGCCATCCTGGGTGGCTTCCATAATTGCAGGGCCGGCACATAGCGCCCTGGTACTGGGCACACAGAGGGAATCGTCACGTCCTGCTCATGGCTGCTTTAATTCCTCACTTCAATATATTGGGCATTTCGTTCACCCCGAGCCTTTCCCGCACAAACCAGGCTGGTCTGCAGTCAGTATCCACTAAGCGAGTTTTTCGGACATGTGCTTGTCGTTGTGTCCGTCAGAGCTGTTCCAGACACGTCGGACATTCGGAAACTACCTAGTCAGAGCTGTTCCGAACAAGAGCGGCATTCGGAAACTAGGTAGTCAGAGCTGTTCCTAGCACAAGAGACAATCGGGCGAGACAATTCACTCGGACGTAATTGCGTAGTGTCAATTTTTAGTTTGCCACCCGTAGGACGACACTTCCGACTTCCGGCGGGCATTTTTTAATGAGGTTAGCCTTCCTCTGGTTTCGTAGCACGTAAGACTGTTGTGATGTCGCCAACATCTCAGCTGGTCAAGATAGAACGATCAGCGACATCGAGGTCGGCCCTCAAGGGAAGGCAGGGGCAGACCTTGGGCATTCCCTTGCTATCCAAGGAGGCTTCCATAATTGCAGAGCCGGCACATATTGCTCTGAGACTGGGCTCACCCGAGGAGTTGCCACGTCCTGCTCATGGCTGCTTTAGTTCCTCACTTCCATGTGTTGGGCAACCCGTTTGCCACTGATCGCTCAAACACACACCAGGAGCGGTCAGACTGCGAGCGACATCCACTCGGTAAACTTTTATTTTGACTTCAGACCACGCAATAGGTCCGCTCGCCGTGCGTTCCATTTTGCGTCATTGAGACGTTCTTCCACTTTTGTCTATACTCTCTGTGAGCTGGATACAGACAGTTTTCGTAGCCATTTCCTTCGACTGGGGCACTTTTCTGACTTTTCGTACTCGCTCACCAGGTAGGCTACATGTGCTGCCGGCTCAGCACCTTACCTTCGTGCAGCAGTGGACGAGAAACGGCCTGGCCCTCTCATCCGGGAATCTCTCATATTCCCCAGCTGAGAGCCTTCGAACATGTAATAGAACTGAGCATGTAGCTTGCTCAGTATCACGCTTATATTTTTCGGTAGGCGGGTATCGGCCTGGCTCTCAGATGTGAAGGTTTGTGGCTTAGAGACGTTCAGCCACAGCCCTCGACAGTGAGCCTTAAGAGTTTTGTCCGGACCAAAAGCGTCTGCCTTCGTGCCTTCGTGCACCTTTTTAAACTTTTGACTGCTATCCTCAGTCACCTGCAGAGCAGCAGGTTGTGTCTCTCTTAGTCTGGTCCCTATCCCATAAGCTGTCCGATATGTAATTTTTCACCCATCGGCAAGCAAATGGGGTCTATGGGACACGCAAGCTCCCCCACCACGTCAAGGTGGAGACACATCGGGGGAGTATAGAAGGTTCAATTAGTGTTCTCAGCATATATACATCATTTACTGTGCCTTTGCCTTCTACAAACCCACATTGTTCTTCCCCTATTTCGGGTTGTATTTTCTTCCTAACTCTTTGCATGCTAATTCTCAGCAAAATCTTCGTGATGTGGCTCATTATACTAATTGTTCGATGTTGATCACATTCCAAGGCTCCTGATTTCTTCGGGATTGCCATTAATATATAATTACATAATTCATGAGGTATATCTCTAGTGTATTGCGTTCAGCAATCTGGTGACCTGGTCTATTTCATATTCTTCTAAGGCATTGATCATTTCTGTTGTGATATTATCTCGACCCGGAGCCTTGCCAGTTTTCATATGGTTAAGAGCATTCTGAACTTCCATCTTCAAAATTGATGGTCTTTCATTATTATTCCGATTATCATACTATCCTATCATACTGTATCATCCTAAAGGTCTTTCACATAATCTTACCACGCATGTAAAATCTGATCATTTCCTATTATGATTTTGCCATCTTTATTTTTTAGGCTACCCGTTGATATGTGTGTTCTTTTGTTAGTGATATAATTAATTATTTTGTGCATTATTTTGGTATTTCGGGTTGTTGTTGTTGTTGTTGTTTTGGTTTTGTTTTTTCAGTTTCCCTGCAATTTTCCTCAAGTCATGCTTCTTTTGTCTCTTTGCATAGTTTTCTCATTTTCCTGGGAATCTCTTCATATTATTCATGGTTATATTTGTTATTTCTTCATCTTCTTCTGCGTTCATCCGTAGAGTTTTTTTCTGACGTGATTTCTTTGTGTCTTTTTATTGCTTTGTGTCTTTTTACAGTAGAGCTGCTTTCTTGCGTCGTTAGGCCGACACACCTGACTTCTGCGGGCATTTGTTAACCGGCTTAACCTTCCCGGGAGTTATTTCTTCTTATTTCCATGAGTTTTAAGATTTCTTCCGTCATCAATTTCTTGCGTCCCATCATCTATATTTTTAGGATGATTGTTTCTGCAGCTTGGTTAACTGATTTCTTCAATATTTCCCATTTGTCTCTGAAATCATGAAATAATAACTCCATATCAGACAATGCATCAAATCTGTTCTTTATCTTTACGTTGAATTGATCTTTAATCTCCTCACTCTTCAGTGCCCGTAGATCACATCTTGTGTATCTTGGTGTATATTTGACTTTCTTTAATGTTATTTGTATATTGCTAATGATCTATGGTCGCTGTAGCAGTCTGCCCTTGGTATAGTTTTTGCGACTTTTAAGGCATCTTGAAATCTTCAGTTGATGAGAATGTAATCAATCTGATTTCTGATCTTATGATCAGGACTCCACCATGTCCTTAATCTTCTTGGGTGATGTTGATACCAGGTGTTCCCAATAATCAAATCATGCTCTTTTGCCAACTGTACAAGCCTGCAACCTATTTCATTCTGTTCCCCTAGTCCATACTTGCCTACTATGCACCCGTCCTGTTGATTTCCAACATGACATTCCAGTCACCCATTTTTTTTTAAACTTCGCACATCCTTTACAGGACTTCGCTGTCAACAGCAGCATCTTTCAGCTGTCTGTTGATTTCTTGGCAAGATTACGCTCAGTAGTTTGCCATTGCTTTCTGAGCGGCCGGCTCAGTTATCCCGCAAGTCACCAGCGGGGGTAGAACCGCTTCCAGTTCTCGCCCGCTACGAGACTCTGCGTGATAAACGGGATTACGGAGAAATTGGTGTAACCCCTCGGCCAGAGAGACCGGCAGTCACCCATTATGATATTTAATTCTGAGTTCTTGCATTTCCCTAGTCCTAAGATATTTAGAGTTGGAAAGACACGATCACCAACACCCCCACGGCATGGACTATAATAAGATTGGCTGTACAGGAGACAGAAGTTCGTGGACAAGCATGATCACAAGCGCCACATGGCGCTGACTATACGAAGATTGGCAGTACACCAGACAGAAGGTTGTGGACATACAGTATCGCCAACGCCACACGGCATGGGCTATAAGAAGATTGGCAGTACACGAGACAGAAGGTTGTGGACAGACATGATCACCAGCGCCACACGGCATGGACTATAAGAAGATTGGCAGTACACAAGACAGAAGGTTGTGGACAGACATGATCACCAACGCCACACGGCATGGACTATAAGAAGATTGGCAGTACACCAGACAGAAGGTTGTGGACAGACATGATCACCAACGCCACACGGCATGGATATCAGAGGAATTGCTAGGAGAGGAGAGGAATAACCTTCT
>JACEFZ010018384.1:252500-385000 GCA_014155875.1 Cepaea nemoralis
AGACGATGTGGACAACGTTGCGGACAGTTTGCCCTACTTACGTGATGTCGGAGAGGATTTCCTTCTCTTTCTGGGCCCGGAAGCACAGGTTGGAAACCTTGACTCTGTAGCTGATATTATGAGCCGATAAGACGGATCCGTGGCTCTGTTTCTTGACCACCTGCACGGCCTTGTCCGGAGGCCCGTAGACTGTGGGCTCCATACTCAGGTAGCCGGGGAAGGAGATCATGACCTGGTGTGTCTGTAGGCAGACACAGTCCGTCTCTTCAAGGTCCCAGATGCTTGATCGTGGATTGGTTGTACAGCAGTGGTTTTCAGCTGTAGGAGGGGTTGTCCAGGAGTGGTTGTCAACTCTAAGAGTGGTTGTCAGCTGTAGGAGTGGTTGTCGGCTCCAAGAATGGTTGTCCAGGAATGATTCTCAGCTCTAGTAGTGTTTATCAGCTGTAAGAGTGGTTATCAGCTCCAGGAGTGGTTGACAGCTCCAGGTGTGGTTGTCCAAGAGTGGTTGTCAGCTCCAGGTGTGGTTGACAGCTCCAGGTGTGGTTGACAGCTCCAGGTGTGGTTGTCCAAGAGTGGTTGTCAGCTCCAGGTGTGGTTGTCCAAGAGTGGTTGTCAGCTCCAGGTGTGGTTGTCCAAGAGTGGTTGTCAGCTCCAGGTGTGGTTGTCCAAGAGTGGTTGTCAGCTGTAGGAGTAGTTGTCGGCTCGTGGAGTGGTTGTCAGCTTCAGGGGTGGTTGTCAGCTTCAGGAGTGGTTGTCCAGAAGTGGTTTTCAGTTCCAAGAGTGGTTGTCAGTTGCAGAAGTGGTTGTCCAGAAGTGGTTATCAGGTCCAAGAGTGCTTGTCAGCTTCAGGAGTGGTTCTCAGCTCCAGGAGTGGTTGTCCAAGAGTGGTTGTCAGCTGTAGGAATGGTTTTCAGTTCCAAGAGAGGTTGTCAGGTTCAGGAGTGGTTGTCAGCTTCAGAAGTGGTTGTCCAAGAGTGGTTGTCAGCTCCAGGAGTGGTTGTCAGCTTCAGGAGTGGTTGTCCAAGAGTGGTTGTCAGCTGTAGGAGTGGTTGTCCAGGAGTTGTTACCAGAGCCACGAGTGGTTGTTAGCTTCACTGGTGGTTTTCAGCTCCAGGAGTGGTTGTCTAGAAGTGGTTGTCAGCTGTAGGAGTGGTTGTAAGCTTCAGGAGTGGATGTCCAGGAGTGGTTGTCAGCTCCAAGATTGCTTGTCAGCTCCAGGAGTGGTTGTCAGCTTCAGGAGTGGTTGTCCAGGAGTGGTTGTCAGCTCCAAGATTGCTTGCCAGCTGCTGGAGTGGTTGTCAGCTTTAATCTACAAGCAGAAGAGAAACAATCACCTTTAGCTACTAGAGATGTGTGTATATATGTGTGTGTATGTGTGTGTGTGTGTGTGTATGTGTGTATATTTGTGCGTGTATAAATGGCGCTTGGCGCTGTGCGCAAAGAGCGTCCCTCATACGTCAGTGACGTGCTGATGATATGATGACAATCACATAGATGTGTAGAGGGAGTCTTCGTGGCGAAGTGGTCAAGCCGTTTAACTCGCGCTCCTATAAGGTTGTGGGTTCGATTCCGGGCCGCGTCCTTCGGTTCACAAGTTAAATTTTTCGGAGACTCCTGTGGGTCGTCGCTAGAGCTACGGAGTTCGTGCTTCGTGCGACGCTTTCCGCGCTGCGGAAAGAGACCGAGCCATATGGGATAAAACCCGGTGCAATGAAGTCGACCCTGTCGACTTTTAAGCGACTTTCGACATAGATGTGTAGAGAAAATATATTAGAAACCATACGCCACCATAGATTTGTAGAGAACATATACAAGAAACCACACTCCACCATAGATGTGTAGAGAACATATATTAGAAACCAAACGCTACCATAGATTTGTAGAGAACATATATTAGAAACCACACGCTACCATAGATGTGTAGAGAACATATATTAGAAACCACACGCTACCATAGATGTGTAGAGAACATATGCTAGAAACCACACGCTACCATAGATTTGTAGATAACATATATTAGAAACCACACGCTACCATAGATTTGTAGAGAACATATATTAGAAACCACACGCTACCATAGATGTGTAGAGAACATATATTAGAAACCACACGATACCATAGATTTGTAGAGAACATATACAAGAAACCACACGCTACCATAGATGTGTAGAGAACATATATTAGAAACCACACGCTACCATAGATGTGTAGAGAACATATACTAGATACCACACGCTACCATAGATGTGTAGAGAACATATACTAGATACCACACGCTACCATAGATGTGTAGAGAACATATACAAGAAACCACACGCTACCATAGATGTGTAGAGAACATATATTAGAAACCAAACGCTACCATAGATTTGTAGAGAACATATATTAGAAACCACACGCTACCATAGATGTGTAGAGAACATATATTAGAAACCACACGCTACCATAGATGTGTAGAGAACATATGCTAGAAACCACACGCTACCATAGATTTGTAGATAACATATATTAGAAACCACACGCTACCATAGATTTGTAGAGAACATATATTAGAAACCACACGCTACCATAGATGTGTAGAGAACATATATTAGAAACCACACGATACCATAGATTTGTAGAGAACATATACAAGAAACCACACGCTACCATAGATGTGTAGAGAACATATATTAGAAACCACACGCTACCATAGATGTGTAGAGAACATATACTAGATACCACACGCTACCATAGATGTGTAGAGAACATATACTAGATACCACACGCTACCATAGATGTGTAGAGAACATATACAAGAAACCACACGCTACCATAGATGTGTAGAGAACATATATTAGAAACCACACGCTACCATAGATGTGTAGAGAACATATACTAAATACCACACGCTACCATAGATGTGTAGAGAACATATATTAGAAACCACACGCTACCATAGATGTGTAGAGAACATATATTAGCAAACACAAGCTGTCATAGATGTGTAGAGAACATATACTAGATACCACACGCTACCATAGATGTGTAGAGAACATATATTAGAAACCACACGCTACCATAGATGTGTAGAGAACATATACTAGATACCACACGCTACCATAGATGTGTAGAGAACATATATTAGAAACCACACGCTACCATAGATGTGTAGAGAACATATATTAGAAACCACACGCTACCATAGATGTGTAGAGAACATATACTAGATACCACACGCTACCATAGATGTGTAGAGAATATATACTAGATACCACACGCTACCATAGATGTGTAGAGAACATATACTAGATACCACACGCTACCATAGATGTGTAGAGAACATATATTAGCAAACACAAGCTGTCATAGATGTGTAGAGAACATATATTAGATACCACACGCTACCATAGATGTGTAGAGAACATATACTAGATACCACACGCTACCATAGATGTGTAGAGAACATATATTAGCAAACACAAGCTGCCATAGATGTGTAGAGAACATATATTAGATACCACAAACTACCATAGATGTGTAGAGAACATATATTAGATACCACAAACTACCATAGATGTGTAGAGAACATATACTAGATACCACACTCCACCATAGATGTGTAGAGAACATATACTAGAAACCACAAGCTGTCATAAATGTGTAGAGAACATATACTAGATACCACACGCTACCATAGATGTGTAGAGAACATATACTAGATACCACAAGCTGCCATAAATGTGTAGAGAACATATACTAGATACCACAAGCTGCCATAAATGTGTAGAGAACATATACTAGATACCACACGCTACCATAGATGTGTAGAGAACATATACTAGATACCACACGCTACCATAGATGTGTAGAGAACATATACTAGATACCACAAGCTGCCATAGATGTGTAGAGAACATATACTAGATACCACAAGCTGCCATAAATGTGTAGAGAACATATACTAGATACCACACGCTACCATAGATGTGTAGAGAACATATACTAGATACCACAAGCTGCCATAGATGTGTAGAGAACATATACTAGATACCACACGCTACCATAGATGTGTAGAGAACATATATTAGAAACCACAAGCTGCCATCAACATTGATCATGAATTATGACAGTATCAGCTGTCTCTAGATGTAAGCGACAGGGATGCATCACATGAAATAATCACCATATTATACGAATGTAAAAGACATGAGAGTAATCACCATGTGTGGATCTATGAACAACAGTATACGATATGCACATGCAACAGTACTGACTGCAGACAAGGTACAGGATCTGCGAATATGTAGTGAATGGTGTTATTGTACACAGTGAACAATTGGGTTTAGAAATACATTGTCAGAAAACAGAGATTATAATCAACTCCAGGAACAGGTAACTACAGGGTGTTTGTAAATTCCCTTTACACTTTGTATGTTTAGCAATTCTGAAACATGAAGTACATGACGTCATCAAAAAATGTGCTCAACAGTTCATCGTAAATCAATTTGCAGCGGAGGGCTGTCGCCTGCTGGAGTAGTTCTTTGCATCCAAACAGAAGGTGTTATCAACGGGAGACAGAATTTGTTTGGTTAAACAAGTGTTTCGAAATGGAGGTGGATACAAACGGATGGTTGTTGAAAGACTTATGGCAAGATAACCTGATAAATTACCTCCTCATCGCATTACGGTTAAAAATTTGTTGAATAAGTTATAATGAATGCTTCATTGGTACTTTCCAGCTTCCCCAAAAACAGCGTTAAACCATAGCAGTAAAGTACTGTAACTAATTTAATGAATTTTTTAAGGGCATTTTTTGATGACGTCATGCACATAATGTTTTTTCAAACTTATTCAACATACAAAGTGTAGTGAGACTTTACAAACACCCTGTATTACAATGTAACTTGCAAGCAAATCGGAATATTCTTAAACTGGTGAATCGGCACAATAATAGTGGCACAGTAAAATCTAACGCAAGATGCCTTGTAAAGGTTATAACAAGAATCGTCATGGCACAAGTCGACTGTAGCCAGATGGAACATACACTCCAATATTACAACTGTCAGTTGCCTTGAAAAAGAGTGATAAAGCAGGGGTGGCCAACCTTTTTAGCAGGCGGGCCAAATTTCAGAAATAATATTTCCTGCCGGGCTACTCACCTAATTATTTTTTTTTAAATTTAAATTAAGCAAGCAAGCGTGCTACAGCCTCGACCACATCGTCGCTTCCCACTCCGCGGGCCGCAACATGAATCCCGGCGGGCCACATGCGCCCGCGGGCCTCGTGTTGGCCACCCCTGTGTTAAAGTATAGTGCAGATAGTGGTATATGCATATGATGTCTACAGTCTCCAGGTGATTGCCACTGTCTTAGTATTTGTTTATGTTAAAGTCTGAAGGTATGTTTGTTCGTTGCAACGTCTGAAGGTATATTTGTTCAGGTTAACGTCTCATAGTATATTTGTTAATTTTGACGTCTCGGGGTATATTTGTTCATGTTGAAGACTGCGAGTATTTTTTTTTTTTCATAGTAACGTCTGAAGGTATATTTATTCATTGTAACGTCTGCAGGCATATTTGTTAATGTTGACGTCTGAAGGTATATGTGTTCATTGTTAGTTGTGAAGGTATATATGTTCATTTTGACGTCTGAGAGTATATTTGTTCATGTTGACGTCTGAGAGTATATTTGATCATTTTGACGTCTGAACGTATATTTGCTTATTGTGGAGTCTGAAGAAGAAGAATGTGCATGAACCACGAACAATAATCAGACAAGGCGAGAATGACCGGTGGCCGCAGACGTGTGTTGTCTGTCCGGAATGACAAGAATGACCGGTGGCAGCAGACGTGTGTTGTTTGTCAGGAATGACAAGAATAACCGGTGGCAGCAGACGTGTTTCGTCTGTCCGGAATGACCAATAATACCTTGGATGGCCAGACAAACGATTAAAACTAACTTGATTAGAGAAATTAGACGTAGGCAGTCAATAATTTAGGCATTTTATTAGGAGAAACTAACTTGATAACTTTGAGACAACTGACAACCCTGATGGGAAAAGACCAAGGGAAAGGCAAAAATTTACGTCTGAATGTATTGCCCACATTACACTATCTAGACAAGAAAACAGACCCGCTCCATGGCACATGCTGATCGCATGAGATGTCCAACAACGACCGCCCACTCTTGTCGCCATTGCACATGCTGATGATGAATTACTTCGTGTTACGGCCTGGGTCTGAAGGAAAGTTCAAGGACATCCATGTTTATCGACACGGCATCCAGTCCTGTGATGGGACTGTCGCCGTTGCCTCGAAGCTGATGAACGAGTGTAGCGAGTGTTGAATGCGGCATTCAGTTTGTGGATGTCCCTGTGACTAGGATCAATGTGGACTCGGCACCGGTCCTACAGTGTTGGCGGAAACTAGAGTTCATCACAATCATGAGCAGCAGAGTGACTATATCAATTCTAGCTGACCTATCTCTCAACTACTGTCCAGCACTTGTCAACAACTGGGCAATCACTAGGAGTTCGTTTGTACAGACTGGTGACCGAACTGCCCACTATGACACCCTACAGACAGCCAGGATTCTAGTCTGTTTGTATGCGTTTTACATGTGTGCCAGAATCGAATACAGGTTGAGAACCATTCTACTAGAGGACAGCGAGCGCAGCGACCGCCATCTTGCTCATGCGGGTCACCCAAGTGCTGAGAGTTCACTCAAGCATGGCGGAACAAATATTCTGTTTTTGTACCTTGTCACAAATAGTTTACTGCCAAGATAGCCGATATGACACAACAGCCACCCCAAGATCAATACCATCAATCACTGCAGCGTGACGTGTATCGAAGCGGCAACCCCGCCATGTCTCGATCATCTAGATTACCCACATTCTAGCAGAAAAGCCAGGCATTGATGTTGCTGGCAGCTGCTGGTATCTGGCCATCTTAGACGGAATGGCAACTATCACAGCCCCTAGCAGAACTGCCAACCGGCAGGCTGGGCTGGGGGAGTCATTGGTGCACTTCATAGTCTCACATTGTGTAGCATTTTGCGTGCCCGTCTGTGGCTGGCCGTAGATCTGGCTGCAATACAGAAAATTCTGGAGCCACCATGTCCCACATACGGCGCTGTGTGCTGCAACCAGTGTCCCACATACGGCGCTGTGTGCTGCAACCAGTGTCCCACATACGGCGCTGTGTGCTGCAACCAGTGTCCCACATACGGCGCTGTGTGCTGCAGCCAGCCTAGCCAGTGTCCCACATACGGTGCTGTGTGCTGCAACCAGTGTCCCACATACGGCGCTGTGTGCTGCAGCCAGTGTCCCACATACGGCGCTGTGTGCTGCAGCCAGTGTCCCACATACGGCGCTGTGTGCTGCAGCCAGTGTCCCACATACGGCGCTGTGTGCTGCAGCCAGTGTCCCACATACGGCGCTGTGTGCTGCAGCCAGTGTTCCACATACGGCGCTGTTTGCTGCAGCCAGTCTGGCCAGTGTCCCACATACGGCGCTGTGTGCTGCAGCCAGTCTAGCCAGTGTCTCACATACGGCGCTGTGTGCTGCAGCCAGTCTAGCCAGTGTCTCACATACGGCGCTGTGTGCTGCAGCCAGTCTAGCCAGTGTCCCACATACGGCGCTGTGTGCTGCAGCCAGTCTAGCCAGTGTTCCACATACGGCGCTGTGTGCTGCAGCCAGTCTAGCCAGTGTCTCACATACGGCGCTGTGTGCTGCAGCCAGTCTAGCCAGTGTCCCACATACGGCGCTGTGTGCCGTAGCCAGTCTAGCCAGTGTTCCACATACGGCGCTGTGTGCTGCAGCCAGTCTAGCCAGTGTCTCACATACGGCGCTGTGTGCTGCAGCCAGTCTAGCCAGTGTCCCACATACGGCCCTGTGTGCTGCAGCCAGTCTAGCCAGTGTCCCACATACGGCGCTGTGTGCTGCAGCCAGTCTAGCCAGTGTCTCACATACGGCGCTGTGTGCTGCAGCCAGTGTCCCACATACGGCGCTGTGTGCTGCAGCCAGTCTAGCCAGTGTCCCACATACGGCGCTGTGTGCTGCAGCCAGTCTAGCCAGTGTCCCACATACGGCGCTGTGTGCTGCAGCCAGTCTAGCCAGTGTTCCACATACGGCGCTGTGTGCTGCAGCCAGTCTAGCCAGTGTTCCACATACGGCGCTGTGTGCTGCAGCCAGTCTAGCCAGTGTCCCACATACGGCGCTGTGTGCTGCAGCCAGTCTAGCCAGTGTCTCACATACGGTACTGTGTGCTGCAGCCAGTGTCCCACATACGGCGCTGTGTGCTGCAGCCAGTCTAGCCAGTGTCCCACATACGGCGCTGTGTGCTGCAGCCAGTCTAGCCAGTGTCCCACATACGGAGCTGTGTGCTGCAGCCAGTCTAGCCAGTGTCCCACATACGGCGCTGTGTGCTGCAGCCAGTCTAGCCAGTGTCTCACATACGGCGCTGTGTGCTGCAGCCAGTCTAGCCAGTGTCCCACATACGGCGCTGTGTGCTGCAGCCAGCCTAGCCAGTGTCCCACATACGGCGCTGTGTGCTGCAGCCAGTCTAGCCAGTGTCTCACATACGGCGCTGTCTGCTGCAGCCAGCCTAGCCAGTGTCCCACATACGGCGCTGTGAGCTGCAGCCAGTCTAGCCAGTGTCCCACATACGGCGCTGTGTGCTGCAGCCAGTCTAGCCAGTGTCTCACATACGGCGCTGTGTGCTGCAGCCAGTCTAGCCAGTGTCCCACATACGGTGCTGTGTGCTGCAACCAGCCTAGCCAGTGTCCCACATACGGCGCTGTGTGCTGCAGCCAGTCTAGCCAGTGTCCCACATACGGTGCTGTGTGCTGCAACCAGCCTAGCCAGTGTCCCACATACGGCGCTGTGTGCTGCAGCCAGTCTAGCCAGTGTCCCACATACGGTGCTGTGTGCTGCAACCAGTGTCCCACATACGGCGCTGTGTGCTGCAGCCAGTCTAGCCAGTGTCTCACATACGGTACTGTGTGCTGCAGCCAGTGTCCCACATACGGCGCTGTGTGCTGCAGCCAGTCTAGCCAGTGTCCCACATACGGCGCTGTGTGCTGCAGCCAGTCTAGCCAGTGTCCCACATACGGCGCTGTGTGCTGCAGCCAGCCTAGCCAGTGTCCCACATACGGCGCTGTGAGCTGCAGCCAGTCTAGCCAGTGTCCCACATACGGCGCTGTGTGCTGCAGCCAGTCTAGCCAGTGTCTCACATACGGCGCTGTGTGCTGCAGCCAGTCTAGCCAGTGTCCCACATACGGTGCTGTGTGCTGCAACCAGCCTAGCCAGTGTCCCACATACGGCGCTGTGTGCTGCAGCCAGTCTAGCCAGTGTCCCACATACGGTGCTGTGTGCTGCAACCAGTGTCCCACATACGGCGCTGTGTGCTGCAGCCAGTGTCCCACATACGGCGCTGTGTGCCGCAGCCAGTCTAGACAGTGTCCCACATACGGCGCTGTGTGCCGCAGCCAGTCTAGCCAGTGTCTCACATACGGCGCTGTGTGCCGCAGCCAGTCTAGCCAGTGTCCCACATACGGCGCTGTGTGCCGCAGCCAGTCTAGCCAGTGTCCCACATACGGCGCTGTGTGCTGCAGCCAGTCTAGCCAGTGTCCCACATACGGCGCTGTGTGCTGCAGCCAGCTTAGCCAGTGTCCCACATACGGTGCTGTGTGCTGCAACCAGTGCCCCACATTCGGCGCTGTGTGCTGCAGCCAGTGTCCCACATACGGCGCTGTGTGCTGCAGCCAGTGTCCCACATACGGCGCTGTGTGCTGCAGCCAGTGTCCCACATACGGCGCTGTTTGCTGCAGCCAGTCTGGCCAGTGTCCCACATACGGCGCTGTTTGCTGCAACCAGCCTAGCCAGTGTCCCACATACGGCTCTGTGTGCTGTAGACAGCCTGGCCAGTGTCCCACATACGGCGCTGTGTGCTGCAACCAGCCTAGCCAGTGTCCCACATACGGCGCTGTGTGCTGCAGCCAGACTAGCCAGTGTCCCACATACGGCGCTGTGTGCTGCAGCCAGTCTAGCCAGTGTCCCACATACGGCGCTGTGTGCTGCAGCCAGTCTAGCCAGTGTCCCACATACGGCGCTGTGTGCTGCAGCCAGTCTAGCCAGTGTCTCACATACGGCGCTGTGTGCTGCAGCCAGTCTAGCCAGTGTCCCACATACGGCGCTGTGTGCTGCAGCCAGCCTAGCCACTGTCCCACATACGGCGCTGTGTGCTGCAGCCAGTCTAGCCAGTGTCCCACATACGGCGCTGTGTGCCTGCAGCCAGTCTAGCCAGTGTCCCACATACGGCGCTGTGTGCCGCAGCCAGTCTAGCCAGTGTCCCACATACGGCGCTGTGTGCCGCAGCCAGTCTAGCCAGTGTCCCACATACGGCGCTGTGTGCCGCAGCCAGTCTAGCCAGTGTCCCACATACGTCGCTGTGTGCCGCAGCCAGTCTAGCCAGTGTCCCACATACGGCGCTGTGCCGCAGCCAGTGTCCCACATACGGCGCTGTGTGCCGCAGCCAGTCTAGCCAGTGTCCCACATACGGCGCTGTGTGCCGCAGCCAGTCTAGCCAGTGTCCCACATACGGCGCTGTGTGCCGCAGCCAGTCTAGCCAGTGTCCCACATACGGCGCTGTGTGCCGCAGCCAGTCTAGCCAGTGTCCCACATACGGCGCTGTGTGCCGCAGCCAGTCTAGCCAGTGTCCCACATACGGCGCTGTGTGCCGCAGCCAGTCTAGCCAGTGTCCCACATACGGCGCTGTGTGCCGCAGCCAGTCTAGCCAGTGTCCCACATACGGCGCTGTGTGCCGCAGCCAGTCTAGCCAGTGTCCCACATACGGCGCTGTGTGCCGCAGCCAATCTAGCCAGTGTCCCACATACGGCGCTGTGTGCCGCAGCCAGTCTAGCCAGTGTCCCACATACGGCGCTGTGTGCCGCAGCCAGTCTAGCCAGTGTCCCACATACGGCGCTGTGTGCCGCAGCCAGTCTAGCCAGTGTCCCACATACGGCGCTGTGTGCCGCAGCCAGTCTAGCCAGTGTCCCACATACGGCGCTGTGTGCCGCAGCCAGTCTAGCCAGTGTCCCACATACGGCGCTGTGTGCCGCAGCCAGTCTAGCCAGTGTCCCACATACGGCGCTGTGTGCCGCAGCCAGTCTAGCCAGTGTCCCACATACGGCGCTGTGTGCCGCAGCCAGTCTAGCCAGTGTCCCACATACGGCGCTGTGTGCCGCAGCCAGTCTAGCCAGTGTCCCACATACGGCGCTGTGTGCCGCAGCCAGTCTAGCCAGTGTCCCACATACGGCGCTGTGTGCCGCAGCCAGTCTAGCCAGTGTCCCACATACGGCGCTGTGTGCCGCAGCCAGTCTAGCCAGTGTCCCACATACGGCGCTGTGTGCCGCAGCCAGTCTAGCCAGTGTCCCACATACGGCGCTGTGTGCCGCAGCCAGTCTAGCCAGTGTCCCACATACGGCGCTGTGTGCCGCAGCCAGTCTAGCCAGTGTCCCACATACGGCGCTGTGTGCCGCAGCCAGTCTAGCCAGTGTCCCACATACGGCGCTGTGTGCCGCAGCCAGTCTAGCCAGTGTCCCACATACGGCGCTGTGTGCCGCAGCCAGTCTAGCCAGTGTCCCACATACGGCGCTGTGTGCCGCAGCCAGCCTAGCCAGTGTCCTACATACGGCGCTGTGTGCTGCAGCCAGCCTAGCCAGTGTCCCACATACGGCGCTGTGTGCTGCAGCCAGTCTAGCCAGTGTCCCACATACGGCGCTGTGTGCTGCAGCCAGTCTAGCCAGTGTCCCACATACGGCGCTGTGTGCTGCAGCCAGTCTAGCCAGTGTCCCACATACGGCGCTGTCTGTTCTGTGTATACGACGGCTCTGTGATCGCTATTCTGGTTTCTGGCCACAGCCTGTCTGAGGGATGTTCGGCTCTGTGATCGCTATTCTGGTTTCTGGCCACAGCCTGTCTGGGGAATGTTCGGCTCTGTGATCGCTATTCTGGTTCTGGCCACAGCCTGTCTGGGGAATGTTCGGCTCTGTTATCGCTATTCTGGTTTCTGGCCACAGCCTGTCTGGTGAATGTTCGGCTCTGTGATCGCTATTCTGGTTTCCGGCCACAGCCTGTCTGGGGGATGTTCGGTTCTGTGATTGCTTTTCAACTATACAAGGACGTAGAGCAGATCGCTTGCGTCCGGGGTCAAGGACAGCGTATCCATTTATACGCTACACATCGGCCTTAACCCCGTGCATGTCACAACACCAGGACAGGAGATGCTTTAGAGGACAGGAGAAGGAAAGCAGAGGAGGAGATAAGAACAGAAGAAGTAAAGTGAATAACTGGAGAAGACAATGGAGATCAATAGAAGAAGAACCATATGAGAAGAAGAGTTGTAGAGCAAGACTATTAGAACAATATAAGATAAATGAAAGATAATGAAAGTCATAGAGCAGGGGTGGCCAACACGAGGCCCGCGGGCCACATGTGGCCCGCCGGGGGTCATGTTGCGGCCCGCGGAGCTAGGTCAAATGAACATAAATGTTAACTTTATTGTACATATCACCAAAAGAACATTACATCATGAGTCGTTGTGACATTTTTCAAATATTGTCTGCCTATCAACGACACTTGGATTCCCTATTAAACTGTGTATTCAGAGGTCACAATATTAATTCGAGGCCAAGCCCAATTATCTAACCACAACCTTAAGCCGCCGGTACGTTTCGTTTGAAGTTGACAGGAGTTGGAAACTGCATCCACACGACCATCTGGTTGGTGACAAGAAGATGGGAGATAGCAACACTACTGCCCCCTCCCCCCACACCTCTTTCTCCAGCCCGGCCCTTTCCGATACACCATCCCCATCAAGCTGTCATGTTTCGTGCTAAAAGTGCGCCTAGGATAGGTACATGAAAAGAAAACGAGTGTGGATTGAATTGAGAAGTTTCTAAGGTTTTAACATTGAGAACTTAAGGAGTATTAGAAATGTTTTTCTAGCGACCAGCTGTATTTTCTGTATTGCATACAGTGGGGTTCTTTGGACTCCAGGATGGTGTACTGTACCTTGGCCGAACCTGAAGCATAGTACAAATGCTCTAGTTCTCTTTTGGAGTGGCTGATTCATCGGCATATGATGAAAAGGATTCGCCTTTATATTGCTGTAAGAGCGGAATTTCCTTAATATTATTTGCTCTCCAAGTTTACGACAACCTCAACATTACAGAACTCAATTGAGTGACTGATGAATGTATATAAGAGGTTGGCCTGGCCAACACCAATGTACCTACTACTCAAGTAAATGCACTAGCTGAGTCCTCCCTTCATGGCTAGTTGTTAAATTCAGGAGAAGGGTTATGAACATTGTCGAAACCTGGCAGTTATCCAGATGGACATTTACAAAACATGGATTGTTTCCACCTGGACATTTTAAAAATCTGAACTTTATCTATGAGGACATTTTGAAAACCTTAACGGCATTATCGTGGATATTTTTCACCCCCTGAAACTTATTACTGCCCGTCGTTTATCATGTATGGATAATTTTCATCCTTGACTGGTATCATTATGGATATTTATGACTCTTGAAGTTTATCTGCCCTATGGATGTGTATAACTCCTGAAGTTTATATGCCCTTTGGATATTTATAACTCTTGAAGTTTACCAGCCCTGTGGATATTTATAACGTCTGAAGTTTATCTGAACTATAGCCATTTATAACTCCTGAAGTTAATCTGCCCTGTGGATGTTCATAACTTCTGAGAAAATTTATTATCTGGTATATTTCACCGCTTGAGGCATGTTTCACTGGATACTCCCAAATCCGGAGCATTTAGCAGAATGAATATGTGCACCTTGGGAACTTATTAACCTGGCTAGTTCTACTCTAGTGACTTAAACATGAACATTCGTAAAGGGAATATTATGGATCATAGACTGTAGGAACCATGGTGGTTTAGTTTGTGAAAAGACCTTGTGGTATTAGATACAAACTCTCTGTTCCTGATATTTCTCTGAGTGGATGTTGTTGAAGGAAGAAATAATATTGGTTGGATATTGGCTGAGAACATCAGCGAGAAAGGAAAGGTATGATTAATAGAGATTATTAATATTATTTTGATGTGGGTTTTTGTTGTGTGAATATTCATTATGTGTATTTGAGGTATTATGTAACCATGGCGTCAACTACTAAAGACGATGGACCAAAGAAGAGAAAAATCACAGAAGAATTAAGAAGTATTCAAGACAGGTGGACTATATACTATTTTTTCGTGGAAATTAAAACAAAGCTCATATGCTTGATATCCAACGAACCTGTTTCTGTGTTGAAAGAGAATAACATCAAACGACACTACGAGATTAAACATGCAAATACGTTTTATAAGTACAAAGGGCAATTTCGACAAGACCAAGTATGACTTTACAAAAAAACATTTCTGCACAACAAAGGATAATTACTAGAGCCGGTTCAGAGTCAACATGCTATGTAAAAGCTAGTTATGTGTTATTTAAAAAAAAACGAAGCAATATTCAGATGGTGAAATGGTTAAGGGATGTTTGGAGAGCGTCGCTGAAACTCTGTGTCCAGAAAAGAAGAAGGATTTCTTTAAAAAAAATAAGTCTGTCTCGTCAGGCTATTACTAGGCGTGTAGACGACATTGGAAAATATATTGAAGATAGATTATGTGGTTGCTTCAGGATTTGAAATTTAAATATTGAGCACAACCCACTACTGGCAACGCCGATCGCATTCCGGTATATTGAAGATAATTTGAAAAGTCGAGCATCCGAGTTTATATTTTATGTGGATGAAAGCACAGATATGGCAGATACTGCCCAACTGGCAATTTTTATCGTGGGTGTTGATCATCATCATCATCTTCTTCCACTTCTGCAATCAGACGTCGTGGGGAGGATTAATTTGCGTTCCAGAACCCGGTGGGCGGCACTGGATAGTGTCATTCCGTGTGGCTGTACAATGTGTTTGATGTCGTCAATCAATTTTCTTCTTGGATGTCCTCTTGGTCTCGTCGCAGATGATCTTTGATGTAAGACCAGTGATGGTAGTTGCTGGTGTTGCATTCTAACAACATGGTCAAACCACTTGATCTTCTGTCTTTCAGTAAATGTTGCACAAGGTGTTGATCCCACAGTCTGTCTGATAATAGCATAATAGTTGACATCAATTTTAAAAAGACAGAAGAATTAGCGGCGCTGTATCCACCTAAGGACACTACTAAGTTACGAGATTTGTTAGATGTAGTTACATCGACATTGAATTGCTTTTTGTTACAACTTAACAACTTATCGGGCTTAACAACGGATGGTGCCCCAGCAATGGTTGGGAAACCCGAAGGTTTAGTAAAATTGATTGCAAATTAGGAATCCAAAGTAGGTAACACTTCAATGCTAAATTTTCATTGCATTAATCATCAGGAGAATTTATTTTCGAAGCCCCTCAAAATGTACCATGTCGTGAAAGTAGTCGTCAAAATAGTGATCTTCATGAAGTCGAACGGGTTGAGTCACCGTCAGTTCCAAGAATTTCTATTCTTTGGACTCAGATTATCATGACGTTACATTTTATGCAGAAGTAAGATGGCTGACCCGTGCCAAATTGTTGAAAAGATTGTTTTTTTTGCAACTCGAAATACAATAATTCTTTGCAAGCAAGTCGAAAAGTATCCCAGAGTTTGAAGACAAAGAGTGGGTTTGCGACTTTGCATTTCTGGTCGATATAACTAGCCACCTAAATGACGTTAATAATAATACTCATCTACAAGGGAAAAGTAAATTAATTAACAAGATATATTTTTTGGTTTACATTAAACCAGGCAAGCGTTTGAGCACGATCTCACCTACCGGGAAGCGACTATGTGGTCGAAGTTGTAGCACGATTGCTTATTTACTTTAATCAATAACAACAATTTTTTTTAAAAAATTAGGTGCGTGGCCCGGCAGGAAATATTATTTCCGAAATTTGGCCCGCCTGCTGAAAAGGTTGAAAAGGGGAAGAGCATAAAAAGAACAGGAGAAAAACAGGAGAAGAGCATAAGAAGATCATGAGAAGAACAGGAAAAGAACGTAAGAAGAATAGGAGAACAACATGAGAAGAACTGAGAACGGAGGAAAGAGAATAGCCTAGATGCTGAAGACCGGACTGTACCCGTGAAAGACAGTGTCACCTTGAATAGAAGTACGCAATACGCCTAGCCTTAACCAGGCGTATGCGAGACACCTGACTTCCCACGAACTACACGAGGGACAGATACCTCGTGACCACCGGGCAGTCGAGGGGAAGCCAGACGGGCTTTGGACTTGACAGAGAGAGGATGCGTGTTTGAGAGTGTGGCAGGATAGACTAGACCTGGGACTTCAGGATCTGAATAGCTGAGCCGTGTGACTTGTGCTTGTGTGTGTGGCTGCGATACGAGAGCGGAGTGGCTTTATTGTAACGTATTGCTGATGAGACATTATTATTATTGTGATTATATCCTATTGTAATAAATTGTATCTTATTGACTCATGCGTTTACGTCTCATCTATGCTCGCACTATCTACCTGTCTTGAACCCTTCACTTTCAAATACCTCTAGACGTTGACAATATAAATGGCAAATAACAGAGGGCCAAGTATAGACCCCTGAGGTATTCCAATATTAATGGTAATGGCTTGGGATAAAGATTTATTGTGTGATACTGCTTATTTTCTGTCTAATAAAAATGATTTTATTAATGTCATTATGTTAAAGCTTACTTTAATTGTTTCTAGTTTTTTAATTAGAATAGTATGATCTATCATATCGAACGCTTTACTAACGTCTATAAACACCACTCCACATAGAGTATTATTGTTAATATTTTGATGTCAGTTTTCTATCATGTTTGTTAAGGCCGCATGACAAGAATATTTTGGCCGAAACCCTGACTTACTGTCAACTATTAGCTTGTGGCGAACTAAGTGTTCTAGTGTTGTTTTGTGATTGTGCTTTTCTAGTGGTTTGGATAGTGAGGATAATATGGAAATTGGCCTATAGTCACTCATGAGACGACCTTCTAATGACCCGTTTTTTAAACGAGGATAAACTTTAGAGATTTTAAAGGCTGATGGGAGGTGACTTTGGTGAGACATTGGATTACATATAAAAGTTAGTGACTCACAGATCGCCGGTGCAGCATAGCGAAGGATCCGATTACTGATTCCATCTAGTCTTGATGAGTTATTTTTTTTAGGTTACTGCGATGAGTAAATACTTCAGTGGTCGTCATTAGCGGTATGTTACAGGGAATGTCTCTATAGCATTTGCTCTCACAGAATGATGATAATAACGATATGTCATGAGGCACATCTGGTACTGCAGCCTTCAGTTGGTTTATGTCAGACTGAAAGAAACTACTGAATTGATCACATGTAACCTGATTTGATGGTAGTGATTGTAATGACTTGTGTTTGTTTGTCAAGGTATTAATTGCTTTCCATATATCTTTAGTGTTGTTATTATCTATTATTAAGTTCTTAAAATAGTTTGTCTTTTCCTTTCGAATAACATACTGAACTTTGTTTCTCAGATTAAGGTACGTGATTAGATCTATAGTTTTATGTGCCCTGTCCAGATCACTCATAATTTCAGCTACCTCATGGGTGATCCAGGGGGGGGGGGGGAGGGGAGGGGGGGGGGGTTAGTGTAATGTTTAATTCGAACTTCCTTAAATGGACAACGTTTATCAAATACACTTAGAAAGGCCTTCAGTCAGTGGTCCAGAGCATAATCTGGGTCAGAAAGCTGGTAAACATAGTCCAGAGATGAGTTGAGCATGTCTCGTAAAAAGACATCTTGATTGAAATTTTTATAATGTCTATATTTTATACTAATGTGTTTGTGTTTCGGAGATTTTGGTACCGAATTTCGACTGCAAGCAACATACAGGGTGGTGATTGCTGATTGCATTAATAGGTACAGTACATTCTGTGATGTTGTCAGCACATACAGTATAAATGTGATCTATAAGTGTTGCAGAGGATTTTTTTTTTTTTTTTGGTGACTTACTGATGGAAGTTGTATGACTTTATTATGTTTTTCCATGTTTTGTTTGATTTGTTAGTGTCTATGTTGAAGTCTCCTAGCATTATCATTTTTCTCGCATTACTAAAGATTGCATCCACCATAGTAGTGAATTTTTCATACCAGATATTTCCTGCATCGGGGTTTCGATAAAGATAGCCAACTACTGGGGGTATGCGATTTTCAAGCTTAACCCCAAGCCATACACACTTAATCTCGCAGGTTTCAAAATCTAGCCCTTGGTCGACGTTAAGCGAATTAGAAATATAAACTGCAATACCCGTCTCTTGTATCTGATAAGGATTTCTTCTAATAACTTTAAAAACTCTGATAGCGATGTCATCATCTGAGATGTTACCATTTAATCGACTTTCACTAACGTCGAACATGTGAAAATTTTGATTAAGTATAAGTGATCGTTCGGGCAGTTTCCCTAATAGATGGCAGATATTTAAATGCCGGACTCTGAGCCCATCTTTACCGAGCAAGTGTCCATACTTATTAAACATTGCAACAATGCGTTATCATAAATTTTAAAAGCACAGAATGATTACAACTTACTTCCCTTATTACAATACAAACTCTAAAGTACAGAGAAACATTAATATCTCCGTCAATATATAAAAATACCCATACAGATCAGTAAGGAAGAGCAGTGAAGCCCCCCCCCCCCCCCCCCTCACCCACAGTAAAAAGACATTAAAAAGTATTATAAAAGATATACAACTAAATACCATCAATTAATGTAAATAATCATACAAGTCAATGTTTATAGTCACGTATCACCTATTACGTTAGTAGATAAAACAATAACCAAATATGCAGGTAAACGTTCTGGAGAGTCTCTTTCTTTTACCGAGATCCAGTGTAGCTTTGTAATGAATTGCTAGTAAATATCAGGTTGTTTTGGTCGTTAGTACAGCGACATTATAAGTGCCTGACGAAGTGTAGCTGGGCTAAAACGTATGAGGCTTACCATTTCTGGGTTACAATGAGATGGATACAGTTGATGTCTCACGGATATGTAACGACTACCAACTACAGGCTCTGATTCGTGGCTAACAAGAGGCTGTGGTGGCACATTGTTGTTGCTGATAGATGCTTCCTTGCTGGGGAGAATAGGAAAAATATCTTCGTAATTATTACCCTCCTGTGTGAAAGACGACGTATTGTACGGACTTGGTGTGGTGGAAGTGTCCCGTCTGGCTTGGATTTCAGGTGCAGTGGTTATGAGTGGTCTGCTCTCTTCTGGCCTATTGGTACTTGATGTAACGGGATTATGTTGTCTGGCTTGAGTTTCAGGTGGAGTAGCTAGAAGTGTCCGGCACGATCCTGTATTGGATGTATGTTGTGTCCGTTCTGAGTGTTTGATATTCGTGGCGAGCAAGCTGGTGCCCAATGTAGACAAATGTACTTGATATGTTTGATGAGCAAACTGGTGCCCAATGTAGAAAAATGTATTTGATATGTTTTATGAGCAAACTGGTGCCCAGTGTAGAAAAATGTATTTGATATGTTTGATGAACAAGCTGGTGCCCAATGTAGAAAAATGTATTTGATATGTTTTATGAGCAAGCTGGTGCCCAATGTAGACAAATGTATTTGATCTTAAAGAGAAGAAACTGATAGCACATGAGAAGACGTTGGCGAGACTACTGAAGACGACGAAGAAGAAAAAACAGAAGCACGTGAGTAGAACGTGAGGAAACAAGTACCGTACAACAGTATGGGAAGAACGTGAAGAAACAAGTGCAACGGTATAGGAAGAATGTGAGGAAACAAGTACAACAGTATGGGAAGACACGTTTAAGAGCATGAGAAAATAATAGAACAGGAGAAGAAAACTTTAAAAAAAAAAAAAAAAAAAAGATATGAACAATAGATAGCAATAGTGAACAAAGAGACAAACAAGAGATGAACAAGAGACAAACAAGAGATGAACAAGAGACAAACAAGAGACAAATAAAAGGTGAACATGAAACAAACAAGAGGTAAATAGAAGATGAACAAGAAACAGAAAGAGACAAACATGAGATAAATAAAAGATATACAAGAAACAAACAAGAGATGGACAAGAGACAAGTAAAATATGAACAAACGACAAACAAGAGACAAATAAATGATGAACAAGAGACAAAAACAAGACAAACAAGAGACAAATGAAAGATGAACAAGAAACAAACAAGAGATAAACAAGAGACAAATAAAAGATGAACAAGAGACAAACAAGAGACAATCATGAGACAATTTATAAATGAACAAGAGACAATTAAAAGAAAAACAAGAGACAAACAAGAGACAAATACAAGATGAACAAGAAATAAAAAAGAGACATATAAAATTGATTTATTTGGTTGTTTCGGGATTTGAGATTATAAAAGACAAACAAGAGACAAACAAGAGACAAATACAAGATGAATAAGAAACACACAAATAAGATTCAAATAAGAGACAAACAAGAGACAAACACGAGACAAATAGACGATGAACATGAAACACAAAAGAGATAAACAAGAGACAAATAAGAAATGAACAGGAGACAAACAAAAGATGAAACACAAATAAAGATCAGTTATTGGATAACTCGGACATGCTTTGGTTGGTATGTGGAACATGTCGCTGACAACCATCAGCGCCGCCTGGTTCCCCAACAAACCGGATCAGTGCTATTGTGGAACCATTGTGAACCAGCAGAGCTTGTCGTGTCCATTGTCAGGGTATAAACATAGATCTGTGATCCTAAACACAATGTTGCTGACGACGCGGCCAGAAAGAAGGGTGTCAGACCGTGACCAACCAACAACAATCACATGTGCCATCGTAGTTTGCCAGCACTTAGTTTAGAGGTATTGTCAGACCAGGTGGGGATCACAAAAAGATCCAGTCAACATAAACACTTGACAGCAGACTGCAGTATTGCAGACACGTAGATATAAGACACATATGCATATTATTGTACAGAAATGGAAATCTATTATAACATATGGATGTATTGATATATTGACATATCAGCTAGGATGGAAGTGAAAATGTGGGGGTGGGGGGGGGGGGGAGGTCTGGGATGTCAGGCATTGGTAGCACCTTTTGTAAGGATGGCTGCCATGCCCTTTTCAGGGCCGATCCTCCTCTGGTCAAAACCTGACATCCAGCTCAAGCCTGTGGCTCCTAGTAGCATGCGACAGCGGTATGCCTACCCAGCATGTGAAGACATGATTCAGTAGACTGCTCGGAAGAAATCATTGATAATTTAACGAGTAAGACGGCGTTTAGCTGCTAAGCGTTGTGGAACTAATGAGCACGGCAAGACACGTAGAGCGCCCTGGTCATTCACGGCACCCGTATTCGTCTCCAGTCGTCTTGACTTGTCTTGTCACTGGACTCAGATGGACTCAGGCGAGAGAGTGAGGTCGACGAATTGCGCAACTCTTCTTCACTTAAATCCAATTCATCGGGCAATTCATTCTTCATCCAACTTCATATATCACCTTCAAGCCTTGTGGTTATGGGGGAGCGGCGAGCGGCGAGGCGACTGGCGTGGGTACGCTGGCAGTCGTAGTCGCAGACCTGCACACAGGCGGCTCCAGCCATATGGTCGTCTTCTACTGACCGGAGCAGCAGTGGGATTGGGCAGCCCCTGAGTGACTGAGCAGCCCTCTATAGGAAAGCACTGTTCTCCCCCATAGCACGAGGAAGGGGTTAGAAACAGAGCCCTAAACATTGTCTGCTCCATCATTAACAAATCCCAGTGAAGCACAGTACAGCCTGTGAGAGAACTAGACAAATCTCCGTGAACCATAGTACAGCCTGGGAGAGAACTAGACAAATCTCAGTGAACCATAGTACAGCCTGGGAGAGAACTAGACAAATTGCAGTGAACCATAGTACAGCCTGGGAGAGAACTAGACAAATCTCAGTGAACCATAATGCATCCTGGGAGAGAACTAGACACATTCCAGTGAACCATAGTGCAGCCTGGGAGAGAACTAGACAAATCCCAGTGAACCTAGTGCAGCCTGGGAGAGAACTAGACACATTCCAGTGGACCAAGAAGTGGGGATAATATACTGGCACTGGATAGAACATTCACTGAGACATCCTGAGGACAATGCAACTAGACATTCTCTTGTCTGGAACACACAAGACAGGACATACACTGAGAGAACCTGATAATAATATAACTGGACACTCTGGTCTGGAACCCACAAGGCAAACGAAATAGCAGCACAGCTAAATACACACGGAGAAGAGAATTACAGACAGGGATGAATCAAACTAGGAGGACACGGATGGAGCTGCTCATCTCATCTCATCTCATCTCATCTCATCTCATAATGTTCCTCTTGTACCTTGCGGGATGAAGAAATAATTCGAGATAAAGTATAAACAGCGGGAGAGTGCCCGCTTATGGGCGTCATGTATCGATATTCCCGTGGACTCTGCTATTCCCTCCGTCCAACGTTTACGTGGTCGGCCTCTTCCTCTGCTTCCATCTGGTCTGTACATCAATGCTTGTTGTAGTATACTGTTAGTTGGTAACCTAGTTACATGGCCAAACCATTTGACTTGCTGCCTTCTAATAAGATCTAGTGCTGCTATAACCCCCACTTTAGTCCTGATTTCTTCATTTCTGATCTTATCTCTTCTTGATACGTTGAGTATTCTTCTCAGGAATCTCATTTCTTTTGTGATTTTTCTTTTCTCTTTTTCTGTCGTTGTCTAGGTTTGGCATAGGTAGCATAAAGTTGGTAGGAAGATTGTGTTGTAAAGTGCTTTCTTAGCAACGATTGTTACGTGTCTGTTCTTTAGTATTGGTGCTATTTGTCCAATGAACTGGTTTGCCTTATTCCATCTGTTTTCAATCTCGTCTTCTGATTTGACATTTGATTATATTATACTTCCTAGGTACTTGGAGCTCTTTACTTCTTTCAGAGGGTGGTCTTATGGGTGAATTGTTGTTATTTTTTCTTCTTTGATTATAGTCATTACCTCTGTTTTACTTGTGCTAATGTTCCTACTGTGTTCCTTACACACTTCGTTTAGACTATTCACGTGGTCTTGCAATTCTGCTTCTGATTTTGTTATTAGTATTTGATCGTCCCCAAATAAGTGTTCTTTAATGGTGTAATTTGCCGATGGTTCTTCTTCTGAGTTCTGTTCGTTTCTTTGCATATGCTGTCTATATAGGTTATGAACAAGAGAGGGGACAGGACACAAGTGCAGGAGGTGGGAAAAGGTTTGGCTGAGGGCGTATGTCACAGGGTCATGCTTGGCCTGGTTCGGTTGAAGGCCAAGCTCCACTCGGGACGACAGGTAACAGGAGAAGAAAGGTACAGATACAGTCGCCACTGACGAGCAACAATATGACGGCACTGGCCTGCATTAACCCAAAGTGAATGGGTTAAGTGCTTCGTATAACGCTCTGTCAACCCACAATAACCCAGTCTTGTCTATTTAATACCATCACGTCTAGTGCCTGGCTGACTGGCATAGGCGATCATGCGTCTCCACATCTTGCCATCTCCAACAGCATGTATCAGTTCATACGCTGTCACGTCTGTTGATCATACAACAGAATCGGTGCACACCCAGTGGGCTAGTTCAGATCTGGCGTCTCAACCAGTGGATTAGCGGGGATCCCAGTCACACCCAATGGGTCAACGAGGATTCCAGTCACACCCAGTGGGATAGCGGGGATTCCAGTCACGCCCAGTGGGTCAACGAGGATTCCAGTTACACCCAGTGGGATAGCGGGGATCCCAGTCATGCCCAGTGGGTCAACGAGGATCCCACTCAGACCCAGTGGACTAGCGGGGATCCCAGTCACACCCAGTGGAATAGCGGGAATCCCAGTCACACCCAGTGAGTCAACGAGGATTCCAGTCACACCCAGTGGGATAGCGGGGATCCCAGTCACACCCAGTGGAATAGCGGGAATCCAAGTTACGCCCAGTGGGTCAACGAGGATTCCAGTCACACCCAGGGGGATAGCGGGGATCCCAGCCACACCCAGTGGGTCAACCAGGATTCCAGTCACACCCAGTGGAATAGCGGGTATCCCAGTCCCACTCAGTGAACTAGCGGGGATCCCAGTCACACGAAGTTTGCTAGTTGTGATCCCAGTCACACCCAGTAGACTAACGGGGGTTCCAGTCACATCCAGTTGGCTAGCTGTGATCCCAGGCACACCCAGTAGACTAGCGGGAATCCCAGTCACACCCAGTAGACTAGCGGGGATCCCAGTCACACTCAGTGGACTAGCGGGGATCATCCCCTGCCAGACACAGGCTGCATCCCCCAGCGTGTGGCCGAGCGTCCACTGTCCCCGCATCACCCCCTGCCAGACATGGGCTGCAAGCTGCAGGCTGCATACCTCAGCTGGGTGGCCGGACGTCCACTGTACTCGTATCATCCCCTTCATCCTGTCACTTCACGATTCCCGACAACTCTGCAGATCTCCAGTTCCACCATACCTCAGGGGCTACACTAACAATTATCCCGGCTGCTGCAAGCCTACTGGGTGTGACTGGGATCCTCGCTAGCCCACTGGGTGTGACTGGGATCCCCGCTATTCCACTGGGTGTGACTGGGACCCCCGCTAGTCCACTGGGTCTGGTATACCAGTTATCTGTGCCACTGAGAGATATACCCGTTATCTGTGCCATTAACAGGTATACCAGTTACCTGTACCATTGATAAGTATACTTGTTATCTGTGCCACTGACAGGTATACCATTCGGTATAGCAGCTGGCAACAAACAAAGACACTTAATGGCGGATTTGGCAGAAGGATACATGGACAAACACATCCACCCACAAGCCAGGGAAAGGAAGTCAATGTTTTCTTACCCTGCATCCCCCCCCCCCCCCACCCCACCTTCCTTCCCCACATCACCCCAAGTATTTGTACTTCCCAACAATCAACATAAAACTACCTGACAACATCATCAACAGAGATAGCAACATGTACGGATGCGGGTTGTACATAAACCACAGGATGCTCTATACGCTCTGACTCCTGCTGCGACTCCCGTTATGACACCTGTTGTGACTCCTGCTTTTACTTCTGCTGTGAAACTGGTGTGACACCCGCTGTGACACCTGCTGTGACTCCCACTGTGACACCTGCTGTGACTCTTGCTGTGACTCCTGCTGTGACTCATGCTGTGACTCCCACTGTGACACCTGCTGTGACACCGACTGTGACTCCTGCTGTGACTCTTGCTGTGACTCCTGCTGTGACTCCCACTGTGACACCTGCTGTGACACCTGCTGTGACTCCACTGTGACACCTGCTGTGACTCCCACTGTGACACCTCCTGTGACACCTGCTGTGACTCCCACTGTGACACCTGCTGTGACACCTGCTGTGACTCCCACTGTGACACCTGCTGTGACTCCCACTGTGACACCTGCCGTGACTCCCACTGTGACACCTCCTGTGACACCTGCTGTGACTCCCACTGTGACACCTCCTGTGACTCTTGCTGTGACTCCCACTGTGACACCTGCTGTGACACCTGCTGTGATACTTGCTGTGATACTTGCTGTGACTCCCACTGTGACACCTGCTGTGACACCTGCTGTGACACCTGCTGTGATACTTGCTGTGACTCCTGCTGTGACTCTTGCTGTGACTACTGCTGTGACTCCCACTGTGACACCTGCTGTGACTCCACTGTGACACCTGCTGTGACTCCCACTGTGACACCTCCTGTGACACCTGCTGTGACTCCCACTGTGACACCTGCTGTGACTCCCACTGTGACACCTCCTGTGACTCCCACTGTGACACCTGCTGTGACACCTGCTGTGACTCCCACTGTGACACCTGCTGTGACTCCACTGTGACACCTGCTGTGACTCCCACTGTGACACCTCCTGTGACACCTGCTGTGACTCCCACTGTGACACCTGCTGTGACTCCCACTGTGACACCTGCTGTGACTCCCACTGTGACACCTGCTGTGACTCCCACTGTGACACCTGCTGTGACACCTGCTGTGACTCCCACTGTGACACCTGCTGTGACTCCCACTGTGACACCTGCTGTGACACCTGCTGTGATACTTGCTGTGATACTTGCTGTGACTCCTGCTGTGACACTTGCTGTGACTCCCACTGTGACACCTGCTGTGACACCTGCTGTGACACCTGCTGTGACACCTGCTGTGATACTTGCTGTGACTCCTGCTGTGACTCTTGCTGTGACACCTGCTGTGACTCCCACGTTGACACCTGCTGTGACTCCCACTGTGACACCTGCTGTGACTCCCACTGTGACACCTGCTGTGACACCTGCTGTGACTCCCACTGTGACACCTGCTGTGACTCCCACTGTGACACCTGCTGTGACTCCCACTTTGACACCTGCTGTGACACCTGCTGTGACACCTGCTGTGACTCCCACTGTGACACCTGCTGTGACTCCCACTGTGACACCTGCTGTGACTCCCACTGTGATACCGGCTGTGACACCTGCTGTAACTCCCACTGTGACACCTGCTGTGACTCCCACTGTGACACCTGATGTGACTCCCACTGTGACACCTGCTGTGACTCCCACTGTGACACCTGCTGTGACTTCCACTGTGACACCTGCTGTGACACCTGCTGTGACTCCCACTGTGACACCTGCTGTAACTCCCACTGTGACACCTGCTGTGACTCCCACTGTGACACCTGCTGTGACACCTGTTGTGACTCCCACTGTGACACCTGCTGTGACTTCCACTGTGACACCTGCTGTGGCACCTGCTGTGACACCTGCTGTGATACTTGCTGTGATACTTGCTGTGACACCTGCTGTGACACTTGCTGTGATACTTGCTGTGATACTTGCTGTGACACCTGCTGTTACACTTGCTGTGATACTTGCTGTGATACTTGCTGTGACACCTGCTGTGACACCTGCTGTGATACTTGCTGTGACACCTGCTGTGCTACTTGCTGTGACACCTGCTGTTACACTTGCTGTGATACTTGCTGTGATACTTGCTGTGACACCTGCTGTGACACCTGCTGTGATACTTGCTGTGACACCTGCTGTGATACTTGCTGTGACACCTGCTGTGACACCTGCTGTGACACCTGTGTGACATCAATTGTGACTCCTGCTGTGACATCTGTGTGACATCAATGGTGACTCCTGCTGTGACACCTGTGTGACATCAATGGTGACTCCTGCTGTGACTCCTGCTGTGACACCTGCTGTGATACTTGCTGTTGCACCTGCTGTGACTCTTGCTGTGACACCTGCTGTGACACTTGCTGTGATACTTGCTGTGATACTTGCTGTGACACCTGCTGTGATACTTGCTGTGACACCTGCTGTGATACTTGCTGTGACTCCCACTGTGATACTTGCTGTGACACCTGCTGTGATACTTGCTGTGACACCTGCTGTGATACTTGCTGTGACACCTGTGTGACATCAATGGGGACTCTTGCTGTGACAACTGCTGTGACACCTGCTGTGACACCTGTGTGACATCTATGGTGACTCCTGCTGTGAAACCTGCTGTGACACTTGCTGTGACACCTGCTGTGACACCTGCTGTGACACCTGCTGTGACACCTGCTGTGATACTTGCTGTGATACTTGCTGTGACACTTGCTGTGACACCTGCTGTGATACTTGCTGTGACACCTGCTGTGCTACTTGCTGTGACACCTGCTGTTACACTTGCTGTGACACCTACTGTGACACCTACTGTGACACCTGCTGTGACACCTGCTGTGACAACTGCTGTGACACCTGCTGTGTCTCCTGCTGTGACACCTGCTGTGACACCTGCTGTGACACCTGCTGTGACACCTGTGTGACATCTATGGTGACTCCTGCTGTGACACCTACTGTTACTCGTGCTGTGTCTCCCGCTGTTACTCTTGCTGTAACACCTGCTGTAACATTTGCTGTAACACCTGCTGTGACTCCTGCTGTGTGTCCTGCTGTGACTCCTGCTGTGTGTCCTGCTGTGACTCCTGCTGTATGTCCTGCTGTGACTCCTGCTGTATGTCCTGCTGTGACTCCTGCTGTGACTCCTGCTGTGACTCCTGCTGTGACTCCTGCTGTATGTCCTGCTGTAACACCTGCTGTGACTCCTGCTGTGTGTCCTGCTGTGACTCCTGCTGTGTGTCCTGCTGTGACTCCTGCTGTGTGTCCTGCTGTGACTCTTGCTGTGTGTCCTGCTGTGACTCCTGCTGTGTGTCCTGCTGTGTGTCCTGCTGTGTGTCCTGCTGTGACTCCTGCTGTGTGTCCTGCTGTGACTCCTGCTGTGACTCCTGCTGTGACTCCTGCTGTGTGTCCTGATGTGACTCCTGCTGTGTGTCCTGCTGTGACACTTGCTGTGACTCCTGCTGTGACACATGCTGTGACTCCTGCTGTGACTCCTGCTGTGTGTCCTGCTGTGACTCCTGCTGTGTGTCCTGCTGTGACACTTGCTGTGACTCCTGCTGTGACACCTGCTGTGACTCCTGATGTGACTCCTGCTGTGTGTCCTGCTGTGACTCCTGCTGTGTGTCCTGCTGTGACTCCTGCTGTGACTCCTGCTGTGACTCCTGCTGTGTGTCCTGCTGTGACTCCTGCTGTGTGTCCTGCTGTGACACTTGCTGTGACTCCTGCTGTGACACTTGCTGTGACTCCTGCTGTGACTCCTGCTGTGTGTCCTGCTGTGACTCCTGCTGTGTGTCCTGCTGTGACTCCTGCTGTGACTCCTGCTGTGACTCCTGCTGTGTGTCCTTCTGTGACTCCTGCTGTGTGTCCTGCTGTGACACTTGCTGTGACTCCTGCTGTGACTCCTGCTGTGTGTCCTGCTGTGACTCCTGCTGTGTGTCCTGCTGTGACACTTGCTGTGACTCCTGCTGTGATACCTGCTGTGACTCCTGCTGTGTGTCCTGCTGTGACTCCTGCTGTGTGTCCTGCTGTGACTACTGCTGTGACTCCTGCTGTGACTCCTGCTGTGTGTCCTGCTGTGACTCCTGCTGTGTGTCCTGCTGTGACTCCTGCTGTGACTCCTGCTGTGACTCCTGCTGTGTGTCCTGCTGTGACTCCTGCTGTGACTCCTGCTGTGACTCCTGCTGTGCCTCCTGCTGTGTGTCCTGTTGTGACTCCTGCTGTGTGTCCTGCTTTGACTATTGCTGTGTATCCTGCTGTGACTCCTGCTGTGACTCCTGCTGTGTGTCCTGCTGTGACTCCTGCTGTGACTCCTGCTGTGTGTCCTGCTGTGACTCCTGCTGTGACTCCTGCTGTGACTCCTGCTGTGACTCCTGCTGTGACTCCTGCTGTGACTCCTGCTGTGTGTCCTGCTGTGTGTCCTGCTGTGACTCCTGCTGTGACTCCTGCTGTGTGTCCTGCTGTGTGTCCTGCTGTGACTCCTGCTGTGTGTCCTGCTGTGACTCCTGCTGTGTGTCCTGCTGTGTGTCCTGCTGTGTGTCCTGCTGTGACTCCTGCTGTGTGTCCTGCTGTGACTCCTGCTGTGACTCCTGCTGTGACTCCTGCTGTGTGTCCTGATGTGACTCCTGCTGTGTGTCCTGCTGTGACACTTGCTGTGACTCCTGCTGTGACACTTGCTGTGACTCCTGCTGTGACTCCTGCTGTGTGTCCTGCTGTGACTCCTGCTGTGTGTCCTGCTGTGACACTTGCTGTGACTCCTGCTGTGACACCTGCTGTGACTCCTGCTGTGACTCCTGCTGTGTGTCCTGCTGTGACTCCTGCTGTGTGTCCTGCTGTGACTCCTGCTGTGACTCCTGCTGTGTGTCCTGCTGTGACTCCTGCTGTGTGTCCTGCTGTGACTCCTGCTGTGTGTCCTGCTGTGACACTTGCTGTGACTCCTGCTGTGACACTTGCTGTGACTCCTGCTGTGACTCCTGCTGTGTTTCCTGCTTTGACTCCTGCTGTGTGTCCTGCTGTGACTCTTGCTGTGACTCCTGCTGTGACACTTGCTGTGACTCCTGCTGTGACTCCTGCTGTGTGTCCTGCTGTGACTCCTGCTTTGTGTCCTGCTGTGACTCCTGCTGTGACTCCTGCTGTGACTCCTGCTGTGTGTCCTGCTGTGACTCCTGCTGTGACACTTTCTGTGACTCCTGCTGTGACTCCTGCTGTGTGTCCTGCTGTGACTCCTGCTGTGTGTCCTGCTGTGACACTTGCTGTGACTCCTGCTGTGACTCCTGCTGTGTTTCCTGCTTTGACTCCTGCTGTGTGTCCTGCTGTGACTCCTGCTGTGACTCCTGCTGTGACACTTGCTGTGACTCCTGCTGTGACTCCTGCTGTGTGTCCTGCTGTGACTCCTGCTGTGTGTCCTGCTGTGACTCCTGCTGTGACTCCTGCTGTGACTCCTGCTGTGTGTCCTGCTGTGACTCCTGCTGTGTGTCCTGCTGTGACACTTTCTGTGACTCCTGCTGTGACTCCTGCTGTGTGTCCTGCTGTGACTCCTGCTGTGTGTCCTGCTGTGACACTTGCTGTGACTCCTGCTGTGATACCTGCTGTGACTCCTGCTGTGTGTCCTGCTGTGACTCCTGCTGTGTGTCCTGCTGTGACTCCTGCTGTGACTCCTGCTGTGACTCCTGCTGTGACTCCTGCTGTGTGTCCTGCTGTGAATCCTGCTGTGTGTCCTGCTGTGACTCCTGCTGTGACTCCTGCTGTGACTCCCACTGTGATACCGGCTGTGACACCTGCTGTAACTCCCACTGTGACACCTGCTGTGACTCCCACTGTGACACCTGATGTGACTCCCACTGTGACACCTGCTGTGACTCCCACTGTGACACCTGCTGTGACTTCCACTGTGACACCTGCTGTGACACCTGCTGTGACTCCCACTGTGACACCTGCTGTAACTCCCACTGTGACACCTGCTGTGACTCCCACTGTGACACCTGCTGTGACACCTGTTGTGACTCCCACTGTGACACCTGCTGTGACTTCCACTGTGACACCTGCTGTGGCACCTGCTGTGACACCTGCTGTGATACTTGCTGTGATACTTGCTGTGACACCTGCTGTGACACTTGCTGTGATACTTGCTGTGATACTTGCTGTGACACCTGCTGTTACACTTGCTGTGATACTTGCTGTGATACTTGCTGTGACACCTGCTGTGACACCTGCTGTGATACTTGCTGTGACACCTGCTGTGCTACTTGCTGTGACACCTGCTGTTACACTTGCTGTGATACTTGCTGTGATACTTGCTGTGACACCTGCTGTGACACCTGCTGTGATACTTGCTGTGACACCTGCTGTGATACTTGCTGTGACACCTGCTGTGACACCTGCTGTGACACCTGTGTGACATCAATTGTGACTCCTGCTGTGACATCTGTGTGACATCAATGGTGACTCCTGCTGTGACACCTGTGTGACATCAATGGTGACTCCTGCTGTGACTCCTGCTGTGACACCTGCTGTGATACTTGCTGTTGCACCTGCTGTGACTCTTGCTGTGACACCTGCTGTGACACTTGCTGTGATACTTGCTGTGATACTTGCTGTGACACCTGCTGTGATACTTGCTGTGACACCTGCTGTGATACTTGCTGTGACTCCCACTGTGATACTTGCTGTGACACCTGCTGTGATACTTGCTGTGACACCTGCTGTGATACTTGCTGTGACACCTGTGTGACATCAATGGGGACTCTTGCTGTGACAACTGCTGTGACACCTGCTGTGACACCTGTGTGACATCTATGGTGACTCCTGCTGTGAAACCTGCTGTGACACTTGCTGTGACACCTGCTGTGACACCTGCTGTGACACCTGCTGTGACACCTGCTGTGATACTTGCTGTGATACTTGCTGTGACACTTGCTGTGACACCTGCTGTGATACTTGCTGTGACACCTGCTGTGCTACTTGCTGTGACACCTGCTGTTACACTTGCTGTGACACCTACTGTGACACCTACTGTGACACCTGCTGTGACACCTGCTGTGACAACTGCTGTGACACCTGCTGTGTCTCCTGCTGTGACACCTGCTGTGACACCTGCTGTGACACCTGCTGTGTCTCCTGCTGTGACACCTGCTGTGACACCTGCTGTGACACCTGCTGTGACACCTGTGTGACATCTATGGTGACTCCTGCTGTGACACCTACTGTTACTCGTGCTGTGTCTCCCGCTGTTACTCTTGCTGTAACACCTGCTGTAACATTTGCTGTAACACCTGCTGTGACTCCTGCTGTGTGTCCTGCTGTGACTCCTGCTGTGTGTCCTGCTGTGACTCCTGCTGTATGTCCTGCTGTGACTCCTGCTGTATGTCCTGCTGTGACTCCTGCTGTGACTCCTGCTGTGACTCCTGCTGTGACTCCTGCTGTATGTCCTGCTGTAACACCTGCTGTGACTCCTGCTGTGTGTCCTGCTGTGACTCCTGCTGTGTGTCCTGCTGTGACTCCTGCTGTGTGTCCTGCTGTGACTCTTGCTGTGTGTCCTGCTGTGACTCCTGCTGTGTGTCCTGCTGTGTGTCCTGCTGTGTGTCCTGCTGTGACTCCTGCTGTGTGTCCTGCTGTGACTCCTGCTGTGACTCCTGCTGTGACTCCTGCTGTGTGTCCTGATGTGACTCCTGCTGTGTGTCCTGCTGTGACACTTGCTGTGACTCCTGCTGTGACACATGCTGTGACTCCTGCTGTGACTCCTGCTGTGTGTCCTGCTGTGACTCCTGCTGTGTGTCCTGCTGTGACACTTGCTGTGACTCCTGCTGTGACACCTGCTGTGACTCCTGCTGTGACTCCTGCTGTGTGTCCTGCTGTGACTCCTGCTGTGTGTCCTGCTGTGACTCCTGCTGTGACTCCTGCTGTGACTCCTGCTGTGTGTCCTGCTGTGACTCCTGCTGTGTGTCCTGCTGTGACACTTGCTGTGACTCCTGCTGTGACACTTGCTGTGACTCCTGCTGTGACTCCTGCTGTGTGTCCTGCTGTGACTCCTGCTGTGTGTCCTGCTGTGACTCCTGCTGTGACTCCTGCTGTGACTCCTGCTGTGTGTCCTTCTGTGACTCCTGCTGTGTGTCCTGCTGTGACACTTGCTGTGACTCCTGCTGTGACTCCTGCTGTGTGTCCTGCTGTGACTCCTGCTGTGTGTCCTGCTGTGACACTTGCTGTGACTCCTGCTGTGATACCTGCTGTGACTCCTGCTGTGTGTCCTGCTGTGACTCCTGCTGTGTGTCCTGCTGTGACTACTGCTGTGACTCCTGCTGTGACTCCTGCTGTGTGTCCTGCTGTGACTCCTGCTGTGTGTCCTGCTGTGACTCCTGCTGTGACTCCTGCTGTGACTCCTGCTGTGTGTCCTGCTGTGACTCCTGCTGTGACTCCTGCTGTGACTCCTGCTGTGCCTCCTGCTGTGTGTCCTGTTGTGACTCCTGCTGTGTGTCCTGCATTGACTATTGCTGTGTATCCTGCTGTGACTCCTGCTGTGACTCCTGCTGTGTGTCCTGCTGTGACTCCTGCTGTGACTCCTGCTGTGTGTCCTGCTGTGACTCCTGCTGTGACTCCTGCTGTGACTCCTGCTGTGACTCCTGCTGTGACTCCTGCTGTGTGTCCTGCTGTGTGTCCTGCTGTGACTCCTGCTGTGACTCCTGCTGTGTGTCCTGCTGTGTGTCCTGCTGTGACTCCTGCTGTGTGTCCTGCTGTGACTCCTGCTGTGTGTCCTGCTGTGTGTCCTGCTGTGTGTCCTGCTGTGACTCCTGCTGTGTGTCCTGCTGTGACTCCTGCTGTGACTCCTGCTGTGACTCCTGCTGTGTGTCCTGATGTGACTCCTGCTGTGTGTCCTGCTGTGACACTTGCTGTGACTCCTGCTGTGACACTTGCTGTGACTCCTGCTGTGACTCCTGCTGTGTGTCCTGCTGTGACTCCTGCTGTGTGTCCTGCTGTGACACTTGCTGTGACTCCTGCTGTGACACCTGCTGTGACTCCTGCTGTGACTCCTGCTGTGTGTCCTGCTGTGACTCCTGCTGTGTGTCCTGCTGTGACTCCTGCTGTGACTCCTGCTGTGACTCCTGCTGTGTGTCCTGCTGTGACTCCTGCTGTGTGTCCTGCTGTGACTCCTGCTGTGTGTCCTGCTGTGACACTTGCTGTGACTCCTGCTGTGACACTTGCTGTGACTCCTGCTGTGACTTCTGCTGTGTTTCCTGCTTTGACTCCTGCTGTGTGTCCTGCTGTGACTCCTGCTGTGACTCCTGCTGTGACACTTGCTGTGACTCCTGCTGTGACTCCTGCTGTGTGTCCTGCTGTGACTCCTGCTTTGTGTCCTGCTGTGACTCCTGCTGTGACTCCTGCTGTGACTCCTGCTGTGTGTCCTGCTGTGACTCCTGCTGTGTGTCCTGCTGTGACACTTTCTGTGACTCCTGCTGTGACTCCTGCTGTGTGTCCTGCTGTGACTCCTGCTGTGTGTCCTGCTGTGACACTTGCTGTGACTCCTGCTGTGACTCCTGCTGTGTTTCCTGCTTTGACTCCTGCTGTGTGTCCTGCTGTGACTCCTGCTGTGACTCCTGCTGTGACACTTGCTGTGACTCCTGCTGTGACTCCTGCTGTGTGTCCTGCTGTGACTCCTGCTGTGTATCCTGCTGTGACTCCTGCTGTGACTCCTGCTGTGTGTCCTGCTGTGACTCCTGCTGTGACTCCTGCTGTGTGTCCTGCTGTGACTCCTGCTGTGACTCCTGCTGTGACTCCTGCTGTGACTCCTGCTGTGACTCCTGCTGTGACTCCTGCTGTGACTCCTGCTGTGACTCCTGCTGTGACTCCTGCTGTGACTCCTGCTGTGACTCCTGCTGTGTGTCCTGCTGTGACTCCTGCTGTGACTCCTGCTGTGACTCCTGCTGTGACTCCTGCTGTGACACCTGCTGTGACTCCTGCTGTGTGTCCTGCTGTGACTCCTGCTGTGTGTTCTGCTGTGACTCCAGCAACTGTAAGGCAGAGACTGTTCCAACAAGAGCTGCCATAGGACTGCCCCAACTGCAGGTCTTTTTGTGGAACACAGGCTACATGACCTCCGGGTGCCAGTTCTGGAGACACTGATTGTACTGTCTCATATATAACTCAGGGTGTCAGTTCTGGAGACACTGATTGTACTGTCTCATATATAACTCAGGGTGTCAGTTCTGGAGACACTGATTGTACTGTCTCATATATAACTCAGGGTGCCAGTTCTGGAGACACTGATTGTACTGTCTCATATATAACTCAGGGTGTCAGTTCTGGAGACACTGATTGTACTGTCTCATATATTCATAACTCATTGAAGGTACTATATCACTCATCTACATATCATTGAAGGCACTTTCCCGTAATGGCATACTTCAAATACAATCAATCAATGACTCACTTGACAGACAATCAATCAATGACTCACCGCACATACAGTCAATCAATGACTTACTTCACAGACAATCAATCAATGACTTACCCGAAAGACAACCCCTTGAGGACACCAATCTGTGAAAGTCTACCAGAGGTAGATCCCAGCGACGTCACAAACAAGACTGCCAACAGAACGTGTCTCTAACAATATATGTGGTATCACGTGGCTTTGGTCCGCCCTGTGATTGGTTGTAGTGACGGACGCTGTCGTCCGTGTGTTTCACACAATGATGTATCAGACGGGACCTAACGCACCTCAGCACATTCAAGTTCTCATCTGTGACACATTCAAGTCTATGATCTCATCTGTGACACATTCAAGTCTATGATCTCATCTGTGACACATTCAAGTCTATCTTCTCATCTGTGGCACATTCAAGTCTTTTTGTCATCAGTGACACACTAGACAATAAAGACATGAAAGAGAATGGTACAGGCAGCCCAGAATTCGACCTGATCGTCTGCACACGGTACTAACAGCTGGCTGAAGGGACACGTGCACTGTTGCCTACCGCCAACGGAAGACCGCCATGTCAGTTGACAATGTTATGAACATAATTGTCGCATAAACACAAACATGGATACATACAGGACAGATAACAAACAGACACGATTCCATACTGACAAATATTTAGACGCCTTTGCAATTGACGTCACGACACAAACAGGACAAAAACACAGCAGGCTTTGATTGCAAGGCTGACAATGTGACAGCTCAGGCACAAATAAGGCCCATTTCTTCCCCACCACAGATTGTTTCTGCAGATAGCGACACATTTCACTGTGTATAAAACATATTAGCTGAAACATATAAATAATATACCAAGCGTGTGATTGATAGTAGGAAAGACAGCCAATGTAGTGGAGCCAACATGCTAGTTAGTAGTTTCTGAAGGTGTCGTTCGATGGCAGCACCATCCACAATCAAGAGTAGTTTAGGACGGTCGCGAGCCCAGAAATCCACGGTGTCGCCATCACAGGGAAGAATGTACGTGCAATGGTTGTGGAAATTCAAGATCTAGTATTGGCCCGTCCCTGGGGTAATCTTCTACACAGATGGGCCTGTTGTGTTGTGTGACACAAACTGATGTACTCATCTACACAGATGGGTCTGTTGTGTTGTAAAACACAGACTGATGTAATCATCTACACAGATGGGTCTGTTGTGTTGTGAGACACAAACTGATGTAATCCTCTACACAGATGGGCCTGTTGTGTTGTGTGACACAAACTGATGTACTCATCTACACAGATGGGTCTGTTGTGTGACACAAACTGATGTACTCATCTACACAGATGGGTCTATTGTGTTGTGAGACACAGACTGATGTAATCATCTACACAGATGGGTCTGTTGTAACTGTACATCTAGTTAGGGTAACTAGTTCGGCTAACTGCACATCTAGTTTGGGTAACTGCACATCTAGTTTGGGTAACTGTACATCTAGTTCGGCTAACTGTACATCTAGTTTGGGTAACTGCACATCTAGTTTGGGTAACTGTACATCTAGTTCGGCTAACAGTACATCTAGTTTGGGTAACTGTACATCTAGTTCTGGTAACTACATTTAATTTGGGTAACTGTACGTCTAATTTGTGCAACTGTACATCTAGTTCGGGTACCAGTATAATTAGTCCGGGTATACATAGAAGTTTATACTTCCATAACTTGACCCTAGATACCTGTCTATGTGAAACACACGTCGTCTCGTCAGTCATGTTGCAATATAAATATAATACATGTATACTGCAATAGACACGTGAGCAAATAAACATATTCAGTTTATTTATTTAGAGGACATTCATACATTCTAGCGTCCCAACCAATTTCTATTCTAGAATTTTAACAATCCACTCAACTGACAGAAGATGTTAGTATGTTAACAATTCACGCAGCTGACAGAAGTAGTTAGAATGTTAACAATTCGCTCAGCTGTAAAAGTAGTTAGAATGTTAGCAATTCACTTGACAGACAAAAGTAGTTACAATGTTAACAATTCACCAAACTGACAGAAGTAGTTAGAATGTTAACACTTCACCCAGCTGACAGAGGTAGGTAAAAACGTTTAATAAATCCACTCAAATGACAAGTAATTAGAATGTTAACAATTCGCTTAGCTGACAGAAGTAGATAGAATGTTAGCAATTGATTTCAGGTGAGAGAAGTAGTTAGAATGTTAATAATCACTCGACTGATAAAAGTAGTTAGAATGTTAACAATTCATTCAGCAGACAGACGTAGTTAGAATGTTACAAATTCACTAATTGACAGGAGTAGTTAGAATTTTAACAATTCATTTAACAGACAGAAGTAGTTCGAATGTTAATAATCATTCAACTGACAGAAGAATTTAGAATGTTAATAATCACTCAACTTACAGAAATAGTTAGAATGTGAACAATTCACAGAGCTGACAGTTAGAATGTTAACAATTCACTCAGCTGTAGAAGAAGTATTTAGAATGTTAACAATTCATTCAGCTGACAGAAATAGTTAGAACGTTAGCAATTCACTTAACTGACAGAAGTAGTTAAAATGTTAGCAATTCTCACAGTTTGCGGAAGTAGTTAGAATGTTATCACGTCATGCAGCTGACAGAAGTAGTTGGACTGCTAACAAATCACCCAGCTGACAGAAGTGGTTAGAACGTTAACAATTCACTCAGCTGACAACAACAACAATAACAACAACAACAACAACAACAAAACTTTATTTTGAAAGGGTTAAGAATTGGGCACGCAGGCCCGTCTAACATTCCGCCCTTTTATCACTCTCTTTCATACATTATACCATTCACACATCATTCAAGGCTAACTGAAAACAGCAACAATATAAAATATATGCATTATAAAGGCATGTGGAAAAATTAAAAATCAATACTACACGACTCAGTAATAGTAATAACTGGTGTGGCACTTGTTATTAGCTATGTGGAATATACTGGCCTACCAAAAGGGGACTGGCTGTCATACTAGGGTTTTATTATTATTTTTACTTCTATTATTAAGGGGGAAGGTAATCCGTACTGAGATAGTGTTCAAATAATTTGCGATTATATGTATAGGGATTGGTGATGTCTTTTATTTCATGTGGAAGATTGTTCCACAGCTGAGCTGCAGAGTACGTTATGCTTGTTTTGTATAAGTCAATCCTAGGCTTCGGAATGTGTAATATATTTAATCGTTTACTGTCTCTAGCATTATATTCAAACAATGGTCAAAGGTAATTTGGGGCATTCTGATGTAGGATTTTGTGAATTAGTTTGGCCTTATTTAAAAGCAGACGTTTGCGGAGTGGTAGTAACTGAAGGCGTTTATGCAGGCTAGGATTGTCAGTTAAATGTTTGCTATACATTAAACTCATGGTTTCTGGAGTGAGTAAAGTCGCCTGGTGCTTGAATTGGAACAACCGTCCTAGATTGTAGAGCAGTAGTCAAAATGTGTCTGTATGTGAGAAGTATATAATATTTTCCTTGTGTCCTCATCAAGGAAGTTTTTAATTTTGGCGAGTTGGTAGACTTTTTTCGCTGTTTGTTTAGTGAGCGCTTGAACGTGAGGATTAAAGGTTAGGTTTCTATCAATGATGAGCCTAATGTTTTGTGCTCAATTACACTTTCTACTGGCATGTTATCGATGTGAAGTTGAAGTGATCTGTGTGAATTTAGAGTCTGAAGTCTTTGTCTGGTTGTTAATAACATAGATTTTGTTTTAGTGATGTTAATTTACATACGGTTCGCATAGCTCCACCTAACTACATTATTTAATTCTTGTTGCAAAAAATAGAATTATAAAAATACAGAAATAATTAGAATGTTAACAATTCTCTCAGCTGACAGAAGTAGTTAGAATGTTAAAAATTCACCCAGCTGACAGAAGTAATTGTTTAAAATGTGTGATGTCTTTTGCAGGACGTTGGCATCAAGCCCAGTCCGGGGATGATTATCTAGGAATCTAGGCAATGCAACATTCAGTAGCTTGCCATTGCTGAACTAGGAGTCCACATGACTGGTGCAGGTATTGAACCCCCAGGGCCATCAGTGAGCTGGAAGTTTACACCCGGACACTCTTATTCTTTCAGCTACCTAGATCCCAAGAAGAATTTGGATTGTCAACAAAACAACAAACAGTCTGTGCACACAATTAGTTTGTGAATAAGTACACCAGCCCATATATACATCAAATTTGTGAACAAACAGGATAGTTTTGATATAAATAAACATACACTTGACACATTGATATTAAATAGGCAATAATAACAAATGATGTTGAGACAATGGCACAAAATATTGCATACACTGATTCACACGTCATCGATACGTCATTGTGACAGCACATCGTAATATCAACAAGAATGTGACAGAATAAGGTGACATATTTACCTCAATCAATCAAAACATGTCACACAATAATACTTCAATAAAGATGCTGCAGACAAACGTTCGGCCTTAAAATGTCACATAATAATCTCTACATGATTACATGTCACACAACAATCATTCAGCCATGAAATGTCACACAATAATCTCTACACGATAACATGTCAAACAACAATCATTCAGCCATGAAATGTCACACAATAATCTCTACACGATAACATGTCAAACAACAATCATTCAGCCATGAAATGTCACACAATAATCTCTACACGATAACATGTCAAACAACAATCATTCAGCCATGAAATGTCACACAATAATCTCTACACGATAACATGTCAAACAACAATCATTCAGCCATGAAATGTCACACAATAATCTCTTCATGTTTACATGTCACACAACAATCATTCAGCCATGAAATGTAACACAATAATCTCTACATGATTACATGTCAAACAACAATCATTCAGCCATGAAATGTCACACAATAATCTCTTCATGATAACATGTCACACAACAATCATTCAGCCATAAAATGTCACACAATAATCTCTACATGTTTACATTTCAAACAACAATCATTCAGCCATGAAATGTCACATAATAATCTCTACGTGATAGCATGTCAAACAACAATCATTCAGCCATGAAATGTCACACAATAATCTCTTCATGATAACATGTCACACAACAATCATTCAGCCATGAAATGTCACACAATAATCTCTACATGTTTAGATTTCAAACAACAATCATTCAGCCATGAAATGTCACATAATAATCTCTACGTGATAGCATGTCAAACAACAATCATTCAGCCATGAAATATCACACAATAATCTCTACGTGATAGCATGTCAAACAACAATCATTCAGCCATGAAATATCACACAATAATTTCTACATGCCTGTCTCCCAGGTTTAGAGGTTAAGGACGTTGTTCGTAACCCCGTATACTCACGTACGAAATACAGCTGCGCGAGATTCGGTAGCGGATCGCGTCGCTCTGGTTACTTACGGAGGTATGTGAGCCGGCCGTTCAGAAAGTAATGGGAAACTATTCAACGTAAAACTTGCCACGGCATCAACAGCAGCTGAAAAATGCTGGTGTTGACTTGTCCTGTTCAAGAATATACGGGGAAAAGTCTCTACATGTTTGCATATCATACAACAATCATTCAGCCATGAAACATCACAAGCAATCTCTACATAAGTACACGTCATACAACAATCATTCATTCATGAAATGCCACACAATAATCTCTACATGATTGCATGACATACAACAATCATTCAGCCATGAAACGTCACAAGCAATCTCTACATAAGTACACGTCATACAACAATCATTCATTCATGAAATGTCACACAATAATCTCTACATGATTGCATGACATACAACAATCATTCAGCCATGAAACATCACAAGCAATCTCTACATAAGTACACGTCATACAACAATCATTCATTCATGAAATGCCACAGAATAATCTCTACATGATTGCATGACATACAACAATCATTTAGTCATTAAATGTCACACAATAAATTCCACATGATTACATGTAATACAGCAATCATTCAGTCAAGAAATATCATAAAATAATCTGTACATCTGAGAAATTCAAAACAATGTTTTCCCGTAGTGAATTTGAATAACGAAGACACAAACAATAGATTGCACGATTTATTGCCTGGCATATTTCGCTGCATCTCGTCAGGTACATACTGCAGAACTCACACAACTTACGTGAAATTAACTAGATAAATCCTTCAAGTTGAAATATACACAATTTCGCACAGTAATGTCGATTGTCTACCACGGTAATTTTAAGCTGACTAACATGTCTTTCTGTTTACACAATTCTGGCTTGCGTTGATAGATCATAATTGCTTCTGCAAATTTTAACAAGCGAGTATTCTGTGTTCTAAACAACACGCGAAATGCAGTCTCTCTGGACACAACATGGCGACTGGCAACAATGTGCCTGCCGATTGAAGACGCCGGGAGCTTCCGGTGTGTCGGCTCCTCGTGGCTATCATCTCCTGTGTGTTGTATCTTGTTGACCCATTGAGGTATGTGTTCTAACACCCGTTTGTTAAGCTGTCTCTCCGTTCGGCCAATGTAAACGGCCTGGCATCTACATGTGAATTGGTAAATACAATTGTTTGTGGCGTACAGAGGAACAGGCTCTTTGACTGTTGGTGTAGGAATGGGTACGGTTTTACATCTAATGACTGGAGTTGCCGCACAGAATGTTTGACCTACTGCTGTAGTAAGCCGGTCTTGTAGACGTTGCATTACGTCATCCCCTCGAAAGGTTAGCTGGATGAATACCTTGAGTTAACTCAAGGTATTCATCCAGCTAACCTTTCGAGGGGATGACGTAATGCAACGTCTACAAGACCGGCTTACTACAGCAGTAGGTCAAACATTCTGTGCGGCAACTCCAGTCATTAGATGTAAAACCGTACCCATTCCTACACCAACAGTCAAAGAGCCTGTTCCTCTGTACGCCACAAACAATTGTATTTACCAATTCACATGTAGATGCCAGGCCGTTTACATTGGCCGAACGGAGAGACAGCTTAACAAACGGGTGTTAGAACACATACCTCAATGGGTCAACAAGATACAACACACAGGAGATGATAGCCACGAGGAGCCGACACACCGGAAGCTCCCGGCGTCTTCAATCGGCAGGCACATTGTTGCCAGTCGCCATGTTGTGTCCAGAGAGACTGCATTTCGCGTGTTGTTTAGAACACAGAATACTCGCTTGTTAAAATTTGCAGAAGCAATTATGATCTATCAACGCAAGCCAGAATTGTGTAAACAGAAAGACATGTTAGTCAGCTTAAAATTACCGTGGTAGACAATCGACATTACTGTGCGAAATTGTGTATATTTCAACTTGAAGGATTTATCTAGTTAATTTCACGTAAGTTGTGTGAGTTCTGCAGTATGTACCTGACGAGATGCAGCGAAATATGCCAGGCAATAAATCGTGCAATCTATTGTTTGTGTCTTCGTTATTCAAAATCTGTACATCATTACAAGTCATAAAACCTTCATTCAACCATGAAATGTCACACAATAAGCTCTATATGATTACATTTCATACAATAATCATTCATTCATGAAATGTCACACAATAATTTCTACATTAGTGTCAGGTCTTAGTCAGATATGACTGAGCTACCGTAAAACGGTAGACGGCACTACCTGCTTTCTGTCAGCACCGAATGTTGGGCGGCGTTTACCAAACCCGACACCCCACATTGTGCCAATGGCTTCCGGTGGAAGAGCACAACTGGGAGGGTACAAGCCTTATCCTGGTGCGAGGAAATGCAATCTAAAAACAAAATGTCATGGCAGGGCAGACCAGGCCCTAAGCCTTGGTTGGTGGCTGGTCTAGGATCGAAGCTCCGACAGGCGGTCGGTTAGAGCATTGCTTTGTTGATCCGGCAGCTTCTGCAGCTTGTCTTGTTCCAGATGTATTGGTGTTACCATTCCTCTGGAGTGAATTAGACAGCCCGAGAGAGGGATCATGCTGCATGGGCAACACATGTTCTCTATATTTTTAGTCCAGGCTTTGTGCTATGGAGAGGTATAACTCCGTCCCTGGTCTTAACCGGTCTCGGAATGAAAGCGAGACCTAGCATTTACGGGCTATAAGTCCTTGTCAATTGGCGTAGACATGGGGCGCCACTCGGAGTCTCTGACGGTGGGAGACACCTACAGGTGTCACTGATCAGCTACCGCCCGCCTCAAGCTGGGCAGTCCCCGGATAATTCGGTGCTGATCCGCCACAGCCTGCTTGCCTCAATGATTGCTTGGGGCTAGGACAAAATCTGAATCGTAGGCTGTCCAACAAATGCACCAGGTACTAATAAACAGAAGAATAGAAACTTCAAGGTACGACTTGTAACCTGGAACGTAAGAACCACGTGTCCAGGATTTTCCACTGACCTGAATATTATTGACGAAGTGAGAAGAATGACTGTGATTGATGCTGAACTCAGTCGTCATAACATTGATATTACTGGCCTGAAGGAGACTCGCCTCGCTGAGGAAGGTTCAGGGGTTCTGGAACAATCTAAAAACTAAGAGGGAAGACCAGGAGAACTTTTAATTAAATAGCGGTGGGAATTATTAGTAGTGACACTCTTCGCTGACTGTTGAACGAGATGACGGAGCGCGTATGGGAATGTCCTGAGTGCAGTGATGCCAGTTCTTTGCTCAACTCAGTTCTTCTGCATTAGTCATATTCTCCCAGAGGGCCATCACCGCAGCGGCCTTATCATGCATCAAATCACCCCTTAAAGAAGCGGCATCAGCCATTCTGCCTGTTCATTTCCAACCACACCAGAGTGTCCTGGAGAAAAGATCCAGCGAATGCTTACAACCCGCGATCTCTGAATCGATGCAAGCCATTCTGCGAGAAGCATGCCAGTCTTCACCTCTGTCAGTGTGCTTTGTGAATCAGTTAAAATCACAACATGAATATACATTTTGTTCTCCAATCAGCGGAAAGCTGCAGTAACCTCCCCCACCTCCATTCTCAGACTTGAGGTTGGGGTGTCATATGCCAAGCTCTCCTTTACTAGACAACGGCCATTTTCTTTTGCTGTGAATCTCTGGGCACTATTTTTTGCCTCTTACCACAGAGCCATCGGTATAGATAATCACATCGCCAGGACGAGAGTGGTCATAATTAACTGCTGAATTTCAGCTTCCGTAGTAGCCGCTGGTCATTTCCTACACTCATGGACCCGTGTGATTATAATCCCACACAAGTCTGCATTTCTATTCGGCATTCTGACCCACTCCTTGCCTCTACCAATCTTCTCAAGTTGGCACACATCTCTGATATCTTCTGTCTGAACCATCCATGATCTTCCTCTTAGCAGCCTTGGATCCTTGACTGCGTCCATGAATCAAGCAAGTGGTGTTCCTTGTCAGAAGCTACCTTGAGGTATGACCCCGCCTGCAGCCCATTGAGTCTGTCTGCAATGGTGGTCGGCAAGGCCAGGATGTATTGCATACACACTATTTGGGCATCTCTTGTACACCCCAGAATCATCCTCGTGCTAGCTGAATCTTTGAGATAGTGAGCATTCCCAGTACATACTCTACCAATGAAATGATTAAGTGCTGAAACAGTGTGAATAGCATTTTCTGCTCCATGTCCCTTGTTGCCATACTCTTCAGTACATTGAGCCCCTTCCGACATTTTGTAACTACCACTTCAACATAATCCCTTAAGGACAAGCTTCTATCAATTGTGATTCCCAGGTACTTAAGTCTGCTTTCTCTAATCACATTTCTACCGTTTATTATAAGGCTTGGGAGGTCAGCTTTAACAATCCTATTGTCCAGAGAGCACCACAAGACAGCCGCCTTTTCTGGATTAATGACAGCATTCACCTCCATGCACCTATCCATCACTTTGTCCATTGTCGTTTGCAGCTCCTGAGCTGTTTGATTTCTCTCCCTCCCCTGCGTTGTACGAGAATATCATGGGCAAATGCTATTATTCTTCCAGCCCCTGGAGCTTCCAGGCTTGCAATCTTGCTCGCATACACATCTTCATGAAGAGTACAGGAGATTTCTTGATCCCTGTGGTAGTCCGGGGCTATGATACATGGCTCTGAGGTCCATGTAGACAGCCAGAGAACCATTCTACGAGAATGCAGAACAACTGCTTGTCCAGTTCATCAATAACGGACAGACTCTCTTCTCCACAACAGCGTGCATTAACATATTATATCTGACTGTTGTACGCATCCTCGAGATCCTGTGCTGCCACCGCAGTCTCCTGTATGATTTGGAACCCTTCATAAACATCATAGGCAAAAGTGGCTGCATTTGACCAAGTATCTTTCCCTGACTGGTAACTTCCCAAGCCTTTTGGGAAGAGCTTTCCCTTTCTAAATATTCCTGAAACTTAACAGCGACGACCTTCTCAAGCACCTTGGCAAAAGTGTTATTTAGGGTGATAGCCTAAACACATTTAGCTTTGAATGATCTTTGCCTGGTTTAAGAAGTGGTGTTACCTAGCTGTGCACCCAATCCTGGGGTACTGATAACATCCTGAGGCGCAGGTTTAAAGCAAAAAGCTATCTCCATAAGTTCTCCATCACTCATATCCCTCATGTGGGCGTACCTAACCCCATCGGCACCCGGTGCGGTATTTTTTGTTTTATTTTTAAAATACATTTTTGATATCTTACGGCTGTATGATATCTTCACAGTAGGTATCTTTAATTGTACCTGAGAAATCGTCTCTAAATCTCTGATTCCCCCATCGTTCTCATCTGTCTGTGCTTTAAATCTCTACAGGAAAACTTACTCTTTCTCTGTGTCCGTTGTGAAAGGCGTACCACTATCTCTATATACAGTAGTACCCACTGTGGCTGAAGAATCTTTCCTTTGCATCTGTCTGTGCAATTTCCAGAACTTTCTCAGTGTCTTATCTCCTCCAATCTCATTCATATAGTGTTCCCGTATCGCTCTTTTTGGTCTCTGCTGGACAGCGCTTGAATTCTTCCACCTCCTGTTTCTTTTCTTTCGAAACATTCTCTATTTCCTCTTGTGAGCTTTGGAGTGTCCACTGTCTGTAACAGCTTAACTGCCGCTCTCTTGTATTTCCATGTCCTTCTACCTCGGAGGTCCACCATGGAGGCTGCACATAATTAGGTTTGCTAGTGACACTGCATGCCTCGGAGGTTCACCGGGGAGGCTGCACATAAGTAGGTCTGCTAGTGACACTGCATGCCTCGGAGGTTCACCGGGGAGGCTGCACATAAGTAGGTCTGCTAGTGACACTGCATGCCTCGGAGGTTCACCGGGGAGGCTGCACATAAGTAGGTCTGCTAGTGACACTGCATGCCTCGGAGGTTCACCGGGAAGGCTGCACATAAGTAGATCTGCTAGTGACACTGCATGCCTCGGAGGTTCACCGGGAAGGCTGCACATAAGTAGATCTGCTAGTGACACTGCATGCCTCGGAGATCCAACGTGGAGGCTGCACATAAGTAGGTTTGCTAGTGACACTACATGCCTCGGAGATCCAACGTGGAGGCTGCACATAAGTAGGTCTGCTAGTGACACTGCAAACCTCGGAGGTTCACCATGGAGGCTGCACGTAAGTAGGTCTGCTAGTGACACTGCATGCCTCGGAGGTCCACCATGGAGGCTGCACATAAGTAGATCTGCTAGAGACACTACATGCCTCGGAGATCCAACGTGGAGGCTGCACATAAGTAGGTCTGCTAGTGACACTGCAAACCTCGGAGGTTCACCATGGAGGCTGCACGTAAGTAGGTCTGCTAGTGACACTGCATGCCTCGGAGGTTCACCCACATAAGTAGATCCGCTAGTGACACTGCATGCCTCGGAGGTTCACCGGGGAGGTTGCACATAAGTAGGTTTGCTAGTGACACTGCAAATCCTCTGCCTGAGGTTTCCCAGAAGGGTGTTTCCCCTCTCATATGTAAAGGACATGTGTGCTCTCACAGCCTTGGTATTATTGGACTTAGAAATCAATACTGAACAAGGCAGCTGGTCACTCCCATGATCACTCGGGACAGTCCATTTGACATCCAACACAGCCGACTGAGTAACGAATGCCAGGTCAATAGCCGTGTCTGCATCACCAGGCCTCATCCCCATTCTCGTTGGCCTCCTCCCATCGCTTATGCAGACTACTTCTAGATCCAACATGGCTTCTGCAAGAGCATTTTCCTGTGGGTTGTCCCCAGCATTGTCCCACTCTCTGTTGCATGTATTCAAGTCTCTACAAGTGAGAAGCCTACTGTCTGGGATCTCCTCCAGCTCCTTTAGCCAGTCCCATCGTTCCTTTATGACATAAGAACCCACCGCGGCACACACATGTATTAAGTTTAAGCTCTCTATCGTTATACCCTGCACCTCTCTGGCATTGTTATTCCGTGTGGAACCTCCTGTTCTAATCCCGTCTTCACAAGCAGACCCTGCACATATCTCCCGTGTCCAGACGGATTAATGTGCCTGACGTGGCACTGGTAATTATCTCCATTCAATTCTTGCAGCACGATGACATCAATCACACAGTGAGACATGTGTGCAGACAATTTGTCATAAAATAAGACAATCGTGCAGGCAATCAATCATACAATAAGACAATAATACAGATAATTAATCATTCAATGATACAATTTCAAAATTAATCACAGAGTGAATCACAGGTAATCTTAATTATAATATGTATTTTTAAAAAAGGTTTATAATTTATAACACAATTCAAAAATAGCATTATTGATATGTGATCATGCGAGTGGTCTGTAATATAACTTGATGGATATTCGTTGACCGGGTCTGTAAAATATTGTGACGAATATTCGTTGACTAGATCTCGAAGATATTGTGACGGACATTCGTTGACAGGATATGTAAGATAATGTGACGGATATTTGTTGACAGGGTCTGTAAGATAATGTGACGGACATTCGTTGACAAGAACTGTAATATAACTTGATGGAAATTCGTTAACTAGGGCTGTAAGATATTGTGACGGATATTCGTTGACCAGGTCTGTGACATGACGAAAGGCCCCTGTTTTAAGACTTGTGCTGGATGTTCCCAGTGGCCAGGTCGTGGTATATTTCAGACTCCAGAAATCTCCGGTAGGAATCTTTCTCCATGAGAGCCTGGACCCTCCTCTGGGCCTCGTCAAACGTCTGCCTGGTCGGGTTGCCCGTCACACTCTCGTACGTGTAGTTTCTGGTCCTCGAGTCCAGGTTGATCTGAAACAGCAGACATGTATAATTTACTTATCTATGTAACAGTAAACAGCAGACATGTATAATTTACTTATCTATGTAACAGTAAACAGCAGACATGTATAATTTACTTATCTATGTAACAGTAAACAGCAGACATGTATAATTTACTTATCTATGTAACAGTAAACAGCAGACATGTATAATTTACTTATCTATGTAACAGTAAACAGCAGACATGTATAATTTACTTATCTATGTAACAGTAAACAGCAGACATGTATAATTTACTTATCTATGTAACAGTAAACAGCAGACATGTATAATGTGCTTATCTATGTAACAGCACACAGCAGACATGTATAATTTACTTATCTATGCAACAGTAAACAGCAGACATGTATAATTTGCTTATCTATGCAACAGTAAACAGCAGACATGTATAATTTACTTATCTATGTAACAGCAAACAGCAGACATGTATAATTTACTTATCTATGTAACAGCAAACAGCAGACATGTATAATTTACTTATCTATGTAACAGTAACCAGCAGACATGTATAATTTACTTATCTATGTAACAGCAGACAGCAGACATGTATAATTTGCTTATCTATGTAACAGCAGACAGCAGACATGTATAATTTACTTATCTATGTAACAGCAGACAGCATACATGGGTAATTTACTTATCTATGTAACAGCAAACAGCAGACATAGGTCATTTGTTTATCTATGTAAAAGCAAACAGCAGACATGTATAATTTACTTATCTATGTCACAGCAGACAGCAGACATGGGTAATTTACTTATCTATGTAACAGCAAACAGCAGACATGTATAATTTACTTATCTATGTAACAGCAGACAACAGACATGGGTAATTTACTTATCTATGTAACAGCAGACAGCAGACATGGGTAATTTACTTATCTATGTAACAGCAAACAGCAGACATGTATAATTTACTTATTTATGTAACAGCAGACAGCAGACATGGGTAATTTACTTATCTATGTAACAGCAGACAGCAGACATGGGTAATTTACTTATCTATGTAACAGCAAACAGCAGACATGTATAATTTACTTATCTATGTAACAGCAGACAGCAGACATGTATAATTTACTTATCTATGTAACAGCAAACAGCAGACATGGGTCATTTGCTTATCTATGTAACAGCAGACAGCAGACATGGGTAATTTTCTTATCTATGTAACAGCAGACAGCAGACATGGGTAATTTACTTATCTATGTAACAGCAAACAGCAGACATGTATAATTTACTTATCTATGTAACAGCAGACAGCAGACATGTATAATTTACTTATCTATGTAACAGCAAACAGCAGACATGGGTCATTTGCTTATCTATGTAACAGCAGACAGCAGACATGGGTAATTTTCTTATCTATGTAACAGCAAACAGCAGACATGGGTAATGTGCTTATCTTTGGAATAGCAAACAGCAGATATGCATTATTCACTTTTTTTTGGAACAGAAGAGAAGAGACATGCACGAGGAAAGTCCTTAAGCAACAGACAATTTATTAAAAAGCGCATGGAAGAGAATGGACAACGTAACATCTTCTTTGTGGACTCAAACTGGCTCTTAAGCATTGCCCCATATGAGGGTTTGTGAGGATCGAGCAGTTTGCACTTGAGCAATAGCGATTGCAAAATGGCTGTCCCACTATCAAATTGCACAGTGGAAGAACAACGAGGTGTTATTTTTGTATTTATATTGTCAGAGAGTGTGACACCTTGTGAAATCAAGAGAAGAGTGACGCTACTGTATGGAGATTACTGTTTGAGTCACGATAGATTGTATTAATGTGTAGACAGATGTTTAAGGGCCCTATGTTGGTATATATCTAGGCAAGGTGTGAAACTGTGACTAGTGTTGGATACAGTGACATGCTAGTGAACCAACTGTGACTAGTGTTGGATACAGTAACATGTTGCACACAATGAACAACTGGGATTAGAATTAAATTGTTAAAAGACACAGATTATGGTCGTCACTAGGAAGAATGAAATACCACAATGTAATATACAAGTAAATGGAAATATTCTTCAACAAGTGAATCAGTACAATTATCTCGGAACAGTCATAACTTCTGATGGGAGATGCCTTGAAGAGATTAGAACAAGAATCGCCATGGCGAAAGTAGCCTTTAGCAAGATGAAAAACATACTGACCAATTAAAAGAAGGCAATTGAAACGAGAAAAAGAGTGTTGAGGGGATACATAGAGCCTGTTCTTTTGTATGGATGTGAAGCGTGGACAATGAGCAGTCAAGTTGAAAAACATCTGATGGCTGCAGAAATGTGGTTTCTGAGGAAAATGCAAAGAATACCATGGACAGACAGAAAAACCAATGACCAAGTACTACAGGAGACAAATGAACATCGTAAATTGATTAGAGAAATTAGACGTAGACAGTCAAATATTTTTTGACATGTTATGAGAAGAAATGGATTGGAGAACTTAGTGACAACTGGCAAGATCGAAGGGAACAGACAATGGGGAAGACCGAGAAGTAAATACCTGGACGGATTCACCACAAGGCATGGTCGAGACAGTAACACTGAGTTGATCTACGACTCTGTTGATCGAGTGAAATGGCGAGTCATGACCACCCACGCTTTCCGGCATGGCACATGATTGATTGATTGATACATCTCCCATCTCTAAGAACAGTGAGAACTACATACTCTAGTACTATCGCCTCTTCATCTCCCATCCCTGATAACAGTGAGAACTCTACACTCTTGTATTCTCCCCTATACATCTCCCATCTCTAAGAACGGTGAGAACTATATACTCTAGTACTATCGCCTCTTCATCTCCCATCCCTGAAAACAGTGAGAACTCTACACTCTTGTATTCTCCCCTATACATCTCCCATCTCTAAGAACAGTGAGAACTACATACTCTAGTACTATCGCCTCTTCATCTCCCATCCCTGATAACAGTGAGAACTCTACACTCTTGTATTCTCCCCTATACATCTCCCATCTCTGATAACAATGACGTAAGTGCACTATAATGTTGTCCTCTGCCCGATGTCCCATTTCATGCAACATTGTGTGATATCTGACTACGCCAGGATCCATGACTAAGATAGCATGAAGATCTAAGGTAGTTCTGTCCCTACATAATGTCTGATGTCCTCAAACCACGAGAAAGATACATCATTGTTGTTTCCTACATCATTGACTTATGTACATGACAGAGATACATCATTGTTGCTTCTTGCATCATTGACTTATGTACATGAAAGAGATACATCATTCTTGCCTCCTACATCGACTGACGTTCATGCGAGAGATGGTTACAGTACAGTGGCCAACTGGGCTGCTTACCTCGCGCTTGGACTGGACGGCCACGTAGTCGTTGAATATCTTGATGGCCAGGGCGGGCAGCTGCTTGCTGGACTTGGCGTGTTTGTAGTTCTCGCAGGCGATCCAGAACTCGATGTTCTCATCGCTGTGTTCTGTCAGCAGGAAGCCTCGGAACAGCTCCAGACCCGCTGCCGACAGAGAGACACACACACTAGAGGACAAGCATACTAGAGGACAAACAAAGTAGAGGACAGACACAGTAGAGGACAGGCACAGTAGAGGACAGGCACAGTAGAGGACAGATAGAGTAGAGGATAGACCCAGTACAGACAGTAGAAAACAGGCACACTAAAGGACAGGCACGTCAGAGGACAGACAAGGTAGAGGACAGACACACTAGAAGACAGACACAGTAGAGGACGGAAACAGTAGAGAAAATACACAGTAGAGGACAGACAGACTAGAGCACAGACACACACTAGAAGACAGACAGACATACACACTAAAGGACAGACAGACACACACTAGAAGGGTTGGTTCACACTGGGAGAGTGAGTGTTTCACAATTAGAGAGGTAGTGGTTCACACTTTGAGAGTGCATATGAATGACATCACTCAACACACATAATTGTGTGAATGACATCACTCAACACACATCTATGTATCACTGACATCACTCAACTCATAGTGGACTAATGCAGCAGTTTTTGCTCATGACGACCATGAAGGTTTCCACTCATGCATTGAAACCTTTGCTGCAGCGATTGATCTTGAAGATGAGTACAATAGAGTACCAATGGATTTCTTAATGCTTCAGCTTCTTGAACTCAAGAAAAGTCCTTTCCTCCTTCGTTGGATCGCTGCGGCCCTCTTCCAACGGAAAGTAGATTTTAGATGTGGCAGTTGGACTTCGAAAGCAACAATAATATATCCTGGCCTACCACAGGGATCACCATTATCTCCGGTACTGTTCAACGCCTACACAGTGAGAATCACCAGTGAGCAGATCACTGGACTGGTAAGGACATTGTCATATGCCGACGATGTTTTAGTGTATCGTTAGGGTAAGGATAGAGATCAGGCTGCTGTGGAACTACAAACTGAACTCAATAGCATAAGTACTTGGTGTGTTGAAGCTGGGGCAATGGTCAACCCAACAAAGGCAACAATGACTTGATTCTCTTTGAATAACCATATTGTCAACACTCCAACACCAATGGTAAATCTGTGTTCAGAGACTGTGGAAAGAACGCAGGCAATGAATTAACTGGGGATACGTTTTGATTGAAGCCTTGCTTATAATGAGCACATAGACCAGGCGATAACACAGGCCAAGCGGAGTTTGGCTGCGATGCGGGTGATGGCGGCAGCAAACTGTGAGCAGCGCCATCTATGTCTTCTGTACGAGGGGCTGGTCATGTCTGTTTTGGAGTATGCAATGGCAATCCCGACTCTCAGCCGTAAGCAGATAGAAAGGATGGAAAGGATACAGAACGAAGCTATGCGCATTATTCTTGGATGTACAAGAGATATAGTATGCAGGGCGATGCGCTACCTTCTTGATTTTCCAACCATTGAAGACAGAATACAAATTTGCAGAGCACGTGCCTACTTCAGAGTAAACGCAAACACACAACATTCACTGCATAGTGAAATTAGGAAGGTGAAGGGCAACAGGTTAAAAAAGAAAGGTCATGGATGGGTCAAGCCGAAGACATTCTTCAACAGGTGTGTTCACTTGAGGACTTAGAACCTGGCGAGGAGTGGGTGCAAGTGCCAACAGATTTCGGTACGTCCTTTTATGTTTGCATCCAACTAGACAGAAAGTGCAGACAAGAAAATTCGGCTGCTGTGGAGGCGGAAGTACAAGCGTTGATTTTCGAGAATTCGCTAGACGGTGATGCTGTCATCTACACAGATGGGTCGGTCGTCCGACATGTCAGAAGCTCATGAGCCTTTACAGCTCGGGCCGGAGGGAGAATTGTGAAGGAGGACTCTGGTGCTTTTGTTGAGACCACAAGTAGCCTGACTATGGAAGTCATGACAGTAAGTAAAGCAATAACATGGCTCGAGACACATTCATTCACTAGGGCATGTTTCCTTAATGACGCACTGAGCATGTTCAAGAGGATATAGATGGGATGGATCCGAAGAGAATGGTTGCTGTCTCTGGAGCAGTCTCGGCTGGCAAATATTAGTTTCATCTTCGTGCCAGATCATGCGGGAGTACAAGGAAATGAGTGGGCTGATAAGCTCGCAGGTAAGGCTACTGTGGAGGGAGGACGCGCCATGAACCAGGCTGACATTCTGAATGCTCTACGAGAAGTAAGACTTTTGCGAGAACCAAGTGATGACTGTGAATCTACAACAATGGCCAGACTGCGAGAACAGCAAATTAAAAGAAGTTTGGCCAAACAAGAACACTACGCAGGAAGCCAAAGACGATTGATAAACCAACACAGAACTGGTGTCGTTAGCCGCTACACGCTGCGGGATTTGCTGAGGAGGGGATCCGAGCACTTACGGACTGAATGGTTCGATGTGCAATGAGGATGATCTGTCGACTAACTAACTAACTAACTCACATAATTGTATGAATTACATCACTCAGCACACATAAATGTATGAATGACATGATTCAACAAACATATATATGTATGAATATCATTAACATCTCACTAACTGTTTCATATATGTCATTACATTTCTCAACCACTGTTTCATATATCAATAAACATCTCAATAAGTGTTTTATATATATATATATATATATCACACATCTATCCCACATCTCTACACTATATATATAAATGTCTCAACCACTGTTTCATGTATCAATAAACATCTCAATAAGTGTTTTATATATATATATATATATATATATATATATATATATATATATATATATATATATATATATATATATATATATATATATATATATATATATATATATATATATATATATATCACACATCTATCCCACATCTCTACACTATATATATAAATGTCTCAACCACTGTTTCATGTATATATAAATGTCTCAACCACTGTTTCATGTATCAATAAACATCTCAACAACTGCTTTATATACATATCGATACACGTCTCAACCGCTGTTTACAGCTTCCCAGCTGTTTCATATGTCCATAAACATCTCAACAACTGTTTCATATGTCAATAATTTCTCAACCACTGTTTCATATATCAATAAATATCTCAATAACAGTTTTATATATATCAATAAATGTGTCAACCAATATTGCATATATCAATAAACATCTTACCAACTGTTCCAATTATACATAAACATCCCAACAACTGCTTCATATCTCAATAAACATCTCAGCAACTGTTTTATTCATCAACGCACATCTCTCCAACCACATATACACGAAATTCTATCGGAGATCAACATCTATCTCACTTACTTTTATCAAACAACAGGTTCTCAAACGACTTGCTCCACTGTTTGGCTTCCTCTGGGTCGACCGTGGCCAGCCGTCGAGCGCCTTCACCCTTCTCAATGAGGCCCAGGGTCGAGTCTGTGTGTCGTCGTCTTAGAAACAATTTCTTGCTGATCTTCTTAGCTCTGAAAGAGATGCACAGAAGATGTGAGAGATTGTGAGAGATGTGGGATAGATGTGTGAGAGATGTGGGATAGATGTGTGAGAAATGTGTGAGAGATGTGGGATAGATGTGTGAGAAATGTGTGAGAAATGTGAGATAGATGTGTGAGAGATGTGAGATAGATGTGTGAGAAATGTGTGAGAGATGTGAGATAGATGTGTGAGAAATGTGTGAGAGATGTGAGATAGATGTGTGAGAAATGTGTGAGAGATGTGGGATAGATGTGTGAGAAATGTGTGAGAGATGTGGGATAGATGTGTGAGAAATGTGTGAGAGATGTGAGATAGATGTGTGAGAGATGTGAGATAGATGTGTGAGAAATGTGTGAGAGATGTGAGATAGATGTGTAAGAGATGTGAGATAGATGTGTAAGAGATGTGAGATAGATGTGTAAGAGATGTGAGATAGATGTGTGAGAGGTGTGGGATAGAGGTGTGAGAAATGTGTGAGAGATGTGAGATAGATGTGTAAGAGATGTGAGATAGATGTGTAAGAGATGTGAGATAGATGTGTGAGAGGTGTGAGATAGATGTGTGAGAAATGTGTGAGAGATGTGAGATAGATGTGTAAGAGATGTGAGATAGATGTGTAAGAGATGTGAGATAGATGTTTAAGAGATCTGAGATAGATGTGTGAGAGGTGTGGGATAGAGGTGTGAGAAATGTGTGAGAGATGTGAGATAGATGTGTGAGAAATGTGTGAGAGATGTGAGATAGATGTGTGAGAGATGTGAGATAGATGTGTGAGAAATGTGTGAGAGATGTGAGATAGATGTGTGAGAGATGTGAGATAGATGTGTGAGAGATGTGAGATAGATGTGTGAGAAATGTGTGAGAGATGTGAGATAGATGTGTGAGAGATGTGAGATAGATGTGTAAGAGATGTGAGATAGATGTGTGAGAGGTGTGGGATAGAGGTGTAAGAGATGTGGGATAGATATGTGAGAGATTTGTGAGAGATAAGGGATAGATGAGTGGGAGATATGGCTTAGATGTGGGTCGGCAACAGTCGGCAAACCAAGTATGTAACGCATAGTCACCACTGGAGTGTCTCTGGTGCATCCCAGAATGACCCGCATAGCTTCGTTCTGTATGCGCTCCAATCTCACCAGCTGACTCTCTGAGACAGTGAGCAGTCCTAGTCCATAATCAATCACTGAGAGGAGCAAGTGCTTGTAAAGTGTGAAAAGCATTCTCTGCTCTGTGTCCATTGCAGCCATGGTTTTAAGTGCACTGAGTCCCTTTTGAGATCTTGTCACAACCGTCTCCACATGGTCCTTGAAGGATAGGCTCCTGTCAAATGTGATTCTCAGATACTTCAGTTTGTTCTCTCTGTTGACATTTCTACCATCTATCGTGAGGCTTGGGGCATCAGTTCTCACAATCCTGTTGTCCAGAGAGCACCACAAAATAGCCGCCTTTTCTGGGTGGATGACAGCACTAATTTCAGTGCACCAGTCAATCACTTTATCTACTGTCGCCTGTAACTCCTGGGCTGTTTGTTCCTATCTCTCCCCTGCCTATATGCAAGAATATCATCTGCAAATGTTAGTATTCTTCAAACCCCTGGTGCTTCTAAGTTTGCAATCTTGCTCGTATACACGTTAAAGAGCACAGGTGAGATTGCAGATCCCTGTGACAGTTCCGGGGTTAAAATATGTGACTCTGAGGTCCATGCACCCAGACGGAGAGCATCCAGACGAGAATGCAGGACGGCCGCTATCCAGTTCACTAACCAGGGATTGACCCCCTTCTCCATCATTGCAGTCATCAAAATATCATATCGAACTCTATTGTACGCATCCTCGAGATCAAGCGCTGCCGCCATCGTTTCCTGTCTACCCCGGAACCCCTCATAAACGTCAAAGGCAAAAGTGGCTGCATTTGACCAGGTATCTTTTCCTGGCCTGTAGCTCCCCAGGCCTCTTGGAAGAAGCTTCCCCCTTTCCAAAAACTCTTGCAGCTTGACAGCACCTATCTTCTCTAAAACCTTCCCAAATGTATTTTGAATGGTGTGATCCTAAAGCCGCTAAGCTTTGAATGATCATTGAATGGTTTTGGGAGAGGGATGAGATAGCTGTGCACCCAATCCTGCGGTACTGATGCTGTCCTAATGCTCTGGTTAAAGCAGTCGGTCATCTCCTTCAGGTCTACATCGCTGAAAGCCTTCATGTGGCCATACCTGACCCCATCGGGCCCTGGTGCCGTGTCTTTTGCCTTTTTCAAAATGTGTTTAACATCTTCCACCCGTATGATGTCTTCATAATGCATATTCTTCGTGGTGCCAGATAACTCCTCTCTAACTTCATCCCTGGTGTCCGCATCTCGTGATTGGTCTGCTCTAAAAATCTCTGGAGAAACGCCTCCCCTTTCTCTTTGTCTGTTGTCACGCGCACACCATCATCTCTATAAATTGTTCCCACTGTCATAGGCAGATCTTTTCTTTGTATTTGTGCAGTTTCCAGAATTTTCGCAGTGTTTTATCACCTCCAATCTCCTTCATGAAACATTCCCATTTTGTCTTTTTGGCCTCTGCAGCACAGCGCTTGAAAACCTCCACCTTGTCTTTCTTGACATTTTCCGCTGTGTCCACTTCCTCTCGTGAGCTTCGAGGTGTCTGTCGCACTTTCTTTAGTTGCTTCACTGCAACTCTCTTTGCTTTCCAAGCATGGTCTACTTCTGGGGTCCACCATGGGGGCTGCAAAAAGGGAGTTTTAACAGTCCTGTTGCATGCCCTTTGTCTGAGGCGTCCAAGAAGGCAATCGGTCCACTCATACCGGAAGTTCTTGCGCACTCTCCCAGCTTTAACTTTCCTGGGTTTAGGGATCAGGACTGAGCATGGCTTGTGATCACTCCCATGGTCATTCAAAACATTCCACTTTACATCAAGGACTGATGACTGGGAAACAAGTGCCAAGTCAGTAGCTGTGTCTGCAACGCCAGGCCTCATTGCCATTCTAGTCGGCCTACCATAATTTATGCAGATGACATCGGATTCCACCATGGCATCCGCAAGGGCAATTCCCTGTCGGTTTTCTCCACTACTGTCCCAATCTCTGCTCCTCGCATTGAAGTCTCCACATATGAGTAACGTATCACCTGGTAATTCCTCTAATTCCTTAAGCCAGTCCCAGTGTTCCTTTCTGACAAAACAGTCCACTGTGGCATATACATTTATGATGTTCCAACTTAAGCCACCAATCTCCATTTGTATACCCTGGACCTCTCTTGCACTATGATTCCACTGGCTCAGGTCAAGTACCACATGCTTCACTCCTTCCTTCCCCAGCAGACCTTGCCCATGTCTCATACTATAACGATGAACTGTAACGATGAACAGCCACTCAATACACAACTTTTATTTTTGCCTTTTCTGATCGAAGCGAGAACGCTCTCAGATAGTCTATCATTCGGCAAGGCTGCTAATTAGGGATTTTGATTTGCACTTTATATCGTGACCATTAAAAAATATTTTTGCCTAAAATTCTTTCTCGGGCCGAATATATTTTTACGTCAATTGAGACCTCTCGGGTCAGATATGATTGTACGCCGGGCCTGATTTGGACCGCGGGCCTTGAGTTTGACACATGTGCTTTAGAAGGATACTTTCTATAATTTCATTGTAATTATCAGATCTGTTGTTTCCAAGAAAATTGTCCATCATTGACTTCAATGCTAGCTGTGCTGCCTTTTCCTTCCCATGCAGCACGCAAATAAACTAGATATCATGAAGAAGTTTTCCAATTTGCTGACCAACAATTACTCCATCTTTTATTTTAGCTTCACTGAGTCTTGGACATTTTCTGATGAGGTATTTGAAATCCTTGTCTGTTTTCTCCATTGTCTTGACAAAGTCTTTCATGAGACCCAGCTTAATGTGTACGGGTGACAACAAAGTCTTGTTGGTGTCGACAAGTGCCGGGTTCTCAACGTTCTTACTGCCAGGCTGCAATGATTGATTGATTGGCCTATGTCTCCTGATGTAATGGTCAGTTTGTGCACGGCTATCCCACTCACAGAGAAAGCAACAGTACTTGGTGTATCCACCCTGTAGTCCAAGCACGGCTATCCCACTCACAGAGAAAGCAACCGTACTTGGTGTATCCACCCTGTAGTCCAGCTATCCCACTCACAGAGAAAGCAACCGTACTTGGTGTACCCACGCTGTAGTCCAAGCACGGCTATCCCACTCACAGAGAAAGCAACAGTACTTGGTGTATCCACCCTGTAGTCCAAGCATGGCTATCCCACTCACAGAGAAAGCAACTGTACTTGGTGTATCCACCCTGTAGTCCAAGCACGGCTATCCCACTCACAGAGAAAGCAACCGTACTTGGTGTATCCACCCTGTAGTCCAGCTATCCCACTCACAGAGAAAGCAACCGTACTTGGTGTACCCACCCTGTAGTCCAAGCACGGCTATCCCACTCACAGAGAAAGCAACAGTACTTGGTGTACCCACCCTGTAGTCTAAGCACGGCTATCCCACTCACAGAGAAAGCAACAGTACTTGGTGTATCCACCCTGTAGTCCAAGCACGGCTATCCCACTCACATAGCAAGCAACAGTACTTGGTGTATCCACCCTGTAGTCCAGCTATCCCACTCACAGAGAAAGCAACAGTACTTGGTGTATCCACCCTGTAGTCCAAGCACGGCTATACCAATCACAGAGAAAGCAACCGTACTTGGTGTATCCACCCTGTAGTCCAGCTATCCCACTCACAGAGAAAGCAACAGTACTTGGTGTATCCACCCTGTAGTCCAAGCACGGCTATCCCACTCACAGAGAAAGCAACAGTACTTGGTGTATCCACCCTGTAGTCCAAGCACGGCTATCCCACTCACAGAGAAAGCAACCGTACTTGGTGTATCCACCCTGTAGTCCAGCTATCCCACTCACAGAGAAAGCAACAGTACTTGGTGTATCCACCCTGTAGTCCAAGCACGGCTATCCCACTCACAGAGAAAGCAACAGTACTTGGTGTATCCACCCTGTAGTCCAAGCACGGCTATCCCACTCACAGAGAAAGCAACAGTACTTGGTGTATCCACCCTGTAGTCCAAGCACGGCTATCCCACTCACAGAGAAAGCAACAGTACTTGGTGTATCCACCCTGTAGTCCAAGCACGGCTATCCCACTCACATAGAAAGCAACAGTACTTGGTGTATCCACCCTGTAGTCCAGCTATCCCACTCACAGAGAAAGCAACAGTACTTGGTGTATCCACCCTGTAGTCCAAGCACGGCTATACCAATCACAGAGAAAGCAACCGTACTTGGTGTATCCACCCTGTAGTCCAGCTATCCCACTCACAGAGAAAGCAACAGTACTTGGTGTATCCACCCTGTAGTCCAAGCACGGCTATCCCACTCACAGAGAAAGCAACAGTACTTGGTGTATCCACCCTGTAGTCCAAGCACGGCTATACCAATCACAGAGAAAGCAACCGTACTTGGTGTATCCACCCTGTAGTCCAGCTATCCCACTCACAGAGAAAGCAACAGTACTTGGTGTATCCACCCTGTAGTCCAAGCACGGCTATCCCACTCACAGAGAAAGCAACAGTACTTGGTGTATCCACCCTGTAGTCCAAGCACGGCTATCCCACTCACAGAGAAAGCAACCGTACTTGGTGTATCCACCCTGTAGTCCAGCTATCCCACTCACAGAGAAAGCAACAGTACTTGGTGTATCCACCCTGTAGTCCAAGCACGGTTATCCCACTCACAGAGAAAGCAACAGTACTTGGTGTATCCACCCTGTAGTCCAAGCACGGCTATCCCACTCACAGAGAAAGCAACAGTACTTGGTGTATCCACCCTGTAGTCCAAGCACGGCTATCCCACTCACAGAGAAAGCAACAGTACTTGGTGTATCCACCCTGTAGTCCAAGCACGGCTATCCCACTCACATAGAAAGCAACAGTACTTGGTGTATCCACCCTGTAGTCCAGCTATCCCACTCACAGAGAAAGCAACAGTACTTGGTGTATCCACCCTGTAGTCCAAGCACGGCTATACCAATCACAGAGAAAGCAACCGTACTTGGTGTATCCACCCTGTAGTCCAAGCTATCCCACTCACAGAGAAAGCAACAGTACTTGGTGTATCCACCCTGTAGTCCAAGCACGGCTATCCCACTCACAGAGAAAGCAACAGTACTTGGTGTATCCACCCTGTAGTCCAAGCACGGCTATCCCACTCACAGAGAAAGCAACCGTACTTGGTGTATCCACCCTGTAGTCCAGCTATCCCACTCACAGAGAAAGCAACAGTACTTGGTGTATCCACCCTGTAGTCCTAAGCAAGGCTATCCCACTCACAGAGAAAGGCAACAGTACTTGGTGTATCCACCCTGTAGTCCAAGCACGGCTATCCCACTCACAGAGAAAGCAACCGTACTTGGTGTATCCACCCTGTAGTCCAGCTATCCCACTCACAGAGAAAGCAACAGTACTTGGTGTATCCACCCTGTAGTCCAAGCACGGCTATCCCACTCACAGAGAAAGCAACAGTACTTGGTGTATCCACCCTGTAGTCCAAGCACGGCTATCCCACTCACAGAGAAAGCAACAGTACTTGGTGTATCCACCCTGTAGTCCAAGCACGGCTATCCCACTCACAGAGAAAGCAACAGTACTTGGTGTATCCACCCTGTAGTCCAGCTATCCCACTCACAGAGAAAGCAACAGTACTTGGTGTATCCACCCTGTAGTCCAAGCACGGCTATCCCACTCACAGAGAAGGCAACAGTACTTGGTGTATCCACCCTGTAGTCCAAGCACGGCTATCCCACTCACAGAGAAAGGCAACAGTACTTGGTGTATCCACCCTGTAGTCCAAGCACGGCTATCCCACTCACAGAGAAAGGCAACAGTACTTGGTGTATCCACCCTGTAGTCCAAGCACGGCTATCCCACTCACAGAGAAGGCAACAGTACTTGGTGTATCCACCCTGTAGTCCAGCTATCCCACTCACAGAGAAAGCAACAGTACTTGGTGTATCCACCCTGTAGTCCAAGCACGGCTATACCAATCACAGAGAAAGCAACCGTACTTGGTGTATCCACCCTGTAGTCCAGCTATCCCACTCACAGAGAAAGCAACAGTACTTGGTGTATCCACCCTGTAGTCCAAGCACGGCTATTCCCACTCACAGAGAAAGCAACAGTACTTGGTGTATCCACCCTGTAGTCCAAGCACGGCTATCCCACTCACAGAGAAAGCAACAGTACTTGGTGTATCCACCCTGTAGTCCAAGCACGGGCTATCCCACTCACAGAGAAAGCAACAGTACTTGGTGTATCCACCCTGTAGTCCAAGCACGGCTATCCCACTCACAGAGAAAGCAACAGTACTTGGTGTATCCACCCTGTAGTCCAGCTATCCCACTCACAGAGAAAGCAACAGTACTTGGTGTATCCACCCTGTAGTCCAAGCACGGCTATCCCACTCACAGAGAAAGCAACAGTACTTGGTGTATCCACCCTGTAGTCCAAGCACGGCTATCCCACTCACAGAGAAAGCAACAGTACTTGGTGTATCCACCCTGTAGTCCAAGCACGGCTATCCCACTCACAGAGAAAGCAACAGTACTTGGTGTATCCACCCTGTAGTCCAAGCACGGCTATCCCACTCACAGAGAAAGCAACAGTACTTGGTGTATCCACCCTGTAGTCCAGCTATCCCACTCACAGAGAAAGCAACAGTACTTGGTGTATCCACCCTGTAGTCCAAGCACGGCTATACCAATCACAGAGAAAGCAACCGTACTTGGTGTATCCACCCTGTAGTCCAGCTATCCCACTCACAGAGAAAGCAACAGTACTTGGTGTATCCACCCTGTAGTCCAAGCACGGCTATCCCACTCACAGAGAAAGCAACAGTACTTGGTGTATCCACCCTGTAGTCCAAGCACGGCTATCCCACTCACAGAGAAAGCAACCGTACTTGGTGTATCCACCCTGTAGTCCAGCTATCCCACTCACAGAGAAAGCAACAGTACTTGGTGTATCCACCCTGTAGTCCTAAGCACGGCTATCCCACTCACAGAGAAAGCAACAGTACTTGGTGTATCCACCCTGTAGTCCAAGCACGGCTATCCCACTCACAGAGAAAGCAACCGTACTTGGTGTATCCACCCTGTAGTCCAGCTATCCCACTCACAGAGAAAGCAACAGTACTTGGTGTATCCACCCTGTAGTCCAAGCACGGCTATCCCACTCACAGAGAAAGCAACAGTACTTGGTGTATCCACCCTGTAGTCCAGCTATCCCACTCACAGAGAAAGCAACAGTACTTGGTGTATCCACCCTGTAGTCCAAGCACGGCTATCCCACTCACAGAGAAAGCAACAGTACTTGGTGTATCCACCCTGTAGTCCAGCTATCCCACTCACAGAGAAAGCAACAGTACTTGGTGTATCCACCCTGTAGTCCAAGCACGGCTATCCCACTCACAGAGAAAGCAACAGTACTTGGTGTATCCACCCTGTAGTCTAAGCACGGCTATCCCACTCACAGAGAAAGCAACAGTACTTGGTGTATCCACCCTGTAGTCCAAGCACGGCTATCCCACTCACAGAGAAAGCAACAGTACTTGGTGTATCCACCCTGTAGTCCAAGCACGGCTATCCCACTCACAGAGAAAGCAACAGTACTTGGTGTATCCACCCTGTAGTCCAAGCACGGCTATCCCACTCACATAGAAAGCAACAGTACTTGGTGTATCCACCCTGTAGTCCAGCTATCCCACTCACAGAGAAAGCAACAGTACTTGGTGTATCCACCCTGTAGTCCAAGCACGGCTATACCAATCACAGAGAAAGCAACCGTACTTGGTGTATCCACCCTGTAGTCCAGCTATCCCACTCACAGAGAAAGCAACAGTACTTGGTGTATCCACCCTGTAGTCCAAGCACGGCTATCCCACTCACAGAGAAAGCAACAGTACTTGGTGTATCCACCCTGTAGTCCAAGCACGGCTATCCCACTCACAGAGAAAGCAACAGTACTTGGTGTATCCACCCTGTAGTCCAGCTATCCCACTCACAGAGAAGGCAACAGTACTTGGTGTATCCACCCTGTAGTCCTAAGCACGGCTATCCCACTCACAGAGAAGGCAACAGTACTTGGTGTATCCACCCTGTAGTCCAAGCACGGCTATCCCACTCACAGAGAAAGGCAACAGTACTTGGTGTATCCACCCTGTAGTCCAGCACGGCTATCCCACTCACAGAGAAAGCAACAGTGCTTGGTGTATCCACCCTGTAGTCCAAGCACGGCTATCCCACTCACAGAGAAGCAACAGTGCTTGGTGTATCCACCCTGTAGTCCAAGCACGGCTATCCCACTCACAGAGAAAGGCAACAGTACTTGGTGTATCCACCCTGTAGTCCAAGCACGGCTATCCCACTCACAGAGAAGGCAACAGTACTTGGTGTATCCACCCTGTAGTCCAGCTATCCCACTCACAGAGAAAGCAACAGTACTTGGTGTATCCACCCTGTAGTCCAAGCACGGCTATCCCACTCACAGAGAAAGCAACAGTACTTGGTGTATCCCACCCTGTAGTCTAAGCACGGCTATCCCACTCACAGAGAAAGCAACAGTACTTGGTGTATCCACCCTGTAGTCCAAGCACGGCTATCCCACTCACAGAGAAAGCAACAGTACTTGGTGTATCCACCCTGTAGTCCAAGCACGGCTATCCCACTCACATAGAAAGCAACAGTACTTGGTGTATCCACCCTGTAGTCCAGCTATCCCACTCACAGAGAAAGCAACAGTACTTGGTGTATCCACCCTGTAGTCCAAGCACGGCTATACCAATCACAGAGAAAGCAACCGTACTTGGTGTATCCACCCTGTAGTCCAGCACGCTATCCCACTCACAGAGAAAGCAACAGTACTTGGTGTATCCACCCTGTAGTCCAAGCACGGCTATCCCACTCACAGAGAAAGCAACAGTACTTGGTGTATCCACCCTGTAGTCCAAGCACGGCTATCCCACTCACAGAGAAAGGCAACAGTACTTGGTGTATCCACCCTGTAGTCCAGCTATCCCACTCACAGAGAAAGCAACAGTGCTTGGTGTATCCACCCTGTAGTCCAAGCACGGCTATCCCACTCACAGAGAAGGCAACAGTGCTTGGTGTATCCACCCTGTAGTCCAAGCACGGCTATCCCACTCACAGAGAAGGCAACAGTACTTGGTGTATCCACCCTGTAGTCCAAGCACGGCTATCCCACTCACAGAGAAAGCAACAGTAGCTTGGTGTATCCACCCTGTAGTCCAAGCACGGCTATCCCACTCACAGAGAAAGCAACAGTGCTTGGTGTATCCACCCTGTAGTCAGCACGGCTATCCCACTCACAGAGAAGGCAACAGTCTTGGTGTATCCACCCTGTAGTCCAAGCACGGCTATCCCACTCACAGAGAAGGCAACAGTACTTGGTGTATCCACCCTGTAGTCCAGCTATCCCACTCACAGAGAAAGCAACAGTACTTGGTGTATCCACCCTGTAGTCCAAGCACGGCTATCCCACTCACAGAGAAAGCAACAGTACTTGGTGTATCCACCCTGTAGTCCAAGCACGGCTATCCCACTCACAGAGAAAGCAACCGTACTTGGTGTATCCACCCTGTAGTCCAGCTATCCCACTCACAGAGAAAGCAACAGTACTTGGTGTATCCACCCTGTAGTCTAAGCACGGCTATCCCACTCACAGAGAAAGCAACAGTACTTGGTGTATCCACCCTGTAGTCCAAGCACGGCTATCCCACTCACAGAGAAAGCAACCGTACTTGGTGTATCACCCTGTAGTCCAGCTATCCCACTCACAGAGAAAGCAACAGTACTTGGTGTATCCACCCTGTAGTCCAAGCACGGCTATCCCACTCACAGAGAAAGCAACAGTACTTGGTGTATCCACCCTGTAGTCCAGCTATCCCACTCACAGAGAAAGCAACAGTACTTGGTGTATCCACCCTGTAGTCCAAGCACGGCTATCCCACTCACAGAGAAAGCAACAGTACTTGGTGTATCCACCCCGTAGTCCAGCTATCCCACTCACAGAGAAAGCAACAGTACTTGGTGTATCCACCCTGTAGTCCAGCTATCCCACTCACAGAGAAAGCAACAGTACTTGGTGTATCCACCCTGTAGTCCAAGCACGGCTATCCCACTCACAGAGAAAGCAACAGTACTTGGTGTATCCACCCTGTAGTCCAGCTATCCCACTCACAGAGAAAGCAACAGTACTTGGTGTATCCACCCTGTAGTCCAAGCACGGCTATCCCACTCACAGAGAAAGCAACCGTACTTGGTGTATCCACCCTGTAGTCCAGCTATCCCACTCACAGAGAAAGCAACAGTACTTGGTGTATCCACCCTGTAGTCCAAGCACGGCTATCCCACTCACAGAGAAAGCAACAGTACTTGGTGTATCCACCCTGTAGTCCAAGCACGGCTATCCCACTCACAGAGAAAGCAACCCTACTTGGTGTATCCACCCTGTAGTCCAAGCACGGCTATCCCACTCACAGAGAAAGCAACCCTACTTGGTGTATCCACCCCGTAGTCTAAGCACGGCTATCCCACTCACAGAGAAAGCAACAGTACTTGGTGTATCCACCCTGTAGTCCAAGCACGGCTATCCCACTCACAGAGAAAGCAACCGTACTTGGTGTACCCACCCCATAGTCCAAGCACGGCTATCCCACTCACAGAGAAAGCAACCCTACTTGGTGTACCCACCCCATAGTCCAAGCACGGCTATCCCACTCACAGAGAAAGCAACCGTACTTGGTGTACCCACCCTGTAGTCTAAGAAAAAGAACGACCATTTTAAAGTGGCCGCAACAGTTGCGTTATATATAAATTGACCGTAAGTAAATTAACTAGTAACATATATCTTGAAATCTTGAGCCAATAACTATTTTTTTCATGTCATTTCCGTTTTCAGCACAACCAAAATTATTTAAGATCAGATAGTTTCATATCCGGTACATTTTGGATTGTGACTAGTGTAATCAGTGGACTGAGACAGACTGACATATTGCTAGACTTGTGTAGGGGTTGACTGATGTAATCAGTGTACTGAAACAGACTTACATGTTCCTAGACTTGTGTAGGGGTTGACTGATGTAATGAGTGGACTGAGACAAACTTACATGTTCCTAGACTTGTGTTTGGGTTGACTGACTGCACTGAGCTGTGTACTGGTGCTAATGTCATCGGCTGCCATCATTGCGGAGTCGGCAGAGTTGGTTTTGTGGATTCTGCCAATGTGGCTGCGTTGACTGTCGTTGCTGGCGTCGTCGTCGTCATGGAGATGCCCATCCTGCGGTGACTGTCTGGCCACACGGATGTCTCCCTCGCTGGCCCGGGGTTTCATTGCCTCCACCTGCCGGTAAACAGAATCATCTCCCCTTAACATGAGCACACTGTGAACACGTTACTTCAAATCTCTCCCTACATGCTGCCGACCAATGGGATAAATCCTTCTACATGCTGCCGACCAATGGAATAAATCCCTCTACATGCTGCCGACGAATGGGATAAATCCCTCTACATGCTGAGGACCAATGGGATAAATCCCTCTACATGCTGCCGACCAATGGGATAAATCCCTCTACATGCTGCCGACCAATGGAATAAATCTACCTTCATGCTGCCTACCAATGGGATAAATCCCTCTACATGCTGCCGACCAATGGAATAAATCTACCTTCATGCTGCCTACCAATGGGATAAATTTCCGCACATGCTGCCGACCATTGGGATACATCTTCCTACATGCTGCCGAGCAATGGGATAAATCTTCCTACATGCTGCCGAGCAATGGGATACATCTTCCTACATGCTGCCGAGCAATGGGATAAATGCCCATATATCTTACCGACCAATAGGATAAATCCCCCTACACCTTGCCTAACAATGGGATAAATCTCCCTACATGCTGCCTACCAATGGGATGAATCTCACTACATGCTGGCGACAAATAGGATACATCTCCTTACATCTTACCGACCAATGGGATACATCTCCCTACATGCTTCCAACCAATGGGATAAATCTCTCTAGATACTGCCGGCCAATGGGGTAAATCTCCGCAGACGCTGCCAACTAATGGCATAAATCTCCATACATGCTTCAAACCAATGGGATACATCTCCCTACATGCTTCCAAATAATGGGATAAATCTCTCTAGATACTGCCGGCCAATGGGGTAAATCTCCGCACACGCTGCCAACTAATGGCATAAATCTCCATACATGCTTTAAACCAATGGGATAAATCCCCCTACATGCTTCAAACCAATGGGATAAATCCCCCTACATGCTGACGATTAATGGCATGAATCTCCTTAAATGCTGCGGACGAATGGGATAAATCCCCCTACATGTTGCCTACCAGTGGGATAAGTCCCTCTACATGCTGCCTACCAATGGGATAAGTCTCCCTACATGTTGGCGACGTACAGGACAATCTGCTTAGATGCTATCATAGATACACAGTTCCCCTCTATAATAGGCGTAAAGAACCACGGCTCTTGAGGTGTCCAGTGCGCTCCCCTCGGCCCTTGAAAACTCCACGGAGACGGTGTGAATTTCGTACCAGGCCGTACCCATATCCGCAGCAGGTCTCCGAGGTGCACAGCCTCTAGTCGATGGAACAATGTAGGTAAGGAAGGCTAAGCTGACTAAAAAAAACGCCTGCCGAAGTCGGATGTGCCGGCCTAAGGTTGGCAAATAAAAACCCGGCACAACGCAAATACGTCCAAGTGAAATGTCCCTTGTGCCCTGACTATCTTGTCCTCTCTGTCCCTCTTTGACAGTGAAAGAAATCAAGGCTGTACTTCGACGATCAAAAAACAGCGCTCCAGGTCCTGATGGCATAAGATACGACGACATCAATAAGTGTACCGACAACGAGCTAGAGAAACTAGCTGACATGTACAACAACAGTATAGAGAATGCTAGCATCAAGGAGGAGTGGTTACACAACTATCTGATTCCCTTGCCGAAGCCTGACAAAGACCACACACAAAATTCAGGGATATCGAATTATAACCATGCAGAATACAATAGGCAAGCTGCTGGAGAAGGTAATTGCCAGGAAAATATCAAGCCAACTAGAGAGGCAAGGTGTTTTCCCACCTACCCTGGTTGGGTACCGTCCAAAAAGAGAAACCTGGACCAATGCAGCAGTCCTTGTGCATGATGTCTATGAAGGTTTCCACTCAGGCATTGACACCTTTGCTGCAGCGATTGATCTTGAGGACGCATACAACAGAGTACCATTGGATTTTTTAATGCTTCAGCTTCTTGAACTAAAAGTAAGTCCATTCCTCCTTAGTTGGATTGCTGCAGCCCTCTTCCAACGGAAAGTAGTTTTTAGATATGGCAGTTGGACTTCGGAACCAACAACAATATATCCTGGCCTACCACAGGGATCACCATTATCTCCGGTACTGTTCAACGCCTACACAGTGAGAATCACCAGTGAGCAGATCACTGGACCTGGCAGGACATTGTCATATGCCGATGATGTTTTAGTGTATCGTCAGGGTAAGGATAGAGAGGAGGTTGCTGTGGAACTACAAACCGAACTCAAACGCATAAGTACTTGGTGTGATGAAGCTGGGGCAATGGTCAACCCAACAAAGGCAACAGTGACTTGGTTCTCGTTGAATAATCATATTGTCAACACTCCAACACCAACTGTAAATCTGTGCTCAGAGTGGGTGGAAAGAACGCAGGCAATGAATTACCTGGGGATAAGGTTTGATCGAAGCCTTGCTTATAATGAGCACGTAGACCAGGTGATAACAAAGGCCAAGCGGGGTTTGGCTGTGATGCGGGTGATGGCGGCAGCAAACTGTGAGCAGCGCCATCTATGTCTTCTATACGAGGGGCTGGTCATGTCTGTTTTGGAGTATGCAATGGCAATCCTGACTCTCAGCCATAAGCAGATAGAAAGGATGGAAAGGATACAGAATGAAGCTATGCGCATTATTCTTGGATGTACAAGAGATACAGCATGCAGGGCGATGCGCTACCTTCTTGATTTTCCAACCATTGAAGAGAGAATACAAGTTTGCAGGGCACGCGCCTGCCTCAGTGTTAACGCAAACACACAACATCCACTGCATAGTGAAATTAGGAAGGTGAAGGGCAGCAGGTTAAAAATAGGACGGTCGTGGATGGGTCAAGCCGAAGACATTCTTCAACAGGTGTGTTCACTTGAGGACTTAGAATCTGGCGAGGAGTGGGTGCAAGTGGCAACAGATTTCTGCACATCCTTTTCAGTTTGCATCCAACTAGATAGAAAATGCAGACAAGAAAATCTGGCTGCTGTGGGAGCTGAAGTACAAGCGTTGATTTTCGAGAATTCGCTAGACGGTGATGCGGTCATCTACACAGATGGGTCGGTCGTCCGACATGTGAGAAGCTCATGGGCCTTTACAGCTCGGGCCGGAGGGAGAATTGTGAAGGAGGACTCTGGTGCTTTCACTGAAACCACAAGTAGCCTGACTATGGAAGTCATGGCAGTAAGTAAAGCAATAACATGGCTCGAGACACAGACATTCACTAGGGCATTGTTTCCTTAGCGACTCAATGAACATGATCAAGAGGATAGAGGAGGGGTCGATCCGAAGAGAATGGTTGCTGCTCTGAGCGGTCTCGGCTGCAAAGATTAGTTTCATCTTCGTGCCAGGGCATGCGGGACTCCAAGGAAATGAGCGTGCTGACAAGCTCGCAGGAGGCTACTGTGGAGGGCGGATGCGCCATGGGCCAGGCTGACATTCTGAATGCTCTACGAGAAGTAAGACTCTTGCGTGAACCAAGTGATGACTGTGAATCTACAACCATGGCCAGACTGCGAGAACGGCAAATTTAAAGAGGGGTGGCCAAACAAGAACACTACGCAGGAAGCCAAAGAAGATTGATAAACCAACACAGAACTGGCGTCGTTAGCCGCTACAGGCTGCGGGATTTGCTGAGGAGGGGATCCGAGCACTTATGGACTGAATGGTTCGATGTGCAATGAGGATGATTTGTCGACTAACTAACTAACTAATTAACTAATCTTGTCCTCAGGCTGGAACAGTTTTGACTATTTTGTCTTCCGGCCGGAACAGCTCTGACAATCTACTCATCCGGGCACAACGTCCGTACGCGTCCGAACCGAAAGCTCGCTGAGTGGAAGTATTCTGGCGACTGACCGTTCCTGGTTTGTGCCCAATATATGGAAGTGAGGAATTAAAGCAGCCATGTGCAGGACGTGGCGATTCATTGGTTGAGCCCAGCATCAGAGCGCTATGTGTCGGCTCTGCAATTATGGAAGCCTCCTAGGATTGCGGAAAATGCCCATGGTCTGCCCCTGCCTTCCCTTGAGGGCGGACAGTGAAGTCTTCGGCCGTTCTAACTTGACCAGCTGGGGTGTGGACAGCATCACAACAGTGAGAGTCCCTCAGGAATGCTAACCTGGTTTAAAGAATGCACGCAAAAGTCGGATGTGTTGGCCTAAGGGTTTTGTCATAAGGGTGCATAACAAAACACCATGCAATTACGCCTGGGGGGAAAAAACACTCCAGATGAACGTAGAAGAAGAAGAATAGACGCACAGATCTCCTCTATCATAGACACACAAATATTTCCTATCATGGATGCACAGATCTACCCTATCATATACTCACAGATCTCCTCTATCATATACACACAGATCTTCTCTATCATAGACACACAGATCTCCTCTATCACAGACACACAGATTTCAATATCATAGACACACAGATCTTTTCTATCATAGACACACAGATCTTCTTTATCTTAGACACACAGATCTCTCCCGGCTTGAACAAGAAAACTCCCTTATCATAGACACGCAAATCCACTATATCATAGATACACAAATCTCCCATATCACAGACACGCAGACCTCTCCTATCAAACACACATATCTCCCCTATACACAGCTCCCACCTACTATAGAGACGCAAATCTTCCTTATCATTGAGACACAAATCCCTCCTATCAGAGACAAAGTCTCCTTTATTAGAAAAATCAATCTTTCCTTTCATAGACACACAGATCTCCCTTATTAGATACACATATCACCATATCAGACAAACATATCTCCCCTATCAGACACACAGATCTCCCCTATTAGACATACAGGTCTCTTTTATTAGACACATCGATCTCCTCTATCATAGACACGCAAATCGCCCCTATCAGACACATATATCTCCCCTATTAGACACACATATCTCCTTTATCAGACACACAGATCTCCCCTTTAAGACAACATATCTCCCCTATCAGACAGACAAATCTCCCTTATCCAGATGAACGTAGAAGAAGAAGAATAGACGCACAGATCTCCTCTATCATAGACACACAAATATTTCCTATCATGGATGCACAGATCTACCCTATCATATACTCACAGATCTTCTCTATCATAGACACACAGATCTCCTCTATCACAGACACACAGATTTCAATATCATAGACACACAGATCTTTTCTATCATAGACACACAGATCTTCTTTATCTTAGACACACAGATCTCTCCCGGCTTGAACAAGAAAACTCCCTTATCATAGACACGCAAATCCCCTATATCATAGATACACAAATCTCCCATATCACAGACACGCAGACCTCTCCTATCAAACACCCATATCTCCCCTATACACAGCTCCCACCTACTATAGAGACGCAAATCTTCCTTATCATTGAGACACAAATCCCTCCTATCAGAGACAAAGTCTCCTTTATTAGAAAAATCAATCTTTCCTTTCATAGACACACAGATCTCCCTTATTAGATACACATATCACCCTATCAGACAAACATATCTCCCCTATCAGACACACAGATCTCCCCTATTAGACATACAGGTCTCTTTTATTAGACACATCGATCTCCTCTATCATAGACACGCAAATCGCCCCTATCAGACACATATATCTCCCCTATTAGACACACATATCTCCTTTATCAGACACACAGATCTCCCCTTTAAGACAACATATCTCCCCTATTAGACAGACAAATCTCCCTTATCAGACACACATATCAAGCCTATCGGACACACGAATCTCCCCAATCAGACATACAGACCTCCTCAATCAAACACACATACCTCCCCTATCAAACACACAGATCTCCCTTATTAGACACACAAATCTCCCCTCTAAGACAACATATCTCCCCTATCAGACAGACAGATCTCCCCTATCAAACACACAGATCTCCCCTATCAGACACACATATCTCCCCTATCAAACACACAGATCTCCCCTATCAGACTCACAAATCTCCCTAATCAGAAACACAGACCTCCTCTGTCAGACTCACAGACCTCCCCTATCAAACACAAAGATTTAATCTATTAGACATACAGGTCTCTTTTATTAGACACACCGATCTCCCCTATCATAGACACGCAAATTTCCCCAATCAGATTCACATATCTCCCCTATCAGACACACAGTTCTCCCTTATCAGACACACATATCTCCCCTATCAGACACACAGATCTCCCCTATCAGACACACCCATCTCCCCTATCATAGACACACAGATCTAACCTATCAGACACATATATCTCCCCTATTAGACACACATATATCCCTTATCAGATAAAATCTCCCTTATCAGACACACAGATCTCCCCTATCATATACACAGATCTCCCCTATCAGATACACAGATCTTTCTTTTCAGACACACAGATCTCCCCTATCAGATACAGATATCTCCCCTATCAGACACACAGACCTCACCTATCATACATCAGACCTCCCCTATCAGACACACATATCTCCCCTATCATAGACACACAGATATCCCCTATCAGAAACACATATATCCCCTTTAGACACACAGATCTCCCTATCAGATACACAGACCTCCCTTATCAGACACACATATTTCCCCTTTCATAGACACACAGATCTCCCTATCAGAAACACAGATCTCCCCTATTAGACACACAGATTAGGTTAAGGCATGTGTGGGTGGGTGGAAGTTGTATGTGTGGGTGGTGGTGTGTGTGTGTGAGTGGATTGGGGATGTATGGGTGGTTAGGGAGATGTGTGTGTGTGTGTGGGGGGGGGGGGGGGTAGGGACATGTCAGTTGGTGGGGATGTGTGTGTATGGTTTGGGGATGTGTGAGTGGATGTGCGATGTGTGGGTTGGTGGGGGATTGTGTGTGTGGGTGGGGAATATGTTGTCGATGGAGATGTGGCTGGGGGAAGGGTGGTTTGAGGTGTGGGTGGGGAGAGGATGTGTGGGGTAGAATGTGGATGGGCGTGGGATGTGTGGGTTGGTGGGGGAATGTTTGTGGGTGGCGAGTGTGTTTTGGTTGGGGGATCAGGTGAGGGCAGTGTGTGTGGGTGGGGGATGTGCGGGAGGGGGATGGGTCGGTTGGTGGGGTATGTATGTGTCCCTTGGTGCGCATGTGTGTGGGTAGATGGGGGTGTTGTGTGGGTGGGGTGATGTATGGATAGGTGGGAGATGGGCTTCATACCATGGTAATTAGCCTTGTTTATGTTTACAACATTCATTTCACAATGTTTATTTTTCTTCCTATGCAAATGTATAATGCTCTTGATGAACGAAAGACGAGTGATTGGAAGGGCCGAATGTAAGACGGGCCTGCGCGCCCAATTTGTGACCCTAATAAAGCTGATTTGATTTGATTTGATTTGATCTCCCCTCTCCGATACACATACCTCCACTTTCAGACACACAGATCTCCATTATCACGGACACACACACACTTCACTTGTCAGACACACAGATCTCCCCTATCAGACACACAGATCTCCCCTGTCACAGACATTCTGGCACACTTACCCACTCGGCATCTTTGCTTTTCATCTGTTGATTCTCTAAGAACAGCGCATGCGCAGGTACATCCTTGGCACAGCCAGCACTCTGAGAGCGGTTCAGTGGGCGGGTCAACATCTTGCGGAACCTCCCCTTCTTGGCGTCCTTGCTGAGGTCACTAGTGGCTGGCTGGCGCCGGCTGGCCACCCCGCTTCCCTCACCGTCTGACCCTTCTGGACTGGAGCCGCAGGGGTCAGTGGCCGCAGTGTGTGGCACGTCTCCGCCCGAGGAACTTGCTTCTTCACCGTCATCCGCCTCGTTGGGGAAGAGAAGCGAGGAGACTGTGTGGTGATTCTGTCGCGATTTCAGCATCGCCGAGCGCTTGGCCTGGGCCTGTGAGCTTCTGACCATTTTCTTGTTTTTCATTAACCGAAGACCACTGAAACCACTGATGAGTCCAGCAGATGTGGACTCGCCGTCGCCATTCCTGCAAGACTTGTCTCCTTCTGGAAACGACGTGTCAGGGTCACGGGACTGGGGGCCGACTTCAGTGGCCGCACGGGTCAAGACTGCCCTTCTCCCGCCAGACTGTTGAACCTCCTGGCCCGAGGATTGTCTGGTCAGCTGGCGCTGCGGGTTGGACAACTGCCTCACAAACTCATCGAGGTCCTCTTCTGTCCACTCTCTTTTAGCTGGCTGACCGACACGCCCAGACCAACTGTCTGTCGCCGGACATGGCGGTTCATCCAGTTCACCATCCTGCATGAAGAAACGGACTGTTTCAACAACTGGGGTCATTTGTGCTATGTGTAGTGGGATCATGACAATCATATTTTCATTTGTTCAATGTGTAGTGGGATCATGTCATTCATATTTTCATTTGTTCAATGTGTAGTGGGATCATGTCATTCATATTTTCATTTGTTCAATGTGTAGTGGGATCATGTCATTCATATTGTTCATTAGGTGGGAGATGGGCCTCATAACATGGTAATTTGCCTTGTTTATGTTTACAACATTCATTTCACAATGTTTATTTTTCTTTCTATGTAAATGTATAATGCTCTTGATGAACGAAAGACGAGTGATTGGAAGGGCCGAATGTAAGACGGGCCTGCGCGCCCAATTTGTGACCCTAATAAAGTTGATTTGATTTGATTTAGTTCTTTGTGTAATGGGATCGTAACATTCATATATTCCATTAGTTCTTTGTGTAGTGCGATCATGTCATTCATATTGTTCATATGTTCTTTGTATGGTGGGATCATGACATTCATATTGTTCATGTTTTCTTTTTGTAGTGGGATCATGACATTCATATTGTTCATTTGTTCTTTGTATCGTGGGATAATGACATTCATATTGTTCATTTGTTCTTTGTATGGTGGGATCATGACATTCATATTGTTCAAGCGTTCTTTGTGCAGTGGGATCATGACATTCATATTGTTCATTTGTTCTTTGTATGGTGGGATCATGATATTCATATTGTTCAAGCGTTCTTTGTGCAGTGGGATCATGACATTCATATTGTTCATTTGTTCTTTGTGTAGTGGGATCGTGTCATTCATATTGTTCATTTGTTCTTTGTGTAGTGGGATCGTGTCATTCATATTGTTCATTTGTTCTTTGTATGGTGGGATCTTGACATTCATATTGTTCAAGCGTTCTTTGTGCAGTGGGACCATGACATTCATATTGTTCATTTGTTCTTTGTGTAGTGGGATCTTGACATTTATATTGTTTGTTTGTTCTTTGTGTAGTGGGATCATGAAAACGATATAGTTCGTATGTTCGGTATGTAGTGTGATAATGGCAGCGTTTAATCTAAGCGTAATACGATAATCTGACTAATATGTGCAATTGTTCTATTTGTAATAAGATCATCTTAGGTTCTAATAGTAGATTAATCATGGCAATGGTAAGGAGATCTAGACAGAGAACTATCAGACCATGGTAATTAGATCTAGACAGAGAACAATCATGACCATGGTAATTAGATCTAGACAGAGAACAATCATGACCATGGTATTAGATCTACACAGAGAACAATCATGACCATGGTAATTAGATCTAGACAGAGTACCATCATGACAATAGTAGGGAGATCTAGACACGGTACAATCATGTTTTGTCATATAATTCTGTAAGCCTTATTTATAGTTCTATAATATATTGTCAGTCGACTGTTTGTTGTTTTCCCTCAGTCGTGTGGGGTTATCAGGTGTGGGTTTACCGGAAGAAAGGCCCCCCCCCCCCCCCCCATGTTGTCAGGGTCTTGGGATTTAACTTGGCTTGTATTTATTTAATTCTATCCACCGAGACCTGACGTCACACACAAATCAACATCACATACAAATCAACATCAGTCGAAGACCAGTACACATAGTCGTTTCTTAAAGATCACCCAATAGGTTTAATACATTAATCTGTTTGTATACATCGTTGATATTTAAAATATCAACATATCTAAAACACTCGCCACACCGGCAGTTCAGCCCTTCATACATAACATCGCTATAGTCTCACTCCAAGCTAGCTCACACAAACTGTTCATAACATCGCTATAGTCTCACTCCAAGCTAGCTCACACAAACTGTTCATAACATCGCTATAGTCTCACTCCAAGCTAGCTCACACAAACTGTTCATAACATCGCTATAGTCTCACTCCAAGCTAGCTCACACAAACTGTTCATAACATCGCTATAGTCTTACTCCAAGCTAGCTCACACAAACTGTTTCAGTTATTCGTCTCACATCGCAAACTATCAATCGTTCAATTCAGCTGTACAATCGCTCTCCAGTCTCAGACACATCCGTCCACATCCATCGCTCAGTCCAGTCTGTCCTCCTGTCCTCAGTGTTTTGCGCTACGTTTCCAGTCGCCCCCTGTTTTCGTATTTCCTCCTGTTCTCCGTTGCAGGTACTCCGTCTTGACCTTCGCTTGTCCACAACCCGGGGTTAGTCAGTCCGTCGAAGATTGTTGTCTTTCAGTTAACTCAGGTTAACTGTCTGTCCTTGGGCGTACTTGTCCTGTCATGTGCTGCCCCTGTCCTGTCATGTGCTGCCCCTGTCCTGTCATGTGCTGCCCCTGTCCTCTCCCACAGGATCTGTCTTGTCTGTCTAACTTCTAGAACTCTGACAACAATGGTAAGGAGATCTAGACAAGGTACAGTCATGACAATAGTAAGAAGATCTAGGCATAGTACAATCGTGACAATGATAAGTAGATCTAGGCAGAGTACAATCATGACAATGTTAGATAAATCTACACAGAGTACAATCATGACAATATTATTCAATATGAGGAGGTAGACACCTGTTTCCTCTACATAGACACAAGCAGTAAATGTGCGGAAGTAGACAACTTTTTCCTCTACATAGACACACACAGTAAATGTGAGGAAGTAGACAACTTTTTCCTCTACATAGACACACACAGTAAATGTGAGGAAGTAGACAACTGTTTCCTCTACATAGGCACACACAGTAAATGTGAGGAAGTAGACAACTGTTTCTTCTACAAAGGCACACACAGTAAATGTGCGGAAGTAGACAAACTGTTTTCTCTACATAGGCACACACATGTGAGGAAGTAGACAACTGTTTCCTCTACATAGGCACACAGCAGTAAATGTGAGGAAGTAGACAACTGTTTCCTCTACATAGACACACAGCAGTAAATGTGAGGAAGTAGACAACTGTTTCCTCTACATAGACACAAAGCAGTAAATGTGAGGAAGTAGACAACTGTTTCCTCTACATAGGCACACACAGTAAATGTGAGGAAGTAGACAACTGTTTCCTCTACATAGGCACACACAGTAAATGTGCGGAAGTAGACAACTGTTTCCTCTACATAGACACACAGCAGTAAATGTGCGGAAGTAGACAACTGTTTCCTCTACATAGACACACAGCAGTAAATGTGAGGAAGTAGACAACTGTTTCCTCTACATAGACACACAGCAGTAAATGTGAGGAAGTAGACAACTGTTTCCTCTACATAGACACACACAGTAAATGTGAGGAAGTAGACAACTGTTTCCTCTACATAGGCACACACATGTGAGGAAGTAGACAACTTTTTCCTCTACATAGGCACACAGCAGTAAATGTGAGGAAGTAGACAACTGTTTCCTCTACATAGACACACAGCAGTAAATGTGAGGAAGTAGACAACTGTTTCCTCTACATAGACACACACAGTAAATGTGAGGAAGTAGACAACTGTTTCCTCTACATAGACACACACAGTAAATGTGAGGAAGTAGACAACTGTTTCCTCTACATAGGCACACACAGTAAATGTGAGGAAGTAGACAACTGTTTCCTCTACATAGGCACACACAGTAAATGTGCGGAAGTAGACAACTGTTTCCTCTACATAGACACACAGCAGTAAATGTGCGGAAGTAGACAACTGTTTCCTCTACATAGACACACAGCAGTAAATGTGAGGAAGTAGACAACTGTTTCCTCTACATAGACACACAGCAGTAAATGTGAGGAAGTAGACAACTGTTTCCTCTACATAGACACACAGCAGTAAATGTGAGGAAGTAGACAACTGTTTCCTCTACATAGACACACACAGTAAATGTGAGGAAGTAGACAACTGTTTCCTCTACATAGGCACACACATGTGAGGAAGTAGACAACTTTTTCCTCTACATAGGCACACAGCAGTAAATGTGAGGAAGTAGACAACTGTTTCCTCTACATAGACACACAGCAGTAAATGTGAGGAAGTAGACAACTGTTTCCTCTACATAGACACACACAGTAAATGTGAGGAAGTAGACAACTGTTTCCTCTACATAGACACACACAGTAAATGTGAGGAAGTAGACAACTGTTTCCTCTACATAGACACACACAGTAAATGTGAGGAAGTAGACAACTGTTTCCTCTACATAGGCACACAGCAGTAAATGTGATGAAGTAGACAACTGTTTCCCCCACATAGACACACAGCAATGTGGTCTGCATAAATTATGGTAGGCCGACTAGAATGACAATGAGGCCTGGCGATGCAGACACAGCTATTGACTTGGCACTTGTCTCCCAGACATCAGTCCTTGATGTAAAGTGGACTGTTTTGAATGACCATGGGAGTGATCACATGCCATGCTCAGTCCTGATCTCTAAACCCAGGAAAGTTAAAGCTGGGAGAGCGCGCAAGACCTTCCGGTATGAGTTGACCGATTGCCTTCTTGGACGCCTCAGACAAAGGGCATGCAACAGGACTGTTAAAACTCCCTTTTTGCAGCCCCCATGGTGGACCCCAGAAGTAGACCATGCTTGGAAAGCAAAGAGAGCTGCAGTGAAGCAGCTAAAGAAAGTGCGACAGACACCTCGAAGCTCACGAGAGGAAGTGGACACAGCGGAAAATGTCAAGAAAGACAAGGTGGAGGTTTTCAAGCGCTGTGCTGCAGAGGCCAAAAAGACAAAATGGGAATGTTTCATGAAGGAGATTGGAGGTGATAAAACACTGCGAAAATTCTGGAAACTGCACAGACAAATGCAGAGAAAAGATCGGTCGATGACAGTGGGAACAATCTATAGAGATGATGGTGTGCGCGTGACAACAGACAAAGAGAAAGGGGAGGCATTTCTCCAGAGATTTTTAGAGCAGACCAATCATGATGATGCGGACACCAGGGATGCAGTTAGATAGGAGTTATCTGGCACCACGAAGAATATGCAGTATGAAGACATCATACGGGTGGAAGATGTTAAACATATTTTGAAAAAGGCAAAAGACACGGCACCAGGGCCCGATGGGGTCAGGTATGGCCACATGAAGGGTTTGAGCGATGCAGACCTTGAGGAGATGACCGACTGCTTTAACCAGAGCATTAGGACAGCAACAGTACCGCAGGATTGGGCGCACAGCTATCTCATCCCTCTCCCAAAACCATTCAAGGATCAGTCAAAGCTTAGCGGCTTTAGAATCATCACCCTTCAAAATACATTTGGGAAGGTTCTAGAGAAGATAGTCGCTGTCAAGCTGCAAGAGTTTTTGGAAAGGGGGAAGCTTCTTCCAAGAGGCCTGGGGAGCTACAGGCCAGGAAAAAATACCTGGTCAAATGCAGCCACTTTTGCCTTTGACGCTTATGAGGGGTTCCAGAGTAGACAAGAAACGATGGCGGCAGCGCTTGATCTCGAGGATGCGTACAATAGAGTTCGATGTGATATTTTGATGACCGCACTGATGGAGAAGGGGGTCAATCCCTGGTTGGTGAACTGGATAGCAGCCGTCCTGCACTCTCGTCGGGTTGCTCTCCTATCTGGGTGCATGGACCTCAGAGCCTCATATTTTAACCCCGGGACTGCCACAGGGATCTGCAGTCTCACCGTTGCTCTTTACTGTGTATGCGAGCAAGATTGCAAACCTAGAAGCACCAGGGGTTGGAAGAATACTAACATTTGCAGATGATATTCTTGCATATAGGCAGGGGAGAGATAGGGAGCAAACAGCCCAGGAGCTACAGGCGACAGTAGACAAAGTGATTGACTGGTGCACTGAAATGAGTGCTGTCATCCACCCGGAAAAGGCGGCTGTTTTGTGGTGCTCTTTGGACAACAGGATTGTCAGAGCGGATGTCCCAAGCCTCGCGATAGATGGTAGAAATGTCAGCAGAGAGAACAAACTGAAGTATCTGGGCATCACATTTGACAGGAGCCTGTCCTTCAAGGACCATGTGGAGACGGTTGTGACAAGATCTCAAAAGGGACTCAGTGCACTTTAAACTATGGCTGCAATGGACAAAGAGCAGAGAATGCTTTTCACACTATACCAGCACTTGATCCTCTCAGTAATTGATTATGGATTAGGTCTGCTCACTGTCTCAGAGAGTCAGCTGGTGAAGTTAGAGCGCATACAGAACGAAGCTATGCGGGTCATTCTGGGATGCACTAGAGACACCCCAGTAGTGTGTATGCGTTACATCCTTGGTCTGCCGACTGTTGCTGGTAGGCTCAAGGTGATGCAGGCGAAGGCATACCTCAGAGTAGCTGCAGACACAGACCACCCACTGCATGAGGCGCTGGACGCAGTTAAGGGTCAGCGACTGATAAGAGGGAAATCATGGATGGCTCAGGCGAAGGATACGATCAGACAGGTGTGCCCCTTGGAGAACATTAGGCGTGGAGAGGAGTGGGTCAGAGTGCCAGCGGAGCAGTCAGACTTGTGCAGAGTTATAATCACATTAAGCCGGGAGTGCAGGGAGTGGCCAGCAGGGGCCACGGAAGTGGAAATCCAGCAACTAATTCAGGACAATGCTCACTCGGGTGATGTGATTATCTACACAGATGGTTCGGTGTCAAGAGGTGAGAGAAGTGGCTGGGGGTTCATAGCCAAAGCTAATGGTCGACGTTTGGTGCAGGAACATCCAGCTTAAGAATGGAGGTGGAGGCAGTCACTGCGGCTCTCCGCTGGATGGAGAATACGACACACACACACACACACATCGTGATTGTAACTGACTCAGAAAGCATGCTGACGAGGGTGAGGACGGGCAGGCTTCGTGCGGAGTGGCTTGCTTCGCTTCGGAGGTCACGGGTGACAAGCATCGCCTGGATCTTTTCTCCGGGGCATGCCGGTGTGCTGGGAAATGAACAGGCGGACAGATTGGCTGGCTCTGCAGAACTTGGTGGAGTATTGATACATGACAAGGCAGACGTGGTTGCGGCCTTGTGGGAGCACGTGCACACCTCCGAGAAGCAAATGGATTACCATGCTCTGGCAAGAATGAGACAGCGAGGAGTGATGAGGGGATCTGGCCGACGCTCACCGCTCAGAGGAAAGGCGAGACGGACATATAATCAGATTGCTACTGGTACTATTAGTGTTGGAACTCTTCGCTGGCTGCTGACGATAAGTACAGAACGCTTATGGGAATGCCCCGAATGCTGTGATGTCGATTCCTAAATCAATCAATCGATCAATCAATCAATCAATCAACAGCAGTAAATGTGAGGAAGTAGACAACTGTTTCCTCTACATAGACACACATCAGTAAATATAAGGAAGTAGACAACTGTTTCCTCTACATAGACACACAGCAGTAAATATAAGGAAGTAGACAACTGTTTCCTCTACATAGACACACATCAGTAAATGTGAGGAAGTAGACAACTGTTTCCTCTACATAGATACACAGCAATAAATGTGAGGAAGTAGACAATTGTTTCCTCTACATAGAAACACAGCAGTAAATGTGAGGAAGTAGACAACTGTTTCCTCTACATAGACACACAGCAGTAAATGTGAGGAAGTAGACAACTGTTTCCCCTACATAGACACACAGCAGTAAATGTGAGGAAGTAGACAACTGTTTCCTCTACATAGACATACAGCAGTAAATGTGAGGAAGTAGACAACTGTTTCCTCTACATAGACACACAGCAGTAAATATACGGAAGTAGACAACTGTTTCCTCTACATAGACACACAGCTGTACATGTGAGGAAGTAGACAACTGTTTCCTCTACTTAGACATACAGCAGTAAATATAAGGAAGTAGACAACTGTTTCCCCCCCCCCCCCCCCCCACATACACACACAAATGTGAGGAAGTAGACAACTGTTTCCTCTACATAGACACGCAAATGTGTGGAAGTAGACAACTGTTTCCTCTACATAGATACACAGCAGTAAATGTGAGGAGGTAGACAACTGTTTCCTCTACATAGACATACAGCAGTAAATGTGTGGAAGTAGACAACTGTTTCCTCTACATAGACACACAGCAGTAAATGTGAGGAGGTAGACAACTGTTTCCTCTACATAGACATACAGCAGTAAATGTGCAGAAGTAGACAACTGTTTCCTATAAATAGACACACAAATGTTAGGAAGTAGACAACTGTTTCCTCTACATAGACACACAAATGTGAGGAAGTAGACAACTGTTTCCTCTACATAGACACACAAATGTGAGGAAGTAGACAATTGTTTCCTCTACATAGACACACAAATGTGAGGAAGTAGACAACTGTTTCCCCTACATAGACACACAACAGTAAATGTGAGGACGTAGACAACTGTTTCCTCTACATAGACAAACATGTGAGGAGATAGACAACTGTGACGAAACGGCGATCATCTGTCTGTTGTCGTCGGAATCCCGCACTATTTTGGCGTGTCATCGGGGACTTTCCCAGTTATAAATAGACTGAGGGAAGCCGATGGGAATTTTCCATCTAGAATCATCTCGAATCACCGGTGTTTGACTGTACTGGTTTGCCGGGTGTATCAGCGAATTCCCGTGCAGAGAAATCTGGAAATTCTAGGCGTGGAATGAATGTCGGCCGAGAAGTTGACTTTTCTCAAGGAGCTCTCATTTCTCGTGCGCATGAGTTTGCACGTTGGGGAATGCGGCTAGAATAGGCATTCACTTCCTGACTCTCACGGAGAGACGACGCAGGGCTCTGTGAAGCCATTTGTATAGCGTCTTACCTCAACCATGTTGCGGCTGACTGTTATCACATGCGGCAGATGTGCCCTTGAACAGTTCTGGTAGCTGACTGGAGGCGGGTTCTACTTATTCAGGTATCTACTTGGTTAATTAATTTAACTTTGTAATTGTTCACAAAACGCAATCGTTCTAACCTCATTAAATATGCGGGTGTCTTTGCATTACTAATGAGAAACCGATCGATAACGTCGCTGACTACTAGGACCGTGTGTTGCGTTTGTTGACAAGCGTGTGTAGTGAGTTACCGGCTTGAAATGTAGGCCTGTGATGTTGGCGATTGTGCTTCAATTAGTATTTACCATGTATGGCTAAATCGTTGCATATACTATGTTGCTGTTTTATAATAGGACATAGTTAATAGTGCATGATATGAACCTAGACTTATGTCAGTCAGTAGCTGAAGCTAGAAGGAACTGTTAGATAACAAGGTGAGTTGGTAGGGGGAGATTCAGACAGTGTTGTGCATAGCCACTAAGTAAAGAGAGAACTTAGTGCTTTACCACAGTGAATGATGTAACTATTGTGTAATAATGTAATAGTGAATTCATTGTGTGGGACACTGGAATTCTGTGAGAAGGTAAGTCTTCAGTGATGATATATATATATATATATATATATATATATATATATATATATATATATATATATATATATATATATATATATATATATATATATATATATATATATATATATATATATATATATATATATATATATATATGATGTGTCATGATGTATATATATTAGGTCATGTTATGTGATACTTCTTGGAGCGATACCGAACGCCGAGTGGTTCGACGCGTGATCACCATGCAGACCGTCGCGATGCCAACATGCGTTCTAAAATCTTGTCTTTACTGTCCTGTTCTTTCCTGCTTGCACAAGTGCGAATGAGTGCTGAGGTGCTAGTGGTATTGAAGGACAAAAGGAGGTTGCATGAGACGCGGGGACATATGGGATATGGGGATTGGAAAGCAAGTTATGAAAGTATGGTGCTGGCAGACCAGGCCAGCTATGAAGTTCGGTTCAGGCCAAGGCTAATCCACTTGGAAGGGCAGAGCTGGAACGCAAGCCTTGGAACATGTGGGGAACATGTTTTACCAAGAACGTTTCTTGACTCTAGGGAAGAGTCTGATAAGAAGAGTTTTGCTAGAGGGTGGGCAGGAGGTCCCACCAGCAGAACGGAGAGTGTAAATACTTTATGTGATCATGTATTAGCCCTATATCCCGAGGGATGGTACAGTGATCAGTATTATGGTTATTATTGAACATGTCCAATGTAAGGAACGAGTCCAGGGACTCTTCACCTTAATGTTTAGTTCTGTTAAATTTAGAACTATGATAACTGAGTACTATAACTAGTGACGTTAGCGACAACTGGTAGATGATTAGGGATAGGTGAGACATACGATCAGACTCGTCATTCTGATTACTTACTCTATTTGACGGGCTGTTCTTTGTGGCCAGCTGACATTGACAGAAACCCATGCTTTACTACTCTCAATATAGAGATAATGCTTTAGTTATTTGCATAACTAAGTAGCATGACTGAGGGTTGAGTAGTCAGTGGTAGGATGCATGTGGACCAATGTCTGGGCCAGAATACTCTCACCGATCTCTCTTCCTTTCAGGAGTTGCCTGTTGAGGAACCAGTCGACTACACTTGTTGCCTGCCTGAAACCACTTCGTGTACCACAGCGAAGTGTAGAATCCTTTACTTACCTCGCCTGACTAAACCACACCATGTGACAGGGTGCATCATCATGAGTGAAGGTTATCATCAAGTGATTTCGGTGCCCTGAAAGTGCACATGTGGGATGTGATGGTTTGTGTGGTTTTTCTGACTTAGAAGATACTCTATTTCAGCGAGGAGAAGTTCAGCCACCTGAGCAATTATGCTCAATGATATGAGACACCAGACTGTACACAGTCTATTGTGGTTCCGCCTAAACGTCAGAAAGATTAATCTATAAACTTGTACTGTTCCTACGCCAGCTTTAGTGGCAGGTCATGATGAGACCTACACCAGCTTACGTATAGAGACTAATGGCAATTGTTATAAGGTGTAAAGGACAACTAATTATTGTCCAGACTGAACAGTGTTGTCTCCATATGAAATAGATGTGTGATTCTAATGGTTGTACTTATAGAGTATGAAGACTTTGAACTGTGTTTTCTTGTAGTACTCTAGTATCAGCAGAACTATCTGATTACCCAACCAGGGGTAATGTACTGTGATTTAGGGACCATTAGATTGGTCATTGGACTGATTACCCAACCAGGGGTAATGTACTGTGATTTAGGGACCATTAGATTGGTCAGTGGCTTATTACCCAACCAGGGGTAATGTACTGAGACTTAGGGACCATTAGATTGGTCATTGGCTATTACCCAACCAGGGGTACTTGATACTAATGAGAGGACCATTAGATTGGTCATTGGCTACAGACATTCATTGACAGTCAAGAGTAACTGGGGTCAAGTCCAGGAGGATTGTCTCCCAGCTAGGCTGTTTACAGAGAACTGTTTATTAACTTAGCAGTGACTTCATTAGGAAGTGATGAAGTTGCAGTTGGTCCAGTTGAGTGAGGTCCAGGGGTAACTCTCTTGTTGTCGATCCAAGCTCTGGGGACGGAGTGGTCTCCAAGGTTCTAGTCATCTCACTGGAAGGAAGCCGGGTGAGTGGCGGACCGACTGGACGGGACATCTGCATCCAATCTACTTCTCAGCCTTATGATGAAGTAACCATATCTCTGATTCTGTCTCTACTCTATCCTCTACTTGTGTAAATAGATTATTCTATCAGGATGTTCATTTCAGTTCTATATTCTCAAGGGCAGAATAAACTTTGTGTATGTTGACTTACTCTTTGTATAATTATTGAGTGTGGTCTCGGACGATGCCTCAGTGTTCATTGTTCCACGGGAGTAGGTAGTTAGTGGGGGTCTAGAATCTGGAGGGGCTTGTAGACATAATTAACTAATACGAGGTCAACCACAGAGTAAACAGTGTATCTACCTGTCCAACCCCTTGGGTTAGAATACACGGGAGTGCTAGAGACACCTCGGAAGTGGTTAACTCTCACTACCCAAGACGATCTTGTCACACTCCACAGACACACAAATGTGAGGAGGTAGACAACTGTTTCCTCCACATAGACACACAAATGTGAGGAAGTAGACAACTGTTTCCCCCACATAGACACACAAATGTAAGGGGGTAGATAACTGTTTCCTCTACATACACACACAAATGTGAGGAGGTAGACAACTGTTTCCCCCAATTAGACACACAAATGTGAGGACGTAGACAACTGTTTCCACCACATAGACACACAAATGTGAGGGAGTAGATAATTGTTTCCTCTACATAGACACACACATGTGAGGAGGTAGACAACTGTTTCCTCTACATAGACACACAAATGTGAGGAAGTAGACAACTGTTTCCTCTACATAGACACACAAATGTGAGGGGGTAGACATCTGTTTCCTTTACAAAGACACACAAATGTGAGGACGTAGACAACTGTTTCCTCTACATAGGCACACAAATGTGAGTAGGTAGACAAATGTTTCCCCCACATAAACACACAAATGTGAGGAAGTAGACAAATGCTTCCCCCACATAGACACACACATGTGAGAAGGTAGACAACTGTTTCCTCTACATAGACACACAAATGTGAGGAAGTCGAGAACTGTTTCCTCTACATAGACATACAGCAGTAAATGTGAGGAAGTAGACAACTGTTTCCTCTACATAGACATACAGCATTAAATGTGCGGAAGTAGACAACTGTTTCCCCCACACAGACTTACAGCAGTAAATGTGAGGAAGTAGACAACTGTTTCCTCTACATAGACACAAAAATGTGAGGAAAGTAGACAACTGTTTCCCCCACACAGACATACAGCAGTAAATGTGCGGAAGTAGACAACTGTTTCCCCCACACAGACACACATCAGTAAATGTGAGGAAGTAGACAACTGTTTACTCTATATAGACACACATCAGTAAATATAAGGAAGTAGACAACTGTTTCCTCTACATAGACACACAACAGTAAATGTGAGGAAGTAGACAACTGTTTCCTCTACATAGACACACAGCAATAAATGTGAGGAAGTAAACAATTGTTTCCTCTACATAGACACACATCAGTAAATATAAGGAAGTAGACAACTGTTTCCTCTACATAGACACACAGCAGTAAATGTGAGGAAGTAGACAACTGTTTCCTCTACATAGACACACAGCAGTAAATGTGAGGAAGTAGACAACTGTTTCCTCTACATAGACACACAAATGTGAGTACGTAGACAACTTTTTCCACCACATAGACACACAAATGTGAGGGGGTAGATAACTGTTTCCTCTACATAGACACACAAATGTGAGGAGGTAGACAACTGTTTCCTCTAGATAGGCATACAAATGTGAGGAGGTAGACAACTGTTTCCTCTACATAGACACACTAATGTGAGAAAGTAGACAACTGTTTCCTCTACATAGACACACAGCAGTAAATGTGAGGAAGTAGACAACTGTTTCCTCTACATAGACACACAAATGTGAGGAAGTAGACAACTGTTTCCTTTACATAGACACACAAATGTGAGGACGTAGACAACTGTTTCCTCTACATAGACACACACATGTGAGGAGGTAGACAACTGTTTCCCCCATATAAACACACAAATGTGAGGACGTAGGCAACTGTTTCCCCCACATAGACACACAAATGTGAGGACGTAGACAACTGCTTCCCCCCACATAGACACACAAATGTGAGGAGGTAGACAACTGTTTTCCCCACATAGACACACAAATGTGAGGAAGTAGACAACTGTTTCCAACACATAGACACACAAATGTGAGGGGGTAGATAACTGTTTCCTCTACATAGACACACAAATGTGAGGATGTAGACAACTGTTTCCCCCAATTAGACACACAAATGTGAGGACGTAGACAACTGTTTCCACCACATAGACACACAAATGTGAGGGGGTAGATAACTGTTTCCTCTACATAGACACACAAATGTGAGGAGGTAGACAACTGTTTCCTCTAGATAGGCACACAAATGTGAGGAGGTAGACAACTGTTTCCTCTACATAGACACACTAATGTGAGAAAGTAGACAACTGTTTCCTCTACATAGACACACAGCAGTAAATGTGAGGAAGTAGACAACTGTTTCCTCTACATAGACACACAAATGTGAGGAAGTAGACAACTGTTTCCTCTACATAGACACACAAATGTGAGGGGGTAGACAACTGTTTCCTCTACATAGACACACAAATGTGAGGAGGTAGACAACTGTTTCCTCTACATAGACACACAAATGTTAGGACGTAGACAATTGTTTCTCCCACATAGACACACAAATGTGAGGACGTAGACAACTGCTTCCCCCACATAGACACACAAATGTGAGGAGGTAGGCAACTGTTTTCCCCACATAGACACACAAATGTGAGGAAGTAGACAACTATTTCCTCCACATAGACACACAAATGTGAGGACGTAGACAACTGTTTCCCCCACATAAACACACAAATGTGAGGGGGTAGATAACTGTTTCCGCCACATAGACACACAAATGTGAAGAGGTAGACAACTGTTTCCCCCACATAGACACACAAATGTGAGGACGTAGACAACTGTTTTCCCCACATAGACACACAAATGTGAGGAAGTAGACAACTGTTTCCTCTACATAGACACACAAATGTGAGGAAGTAGACAACTGTTTCCTCTTCATAGACACACAAATGTGAGGAAGTTGACACCTGTTTCCCCCACATAGACACACAAATGTGAGGACGTTGACACCCGTTTCCCCCACACAGACATACAGTAGTAAATGTGAGGAAATAGATGACTCCCCCCCCCCCCAACCGCCCACCGTCCACCCTCCCACCTCCCACACACACACTAGTAAATTTGAGGAATTAGACGAGTCCCCCCCCCCCTTCTCCCCTCCCCACACACACACTAGTAAATGTGAGGAATTAGACGATTCCCCCCCCCCTCTCCCCCCCCCCCCCCACACACACACACTAGTAAGTGTGAGGAATTAGACGAGTTCTCCCCCCCCCCTCCACACACACACACACTAGTAAATGTGAGGAACTAGAGAACTGCCCTCCTCCCCTAACCCGCCTTCCACACACACTAGTAAATGTGAGGAATTAGAAGACGGGTCCCATCAGCAAGTTTTGTGGCCCTACTACCGTCAGGCTTGATCCCCCAACTTGAGAACCTCTGTCAAGGCACTTATGTGCTGCCACCTGTTCCCGTGAACGGCGACCGGAAGCAGCCACTTGCAGGCACTAGTCAGCACTTAAGCCAGCCGCGGCGGCCACCTTTCTCGTGGAGCTAATCATCGACAATTTGTACATTAACTTAGGCTGCAGAATGAGTTTAACTGAGTAGTTATACAGCTCCCCAGCTCTAGACACTGTAATATAAAATACAAGACACGGCAACTGGTCCCCCAGCTCCAGACACTGTCATATGTAATACATCTACACGGCAACTGGTCGACCAGCTCCAGACACTGTAATAAGTAATACATAGACACGGCAACTGGTCGACCAGCTCTAGACACTGTAATATGTAATACATAGACACGGCACCTGGGGAATCCAGCTCCAGACACTGTCATATGTAATACATAGACACGGCACCTGGGGAATCCAGCTCTAGACACTGTCATATGTAATACATCTACACGGCAACTGGTCGACCAGCTCCAGACACTGTAATAAGTAATACATAGACACGGCAACTGGGGAATCCAGCTTCAGACACTGTCATATGTAATACATAGACACGGCAACTGGGGAATCCAGCTCCAGACACTGTCATATGTAATACATAGACACGTCAACTGGTCGACCAGCTCTAGACACTGTCATATGTAATACATAGACACGGCAACTGGGGAATCCAGCTCCAGACACTGTCATATGTAATACATAGACACGGCAACTGGGGAATCCAGATCCAGACACTGTAATATGTAATACATAGACACGGCAACTGGTCCCCCCAGCTCTAGACACTGTAATATGTAATACATAGTCACGGCAACTGGTCCCCCAGCTCTAGACACTGTAATATGTAATACATAGACACGGCAACTGGTCCCCCAGCTCCAGACACTGTAATATGTAATACATAGACACGGCAACTTCCCCCCCCCCTCACCCCCAGTTCTAGACGCTTTAATATGTAATACATAGACACGGCAACTGGTCCCCCCAGCTCTAGACACTGTAATATGTAATACATAGACATGTCAACAGTCCCGTCCCCACATCCCCGACATGGCAACAGTCCAGTACTAAATGGTTCACTCCCCCCTCCCCAACATGGCAACAGTTCAGTACTGGCTGGTTCACTCCTTCCCCCCCCCCCCCACGCATATGAACAGTCCAGTGCTAGCTGATTCACTCCCTCCCCCCCCCCCCCCCCCCCCGCATGTCAACAGTCCAGTACTAGCTGGTTCGCTCCCCCCTCCCCACCCACACACCCCACTTTCCTTTTTTCCCCGCACATGAACTTTGAAATAGACACGGTGAAGTTGTGGAAGCCGGTAAAATAATGATGTGGGTAAGAAAGTTGTGGAAACTGGTAAAACAATGATGTGGGTAAGAAAGTTGTGGAAGCCGGTAAAACAATGATGTGGGTAAGAAAGTTCTGGAAGCCGGTAGCATAATGATGAGGGTAAGAAAGTTGTGGAAGCCAGTAAAACAATGATGTGGGTAAGAAAGTTGTGGAAGCCGGTAAAACAATGATGTGGGTAAGAAAGTTGTGGAAGATGGTAAAACAACGATGAGGGTAAGAAAGTTGTGGAAACTGGTAAAACAATGATGTGGGTAAGAAAGTTGTGGAAGCCGGTAGCACAATGGTGTGGGTAAGAAAGTTGTGGAAGCCGGTAAAACAATGATGTGGGTAAGAAAGTTGTGGAAGCCGGTAGCACAATGATGTGGGTAAGAAAGTTGTGGAAGCCGGTAAAACAATGATGTGGGTAAGAAAGTTGTGGAAGCCGGTAAAACAATGATGAGGGTAAGAAAGTTGTGGAAGCCGGTAGCACAATGATGTGGGTAAGAAAGTTCTGGAAGCCGGTAGCACAATGATGTGGGTAAGACAGTTCTGGAAGCCGGTAGCACAATGATGTGGGTAAGAAAGTTCTGGAAGCCGGTAGCACAATGATGTGGGTAAGAAAGTTCTGGAAGCCGGTAGCATAATGATGAGGGTAAGAAAGTTGTGGAAGCCAGTAAAACAATGATGTGGGTAAGAATGTTGTGGAAGCCGGTAGCACAATGATGAGGGTAAGAAAGTTGTGGAAGCCGGTAAAACAATGGTGAGGGTAAGAAAGTTGTGGAAGCCAGTAAAACAATGATGTGGGTAAGAATGTTGTGGAAGCCGGTAGCACAATGATGAGGGTAAGACAGTTCTGGAAGCCGGTAGCACAATGATGAGGGTAAGAAAGTTGTGGAAGCCGGTAAAACAATGGTGAGGGTAAGAAAGTTGTGGAAGCCAGTAAAACAATGATGTGGGTAAGAATGTTGTGGAAGCCGGTAGCACAATGATGTGGGTAAGACAGTTCTGGAAGCCGGTAGCACAATGATGTGGGTAAGAAAGTTCTGGAAGCCGGTAGCACAATGATGTGGGTAAGAAAGTTCTGGAAGCCGGTAGCATAATGATGAGGGTAAGAAAGTTGTGGAAGCCAGTAAAACAATGATGTGGGTAAGAATGTTGTGGAAGCCGGTAGCACAATGATGTGGGTAAGAAAGTTCTGGAAGCCGGTAGCATAATGATGAGGGTAAGAAAGTTGTGGAAGCCAGTAAAACAATGATGTGGGTAAGAATGTTGTGGAAGCCGGTAGCACAATGATGAGGGTAAGAAAGTTGTGGAAGCCGGTAAAACAATGGTGAGGGTAAGAAAGTTGTGGAAGCCAGTAAAACAATGATGTGGGTAAGAAAGTTGTGGAAGCCAGTAAAACAATGATGTGGGTAAGAAAGTTGTGGAAGCCGGTAAAACAATGATGTGGGTAAGAATGTTGTGTAAGCCGGTAGCACAATGATGAGGGTAAGAAAGTTGTGGAAGCCGGTAAAACAATGATGAGGGTAAGAAAGTTGTGGAAGCCGGTAAAACAATGATGTGGGTAAGAAAGTTGTGGAAGCCAGTAAAACAATAATGTGGGTAAGAAAGTTGTGGAAGCTGGTAAAACAATGATGTGGGTAAGAAAGTTGTGTAAGCCGGTAGCACAATGATGAGGGTAAGAAAGTTGTGGAAGCCGGTAGCACAATGATGTGGGTAAGAAAGTTCTGGAAGCCGGTAAAACAATGATGAGGGTAAGAAAGTTGTGGAAGCCGGTAGCACAATGATGTGGGTAAGAAAGTTGTGGAAGCCGGTAAAACAATGATGTGGGTAAGAAAGTTGTGGAAGCCAGTAAAACAATGATGTGGGTAAGAAAGTTTATGTGGCATGTTATCGATGTGAAGTTAAAGTGATGTGTGTGAGCTTAGAGTTTGAAGTCTCTGTCTGGTTGTTAATAACATTGCTTTTGTTTTAGTGATGTTAATTTGCCTACGGTTTGAATAGCTCCACCTAACTACATTATTTAATTCTTGTTGTAAAGACGACTCCAGTAAAATACAGTTTTCAGCGTTTGTGTACACTGTACAGTCATCTGCAAATAGATCGCAGGACGACGAAAGATGCAAAGGTAGATCGTTAATATATATGGCAAATAATAGAGGGCCAAGAATAGAGCCTTGCTGTACTCCAATATTGAAGGTAGTGGTTTGAGACAGATATTTATTATGTGATACTACTTGCTTTCTGTTTGATAGAAAAGATGATATTAGAGTGACTACATTAGGGCCAGTTTTCATTATCTCAAGTTTTTTAATTAAAATAACATGGTCTATCATATCAAATGCTTTCTTGAAATCAATAAACACAGTTCCACATAGACTGTTGTTGTTTATATTCTGGTGCCAATTTTCTATCATGTTTGTTAGGGCCGCATGGCAAGAATATTTTGGTCGAAATCCTGATTGGCTGTCAACAATAAGCTTGTTGCGAACTAAATACTGTAATGCTACTTTATGGATGTGTTTTTCTAGTGGCTTAGATAGTGATGATAGTAAGGAAATGAGTCTGTAATTGTTCGGGAGACCATTATCCAATGAACCAGATTTAAGAAGAGGGTACACTTTAGCGATTGTGAGAGCTGATGGAAAGTGGCCTTTGGTGAGACACTGATTATATACATAGGTTAGTGATGTACAGGTCACTGGCGCAGCACAACGGAGAATCCGGTTGCTGATTCCATCTAACCCAGATGAGGTTGTGTTTTTTTAGGTTACTGAGGTAAGTGAATACTTCAGTGATTGTCATTAGCGGTATGTCGGAAAGAATATCGCGGGAGCATCTATTCTCGCAAAACGATGACAATAAAGATAAGTTGCAAGGAGAATTAGGTATTGAAGCCTTCAACTGGTCTATGTCAGTTTGAAAAAAAATTACTGAATTGGTCGCATGTAATATGATTTGATGGTAAAGAATTTCGGAAGTTATACTTGTTTGTCAAGGTGTTAATTGCCTTCCATATATCCTTACTATTTGTTTTATCCATTACTAAGTTCTTAAAGTAATTTTCCTTTTCCCGTCGTATGTTATATTGAACTTTGTTTCTAAGAGTACGGTATGCACTGAGATCCCGCTTTTTATGTGCTTTATCTCTGTCTCTCATAATTTCAAGTATTTCCTGGGTGATCCAAGGTGGCTTGACGTGGTGTTTTACTCGAACTTCCTTGACTGGCACATGTCTATAAAAAACATCAATAAAGGTTTTCATCCAGAATTCAAGAGCATCATCCGGGTCAGGAAGCTGATAAACATTGTCTAGAGGTGAACTGAGCAAGTCCTGTAAAAATGCGTTTTGGTTGAAATTTTTGTAACTTCTATATTTTACACTTATGTGTTTATGTTTAGGAGTTTTAATTCCTTTTTTAGACCACGTGCAGCATATTGGGTAGTGATCGCTCATTGCACAATTGGGTACGGTGCATTCTATGATGTTGTCTGAGCAAGTTACATAAATGTGATCTATGACTGTTGAAGATGACTTTGTTACTCTAGTAGCTTGTTGTACTATTTGTTGGAAATTTTATGATGCAATTATATTTCCCCATATTATGTTGGATTTGTTGGTGTCAATGTTAAAGTCTCCGAGTAGTATAATTTCCTTCCCAGAAGCGAAAACCACATCCATCATGGTAGTGAAGTTTTCGTACCAGACGTGTCCAGCACTGGGATTTCGATAGAGGTAGCCAATTATCAGGGGTGTGCGGTTTTGAAGTTTTAGCTCTAACCAAATACATTCTATTTCGCAAGTTTCAAAGTCTAGCCTACGGTGAGCATTTAGTAAATTAGAAACATAGGTTACTATGCCTGTCTCTTGTTTCCTACAGGGATCCCTTCTAAAAACTTTGTACCCTTTAATAGAGATGTCCTCATCTGAAATTTTATCATTAAGCCTACTTTCACTAAGGCCGAATAAATGAAAATTTTGATTAAGAATAGAAGATAACTCTGGTAGCTTGTTAAATAAGCTGCAAATGTTTAAGTGTCCAAGGCGTATTCCTGACTTATTGAGCCAGTGTTGCCACTTCTCAGACATTTCATCCATGAAGAAATTGTAAATTAGTCAAAGTTAAGCAAAAATACAAGATCATAAAAAAATCACAATTACATTAACTTACAAAATATCAGTAATACAGATCGATAAGTAAATGACAATATTTAACGATATAACTAATTAGACAAACGAATATAATGCAAACAAGGAAAAAAACGAATTAAAGAACATACAACAAATAATTAACCTGAAAAAACTACTTCACAAGCTAAGTACCAACTGTTATCCAAAAGAATCAATAAATGACTATACAAGTCAATGTCTCTGTTTAAAGCAGGGAGTGAAGACCCCCTCACTCAGAGTATTAACTCGATAAAAAGTATTATAAAAAATATCTAAGTGTCAATCTCTGTGACTTCAATACGAGTCAATGTTTACAGCCACGTACAATCTAATACGTTGCTATATAAATCAATAACCAAGTATGCGCATAAACTTTCTAGGAGAGACTCTTTCTTGTACCGAGATCCGGTGTTGCTTTGTGCTGAATTGCTAGTAAATACCAGGCTGTGTTGGTCCTTGGTACAGCGACATCATAAATGCCTGCCGAAGTGAAGCTGGGCTAAACCGTGTGAGGTATAACAACTCTGGGTTACAATGGAATGGATACTGTTGATTTCTCACGGGTGTGTAACGACTTACAACTACAGGCTCTGATTCGTGGCTAACAGGAGGCTGTGGTGGCACGTTGTTGTTACTACTGGATTGATCCTTGCTGTGGAGAAGAGGGAACGTATCTTTATAATTATCACCCTCCTGTGTGAAAGAGGGCGTATTGTACGGATTTGGTGTGGTGGAAATGTTCCGTCTGGCTTGGATATCAGGTGCCGTGGTTATGAGTGGTCTGCTCTCTTCTGGCCTATTGGTACTTGATGTGGCGGCAGTATGTCGTCTGGCTTGAGTTTGAGGTGGTGTAGCTAAAAGTGTCCTACGCGATCCAGTATTGGATGTAGGTTGTGTACGTTCAGAGTATTTAATATTTTTGGCGAGCAAGCTGGTGCCCAATGTAGACAAATGTACTTGATCCTTATAAAGTCGCTTTTTAGGTGCTCCTGACTGTGAAGTAAACACCGGTGTGTTGTTGATGAACTGTATGTTGTTGTGAGAACAAAACTTCTGCAATATGTTGTTATTTATGTCAGCTAGACGACGCTGGAATCCATAACTCGGTGATATGATGGAGGAGAAGAAAATGGACGAGTTAGGAAAAATGTGACGTAATCCGTTCAAGAGCGCCAGCAGTTGAGATGTTGTGATTTGCTGGTTGTTCATGGTGTCATTGATACCAATATGAACGCTTGCCCTTTTTACATTAAGATTTACAGCCAACCTCCTAATCTTGTCTGTTAGCCGGTCAACACCAGCCCCAGGCAATGGAATTATGGAAACAATGTCTTTGTCTGTAGTAGCCATCCGGTCGCTGTATAGACCTTTCATTAGAGAGTCGCCTATTATAATGTGTGTACAGTCGGGTCGTGCTGTCTGCACATGTTGGTTGTCAGTACGCCTTGCTCGTTGTTTCTCCCATTTAGCAGCAGTCTGTACGTCTCCATGTGACTCTCCCTGTGTTTCCTGGAGGCGTGTGTTGTCTGTTGACAGTGCACTATAGCACTGTACGTTTTCTGACAAATTTTCTTGAAGCACTTCGAATCTGTTGCTTATTTTTACACCAATGGGATAGACTGCTTGTAGCGTTTTATCTTCCTCTGCACGTTGAGGTTTTTCCGCGTCTTGTTTTGTTATTTGTTTTTGGTGAAACTGGGCTTCAAGATTCTCCGAAGTTGATACAGCTGCTTGGGAATCACACGCTTGTTCAGTTGGGTTGGTGGTGGACTCGTGCTGTAAAGTTTCTATTGTTTTTCTTAGCAATAGATTTTCCTCTCTCAGGAGCGTGATTTCTGCTTTGAGAGCAGTGTAGTCACTGCTGGTCTTGCTATTAGCTTCAATGTTCGCTGTAACAGTAGCAGTGAGCGCCTTTAAGGATTGTTCTATTACCTCAATGCGCCTATGACAATCGCACGATTGTCCATTGATAGTTGGCGTGTTATCTAAGGCTGGTATTTCTTCTGCTACTCTTACGTTGGTCTCAACGTTGTTTTGGAGGTGCTCCATTGGATATTCAATGGCCAAGAGTACTGATGGGGTAGCTGACCTCGTGTTGATGGTATTGTCCTGTTCATTCATTGTATGTGTTAGTTGAGAAACATTGTCTGCTGTGATGTCCACAGCTGTAGTTGTGGGCTGTGTAGATTCTGAGTCCTCACTCGAGACGAGCATGTTGATGATATCTTGTGTCTTTGATATGTCTCTACTCGTGAATGTAAGTATTGAGTTCTCCAGCTCGACAAAGTCTAATTTTAGCCAAGAGTTAATGTTTTCAACGCTGCCCTGAGCTAGTAACTTGTTCTTCGAATGATATAAGTGTATTGTAAGGACTGGCGTCGTAATCAGATCTTCCACGTAGGCCCCGCTTCTATCTTGTCTGTGTTGGATTCGTTCAGGCTTGTAATAATTGATGAGGCACGTTCGAAATGCCTCATAATGGAGTGTATTGTTAAAGGATACTGTAACACATTGGCCAGAGTTGGTGTGTTGGACGACTCGGCCGACTGGATTCACACACCTGGCTAGCTTGGTCTTCACCGCCTTCTCTTTGTTTAGTGTGTATGGTTTATTCACGGCCGATCGTAAACCGGATCTTGTTTTAACACTTGTCACCTCCAGAGAGGCCTCACCTATCGATGACATTACAGCATCATGTTATCAAACCCGTTTGAAGAATGCAGCGAACTCATTGTAGTCTAGACGCGCCGCGGGCTATTTGAAGTCATGTGTTGCGGTTCGTTTGTTTTGATAATTGAGACAATAACACAGAGCTGATCAGGAACTTGCGATATTGTGTGCTGGCGACTTACCACGCGCTAGTCAAGCATGGTTTAATCACACGTTGTCGTTAATCGATAATTGGTAGGTTTCAAAATTGAATGACCTTACCGTCCATTTATCAAAGAAATCCTCATTTCACTAAACCACAGTCACATAAACTTAAGATATTAATTCGTATTAGATCCAGTTTTAGAACTAACACAATGATATACACAGCATCTCGATTGAAATAGGCAAAACTTTGATAAATTCTATAAAAACTGGGAGAGCTTGTGAAAACACGTCCGCTCGTAACCGGAAACCGGAAGAGAAGCAACATAAACTACCCAGGCAAATCTAGACAAAGTGAAGGGAATATTCGACAAGGAAGAATAGAACAGTAGATCCGGTTCTACACAGGTGGATCAGCACAAAATGCTGTTAGAAATGGCGGAGCGGGAGTGTACATAGAATATTATGTACATAGAATACTCACACGATACTAAGACCACTGCCTGAGTACAACAGGAAAGTACTGCTATGACTATGATGGAGAAATCCAAGCAATCAAGATAGCGAATTTGAATAATGAAGACACAAACAATATATAGAACGATTTATTGCCTGACATACTTCGCTGCATCTCGCCAGGTACATATCGCAGAATTCACACAACATAAAGTAAAATAACTAGATACATCCTTCAAGCTGAAGTATACACATATTCGCACAGTTATGTCAGTTGTCTATCACGGTAATTTTAAACTGATTATCATGTCTTTCTGTTTGCCCAAAACTGGCCTATGCAGATTAGTTGTGATGGCTTATGCAAACGTTAACAAGCGACTATTTTGTGTATTAAACAACACGCGAAAAGCGCTGTCTCTATCAATTACATGACCGGTTTCCAAAACGTGCCGTTCAATCGACAAAGCAGGATGTTTGTGGTGTGTCGGTCTTCCCAGGCTCCATCGCCTGTGTGTAGTATCTTGTCAATCCAATTTGATATGTGTTCAACCACGCTATTGTGTAACTGCCGCTCTGTTCTGCCGATGTAGGTAGACTGTCACCTGCATGTGAATTTGTAAATACAATTGGATTTGACGTGCAGAGGGACGGGTTCTTTTATTGCGGGGATGGGAATAGGTGTGGTTCTGTACCTAATAACTGGAGTTGCAGCACTGAATGTTCGGCGGACTGCAGTAATGAGCCAGTCCTGTAGACGTTGCATTACGCCATCATCTCGAAAGGTTAGCTGGATGAATACCTTGAGTTTAGGGACTTAGTTTCGTCTGGCTTGTTTTTTTCGGCTGTTGGCCGTGGCGCTTTATAAGGTCTGTGAAGTAGCCATTCAGGTGTAAGACATTCTACAGAGTTTCAAATTCCTCTGTCAGTGTGTCCTGGGTGCATATCTTCCTAGCACGGTCAAACAGGGTTCGTACTAAGCCCCGTTTGTACTGGACAGGTGCTGAGCTCTAAAAATTTAAGTATTGGTCAGCCCATGTTTCTTTGCGGTACACGGATCTTTGAATTGTGTTGTCTGACATTATTGTGCGAACATGTGTATATTTCAGCTTGAAGGGTTTATCTAGACATTTTACTTGATGGGTTGTGAATTCTGCAGTATGTACCTGATGAGATGCAGCGAAGTATGCCAGATAATAAATCGTGCAATCTATAGTTTGCATCTTCGTTATGAAAAATCAATGAATGAATCACCAGTAAACGAGAAATAGATTGTGAGCTTTACTGAAACACGATTACAAGAAACAAATTAGACGTTGCGACCAAAGCCTTCGTCAGCACAGAACAAACACACACAAACCGACACAAAACTACATGAAACACTACATGACAATTTAAAGGGTACTTATCTGAATCTGTATCCTAGCTTGGAGCGACTGACGCGTAAGGCGACTATCAATGGATTAGAAAAATTGCCAGTACTACGCACACTACTTTCTTAACTTGAGAGCCAGAATAAGGTCACCATGCAGTGGATACCATTCCACTGTGGAGTACCCGGAAACGACAGAGCTGATCGATTGGCTAAGGAAGGAGCAAAAGAAGAACAGCCGGATGTGCCCTTACATACCACCAAAAGAAAAGAATTATCACATCAGTCAGAAAGCCACCCACACCATCTCAAGACGATTACCACCTCATGGACAGACCTGAACAAATCAATATTATGGGCCTCAAAATGTAAATCGATTACACAATAAAATGAGTGCACAATTCAAGACTGGCGAATCAGACTTGTGCACATGTGGATTGGTGTCGCAGGCAGCAGATCACATACTTCAAGACTGCCCCGAATACGACATATCTAGGCAAACCTTCTGACCTGTAGAAACAACAGTGCAACACAAACTGTATGGGCCACTGAGCGAACTGAAAAAGACAGTGAATTTTACACAAGAGACAACATTGCAGATATAACCAGTCAATTTTAGAAGAACGGAAGAAGAGGAAGCAAGAGATTCTAGAGAAACGATAACATCCAGGACAGAATGAAATAGCACCTGAGGTACCTGAGGCACCTATCACACTCAAGGAACCGGAGCTAACAATAGCAAAATGAAAATAATTGTTGAAACTTGGGCAAAGTTCCACATACCTGGACAGAAGCAACCGAGATACCTCTCCTAAATTCAGGGAATGACAGTTCCATTGCCTCCAGATACAGACCAATTAGCTTCACCAGCTGTCTCTGTCAAACAATGGAGCGCATCATCAATCACAGACTGCAGTGGTACATTGAAAGTAAAAACATCCTTGTGCTACAGCAGGCTGGCTTTAGGCAGTGCTACTCTACGGAAGATCAGACAACCGACCTTTCTCAAGAAATTGAGGATGCATTCCAAGAGAAGAAGCTGGTGCTTGCGGCATGGATAGATCTGAAGAAAGTCTTTGACAAAATCTGGACAGAAGGTCTGATGAAGAAACTGAGAAACTGTAAAGTCAACTGAAGAATGTACAAATGGATGAAAGCATATGTAACAGGAGGAGAATATAAAGGATAGAAAGATGTAATTTCCTATACTTAGGTGCTCAAAGACGAAGAAGCGCAACACTGACTTCTAGTGGGCCAGAGAAGAAGAGGATAACAGGAAGAGAGAGAGAGAGAGAGAGAGAGAGAGAGAGAGAGAGAGAGAGAGAGAGAGAGAGAGAGAGCACCTTATACACCCGCCTCCTTTATACATACAGTCGCAACCTGTTTGAACACTACCTCAGAACAGACTACATGCCCCCTTAAAAAAAAAACAGCAACAAAGACAATAATAATGGTAAATTATCTCGAACGACAACTAAAAAAAAAAAAAACATTCCCATATGTGTGGCACATTACACCCGCCTTGGGTATTTATGATGCCCATGTTAAACATTGCCTCAATGAGTCATGTATTATTGATTATTTTTCATGCGTTTTAATGCTTATTGTTATTTTGTTGTCAAAGAATTGCTTCATAAGAGTTGTTGATTGAAAGAATGTATGAGAGGAAATAGAGAAGAAGGGCAGAATGTCAGACGTGCCTGCGTGCCCAATTCTTAACCCTTTAAAAATAAAGATTTTCGTTCGATCTTCAGTTAACAAGAAAAAGGATAGAGAGTCAGACAGAAAACTCCAGGAGTTCTTTGGGCGGGGGATATACTGTTGTATACCTCAGACAAAAGATTACACTGTTGGACTGTAATAAGATCAATGAGTTTGCATAACAAACTATATACTAAACAAAACAAATTAAGAACAGCAAAATTAGACCTTTATTGACAGAATTGCATGATTCAGGGACAAACAGACATCCTGACACGTCACACAACTGACATATACAGAAATGGAACCCTATGTTTCCACAGTGGATATCACTGCTGCCTAATATCGCCATGAACATGACCGGGTACCCATCTCCACAAACCATCAAGAACATGGCAACAAAGTAGCCTCAACGTAAACAACAACGGTAACAACAGGTATGGAATCTCTGTTAATATCATCTCAGGACCTATGGACCGTCTGCACTTACAGAAATGGGAACGTGAAATCCCACAGTTAGAGATAACTGCTGCCTGGCACCGACTACAGAGGCGGTCTCTCATACTTGCACAACAGCGGAGCCCCAGTACAGATAGACGGACTCAAGAGCAAGAAAGTACTATTGCGTCACAGTGTTCCCCAGAGCGGGGTCTTGCCCCCCCCCCTTTCCACCTTTTTTCTAATCTTCATCAATGTTCTTGTTGCTAATCTACCGTATGAATTTAAAGAGGCAATGTACGTTGATGACCTGGTCTTGTGGAGCACAAATGAACATCCATCAGTGGCCACCAGATCGCTACAAAGAGCTGTAGATACATTTGTTGCATGGGCAAATAGAAGGTGTGTCATCATAAACACTGACAAGTGCAGCACCACTCTATTTACTCTCTCTTTCTCTCTCTCTCTCTCTCTCTCTCTCTCTCTCTCTCTCTCTCTCTCTCTCTCTCTCTCTCTCTCTCTCTCTCTCTCTCTCTCTCCAAAACAAAAAGCAGGGATCATCCAGATAAATGGAACACCCCTAAGAGAAGATAAAGAATCAATATACCTTGGAGTAACATTTGATGACAGGCTGACATGGAGAAAGCACATCAACAAAGCAGTAGCAAAAGCCAGAAGAAAAATAGCCATCCTGAGAAAGCTAAGTGGAACCACATGGGGAGCCAGTGGGAAAATACTTAGCAAAGTTTATAAGCAGAGCATACCACCACGACTGGAATACGGGTCACCTGTGTGGTGTTCAGCATCAAATACCACGCTACAAGAGCTGGAGAAGGTGCAAAATTAAGCACTTAGATTCACCACGGGACGGATGAGATCAAGCCTTATAGAGGGAACAGAGAAGATGGGGTAGACAAAAGAAATGAGAGTGCAGAGATACGAAGTTGCTAATTCAAGCAGAACAGTTCCTGATATGAGATCACACCATCCCCAAACCCCAATAAAGGACAGATTTCACAACTCAGACCTGGTGCGGCACCATAGAGGCAGTTTTATCCTTCATGGCAAACTACAGAGCAGACAAACCATTGGTCTGACAGCATATCATAGTACCCTGACAATTATTCCAATTAAAATCCACGGAGAGAGAAGAATAGATTGCATGTACACACAAAGACGACAGTGAGTGGAGACAGGATAATATACTACTTGTACACGGAAAAAACAGTGAGTAGAGATAACAGTGAGTGGAGATAACAGTGAGTGAGATAACAGTGAGCGGAGATAACAGTGAGTGGAGATAACAGTGAGTGGAGATAACAGTGAGTGGAGATAACAGTGAGTGGAGATAACAGTGAGTGGAGATAACAGTGAGTGGAGATAACAGAGAGGGGAGAGAGAATAGACTACCTGTACATTGAGATAGCAGTGAGCGGAGATAACAATGAGCGGAGGGAGGAGAATAGTCTACACGTACACACGGAGATAACAAAGAGCGGACAGAGGAAAATAGACTACATGTACACGGAGTTAACAGTGAACCGAGAGATGAGATTACAGATAATACTGAGCGGAGATAACAGTGAGCTGAGATAACAGTGAGTGGAGATAACAGTTAGGGGAGATAGGAGAATAGAGTACCTGTAGACAGAAATAATAGTGAGCAAAGACAACAATGACTGGAGAGTGGAGAATAGACTATATGTACACAGAGATAACAATGAATGGAGAGTGGAGAATAGACTACATGTACACAGAGATAACAATGAATGGAGAGTGGAGAATAGACTACATGTACACAGAGATAACAATGAATGGAGCGTGGAGAATAGACTGCATGTACACAGATATAACAGTGAATGGAGAGTGGAGAATAGCTTACATGTTCACAGAGATAACAGTGAGGGGAGATAACAGTGAGTGGAGAGTGGAGAATGGACTACATGTACACAGAGAAAACAGTGAATGGAGAATTGAGAATAGACTACATGTACACAGAAATAACAGTGAGTGGAGACAGGAGAATAGGCTTCATGTACACAGAGATAACAGTGAGTGGCGACAGGAGAATACGCTTCCATACTCAGGTATTGACCACTAGCCATGTTTCTCTTACCCGACCACTCACTAGCTATATATTATTCTGAACAACAGACCCGACCACTCACTAGCTATATATTATTCTGAACAACAGACCCGACCACTCACTAGCTATATATTATTCTGAACAACAGACCCGACCACTCACTAGCTATATATTATTCTGAACAACAGACCCGACCACTCACAAGCTATATATTATTCTCAACAACAGACCCGACCACTCACTAGCTATATATTATTCTGAACAACAGACCTGACCCCTCACTAGCTATATATTATTCTGAACAACAGACCTGACCCCTCACTAGCTATATATTATTCTCAACAACAGACCTGACCCCTCACTAGCTATATATTATTCTGAACAACAGACCCGACCACTCACTAGCTATATATTATTCTCAACAACAGACGCGACCACTCACTAGCTATATATTATTCTCAACAACAGACCCGACCACTCACTAGCTATATATTATTCTCAACAACAGACCCGACCACTCACTAGCTATATATTATTCTCAACAACAGACCCGACCACTCACTAGCTATATATTATTCTGAACAACAGACCCGACCCCTCACTAGCTATATATTATTCTCAACAACAGACCCGACCACTTACTAGCTATATATTATTCTGAACAACAGACCCGACCACTCACTAGCTATATATTATTCTCAACAACAGACCCGACCACTTACTAGCTATATATTATTCTGAACAACAGACCCGACCACTCACTAGCTATATATTATTCTCAACAACAGACCCGACCACTCACTAGCTATATATTATTCTCAACAACAGACTCGACCACTCACTAGCTATATATTATTCTCAACAGCAGACCCGACCACTCACTAGCTATATATTATTCTGAACAACAGACCCGACCACTCACTAGCTATATATTATTCTGAACAACAGACCCGACCCCTCACTAGCTATATATTATTCTGAACAACAGACCCGACCCCTCACTAGCTATATATTATTCTGAACAACAGACCCGACCACTCACTAGCTATATATTATTCTGAACAACAGACCCGACCACTCACTAGCTATATATTATTCTCAACAACAGACCCGACCACTCACTAGCTATATATTATTCTGAACAACAGACCCGACCACTCACTAGCTATATATTATTCTCAACAACAGACCCGACCACTCACTAGCTATATATTATTCTCAACAACAGACCCGATCCCTCACTAGCTATATATTATTCTCAACAACAGACCCGACCACTCACTAGCTATATATTATTTTCAACAACAGACCCGACCACTGACTAGCTATATATTATTTTCAACAACAGGCCCGACCCCCCACTAGCTATATATTATTCTCAACAACAGACCCGACCACTCACTAGCTATATAATATTCTCAACAAGAGACCCGACCACTCACTAGCTATATATTATTTTCAACAACAGGCCCGACCCCCCACTAGCTATATATTATTCTCAACAACAGACCCGACCACTCACTAGCTATATATTATTCTCAACAACAGACCCGACCACTCACTAGCTATATAATATTCTCAACAACAGACCCGACCACTTACTAGCTATATACCATTCTCTTACCTGATCAAAACTTTACAAATCTCGGTCGACCCGTTCTCTTCACACACTTTATACACCTTTTCTATTCACACACTTTAATGTGTACATAAGTGAAATGTCTACAGCAATGAGTATATGCGGGAAAACATCGACACCTATGTGTACATGTACACAAGAAGCTACTGCAATGGGTACATCCTGTCATGATTCTCCAACACACAACACAGACAGGCAGCAGTCTACCACAGACGGTTCAGACGAGCCGGTTCTACGGACGGATGGTCTCAGCCTGGAGGTTTACCTCTACGGAAGTTGGTAACATCTGCAGGAGACATCTCATAGTGTGCAGGAAGTGACATCGCGGACAGAAGTCCATTCCAAGCGACCACAAAGAAACAGAGGAAGAAGAGATTTGTCTAGATGATGTGTAGGTTTCCTCGTTCCTGGAGGAGTTGGTCTGTCACAGGCAACAACACACTGTCTGACCGGCCTGTCTTATGTTGTTCTTTGATCTGGTGTCATACGCACACATACAGCAAAGACATGCTTGGTTGCTTTCATTGTGTTACATGTCATACACAGAGATATGATTGGTTGCTTTCATTGTGTTACATGTCATACACAGAGATATGATTGGTTGGTTTCATTGTGTTACATGTCATACACACAGATATGATTGGTTGGTTTCACTGTGTTACATGTCAAACACAGCCGAGATATGATTGATTGGTTTCATTGTGTTACATGTCATACACACAGATATGATTGGTTGCTTTCATTGTGTTACATGTCATACACAGAGATATGATTGGTTGGTTTCATTGTGTTACATGTCATACACAGCCGAGATATGATTGATTGGTTTCATTGTGTTACATGTCATACACACAGATATGATTGGTTGCTTTCATTGTATTACATGTCATACGCACAGATATGATTGGTTGTTTTCATTGTGTTACATGTCATACACACAGATATGATTGGTTGGTTTCATTGTGTTACATGTCATACACAGAGATATGATTGGTTGGTTTCATTGTGTTACATGTCATACACACAGATATGATTGGTTGCTTTCATTGTGTTACATGTCATACACAGAGATATGATTGATTGGTTTCATTGTGTTACATGTCATACACAGAGATATGATTGGTTGGTTTCATTGTGTTACATGTCATACACAGCCGAGATATGATTGATTGGTTTCATTGTGTTACATGTCATACACAGAGATATGATTGATTGGTTTCATTGTGTTACATGTCATACACAGCCGAGATATGATTGATTGGTTTCATTGTGTTACATGTCATACACAGAGATATGATTCGTTGGTTTCATTGTGTTACATGTCATACACACAGATATGATTGGTTGGTTTCATTGTGTTACATGTCATACACAGAGATATGATTGATTGGTTTCATTGTGTTACATGTCATACACAGCCGAGATATGATTGATTGGTTTCATTGTGTTACATGTCATACACACAGATATGAATGGTTGGTTTCATTGTGTTACATGTCATACACACAGATATGATTCGTTGGTTTCATTGTGTTACATGTCATACACACAGATATGACTGGTTGGTTTCATTGTGTTACATGTCATACACACAAATATGATTGGTTGGTTTCATTGTGTTACATGTCATACACAGAGATATGATTTATTGGTTTCATTGTGTTACATGTCATACACAGCCGAGATATGATTGATTGGTTTCATTGTGTTACATGTCATACACAGCCGAGATATGATTGATTGGTTTCATTGTGTTACATGTCATACACAGCCGAGATATGATTGATTGGTTTCATTGTGTTACATGTCATACACACAGATATGACTGGTTGGTTTCATTGTGTTACATGTCATACACACAGATATGATTGGTTGGTTTCATTGTGTTACATGTCATACACAGAGATATGATTGGTTGGTTTCATTGTGTTACATGTCATACACAGAGATATGATTGATTGGTTTCATTGTGTTACATGTCATACACAGCCGAGATATGATTGATTGGTTTCATTGTGTTACATGTCATACACACAGATATGACTGGTTGGTTTCATTGTGTTACATGTCATACACACAGATATGATTGATTTGTTTCATTGTGTTACATGTCATACACAGCCGAGATATGATTGATTGGTTTCATTGTGTTACATGTCATACACACAGATATGATTGGTTGGTTTCATTGTGTTACATGTCATACACAGCCGAGATATCATTGATTGGTTTCATTGTGTTACATGTCATACACACAGATATGATTGGTTGGTTTCATTGTGTTACATGTCATACACAGCCGATATATGATTGATTGGTTTCATTGTGTTACATGTCATACACACAGATATGATTGGTTGGTTTCATTGTGGTACATGTCATACACAGAGATATGATTGGTTGCTTTCATTGTGTTACATGTCATACACAGAGATATGATTGATTGGTTTCATTGTGTTACATGTCATACACAGCCGAGATATGATTGATTGGTTTCATTGTGTTACATGTCATACACACAGATATGATTGGTTGCTTTCATTGTGTTACATGTCATACGCACAGATATGATTGGTTGCTTTCATTGTGTTACATGTCATACATACAGATATGATTGGTTGGTTTCATTGTGTTACATGTCATACACAGAGATATGATTGGTTGGTTTCATTGTGTTACATGTCATACACACAGATATGATTGGTTGCTTTCATTGTGTTACATGTCATACACAGAGATATGATTGGTTGGTTTCATTGTGTTACATGTCATACACAGAGATATGATTGGTTGGTTTCATTGTGTTACATGTCATACACAGCCGAGATATGATTGATTGGTTTCATTGTGTTACATGTCATACACAGAGATATGATTGATTGGTTTCATTGTGTTACATATCATACACAGCCGAGATATGATTGATTGGTTTCATTGTGTTACATGTCATACACAGAGATATGATTCGTTGGTTTCATTGTGTTACATGTCATACACACAGATATGACTGGTTGGTTTCATTGTGTTACATGTCATACACACAGATATGATTGGTTGGTTTCATTGTGTTACATGTCATACACAGAGATATGATTGATTGGTTTCATTGTGTTACATGTCATACACAGCCGAGATATGATTGATTGGTTTCATTGTGTTACATGTCATACACACAGATATGAATGGTTGGTTTCATTGTGTTACATGTCATACACACAGATATGATTCGTTGGTTTCATTGTGTTACATGTCATACACACAGATATGACTGGTTGGTTTCATTGTGTTACATGTCATACACACAGATATGATTGGTTGGTTTCATTGTGTTACATGTCATACACAGAGATATGATTTATTGGTTTCATTGTGTTACATGTCATACACAGCCGAGATATGATTGATTGGTTTCATTGTGTTACATGTCATACACACAGATATGACTGGTTGGTTTCATTGTGTTACATGTCATACACACAGATATGATTGGTTGGTTTCATTGTGTTACATGTCATACACAGAGATATGATTTATTGGTTTCATTGTGTTACATGTCATACATAGCCGAGATATGATTGATTGGTTTCATTGTGTTACATTTCATACACAGAGATAGTACTAATTGATTACATTGTGTTACATGTCATACACAGCCGAGATATGATTGGTTGGTTTCATTGTGCTATACGTCATACACAGATATATAAGTTTACAGGCATTCGTTGGCACTCACAGAAGTGGAGGAACTGATTAGAGATTAGACACACTAGCCAACATAAACATGTATTTATCGCACATCGGGGTTCGAGCATCCCACTTTCATAATGTTTATAGTTTCACATACACCACACACGCGTTTACAGTTTCACATACACCGCACGAGATTATTGTTTCACATACACCGCACAAGTTTATAATTCACATACACCACACAAGTTTATAATTCACATACACCGCACAAGTTTATAATTCACATACACCGCACAAGTTTATAATTCACATACACTGCACAAGTTTATAATTCACATACACCGCACAAGTTTATAATTCACATACACCACACAAGTTTATAATTCACATACACCACACAAGTTTATAATTCACATACACCGCACAAGTTTATAGATTCACATACACCGCATAAGTTTATAGATTCACATACACCGCATAAGTTTATTGTTTCACATACACCGCACAAGTTTATAATTCACATACACCACACACGTTTATAATTCACATACACCGCACGAGTTTATAATTCACATACACCGCATAAGTTTATAGATTCACATACACCGCATAAGTTTATAGATTCACATACACCGCATAAGTTTATAGATTCACATACACCGCACACGTTTATAATTCACATACACCACACACGTTTATAGTTTCACATACACCACACACGTTTATAGTTTCACATACACCGCACAAGTTTATAGTTTCACATACACCGCACACGTTTATAATTCACATACACCACACACGTTTATAATTCACATACACCACACAAGTTTATAGTTTCACATACACCGCACACGTTTATAATTCACATACACCGCACACGTTTATAATTCACATACACCACACACGTTTATAATTCACATACACCGCACACGTTTATAATTCACATACACCGCACAAGTTTATAGTTTCACATACACCACACACGTTTATAATTCACATACACCACACAAGTTTATAGTTTTACATACACCACACACGTTTATAATTCACATACACCGCACAAGTTTATAGTTTTACATGCACCACACGCAAATTTATAGTTTCACATACACCACACTTGTTTATAGTTTCACATACACCATACGTTTGTTTCACATACACCACACACTCGTTTATAGCTCACATACACCACACGTATTTATAGTTTCCCATACACCGCATAAGTTTATAGATTCACATACACCGCATAAGTTTATAGATTCACATACACCGCATAAGTTTATAGATTCACATACACCGCACACGTTTATAATTCACATACACCACACACGTTTATAGTTTCACATACACCACACACGTTTATAGTTTCACATACACCACACACGTTTATAATTCACATACACCGCACAAGTTTATAGTTTCACATACACCACACACGTTTATAATTCACATACACCGCACAAGTTTATAGTTTTACATACACCACACACGTTTATAATTCACATACACCGCACAAGTTTATAGTTTTACATGCACCACACGCAAATTTATAGTTTCACATACACCACACTTGTTTATAGTTTCACATACACCATACGTTTGTTTCACATACACCACACACTCGTTTATAGCTCACATACACCACACGTATTTATAGTTTCCCATACACAATACATGTTTATAGTTTCACATACACCGCACACACACGTTTATAGTTTCACATACACAATACATGTTTATAGTTTCACATACACCGCACACACACGTTTATAGTTTCACATACACAACACACTTTATAGTTTTACATACACCAAACACGTTTTTAGTTTCACGTACACTACACAATTGTATATTTTCACACACACAATACACGTTTATAGTTTCACACACACACCACAATGATGATGAACAACTTAACACACACACACACACACACACACACACACACACACGGATAGAGAGATAAATACACAGTCACACACACACACACACACACACACACACATGCAGGCACACGTATACACACACAAGGAAAGAGAGTGACACAGACACGCACAGACGCGATCACACACACACATAATGACACACACATTCACACACACACACACACTAGTACGTAAACACACATAGACACACACACGCTGTTACCAGTGGCGTAGCAATGGGCTGCAGGGGAGCGACCGCTCAGCCTGTGCCCTGTCTGTGACATGGGAGCGTCCGCTCCGCCTGTGCCCTGTCTGTTACAAGTGGCGCCTAGTTCAATTGTGCAACAAAAGTCGCCCTCGGCCCCGCTTTACGTTTGTCTTAGCGACATGTCATATCATATACTCCCCCCCTTCCCCACTTTATGTGTGTCATAGCGACATGTCATATACCCCCCCTTCCCCACTTTATGTGTGTCATAGCGACATGTCATATACCCCAATTCCCCACTTTATGTGTGTCATAGCGACATGTCATATACCCCCCTTCCCCACTTTATGTGTGTCATGGCGACATGTCATATACCCCCCCCCCCTTCCCCACTTTATGTGTGTCATAGCGTCATGTCATATACCCCCCTTCCCCACTTTATGTGTGTCATGGCGACATGTCATATACCCCCCCTTCCCCACTTTATGTGTGTCATAGCGACATGTCATATACTCCCCCCCTTCCCCACTTTATGTGTGTCATAGCGACATGTCATATACCCCCCCCCCTTCCCCACTTTATGTGTGTCATAGCGACATGTCATATACCCCCCCCCCCTTCCCCACTTTATGTGTGTCATAGCGACATGTCATATACCCCCCTTCCCCACTTTATGTGTGTCATAGCGACATGTCATATACCCCCCTTCCCCACTTTATGTGTGTCATAGCGACATGTCATATACCCCCCTTCCCCACTTTATGTGTGTCATGGCGACATGTCATATACCCCCCCCCCTTCCCCACTTTATGTGTGTCATAGCGACATGTCATATACCCCCCCCTTCCCCACTTTATGTATGTCATGGCGACATGTCTTACACCCCCCCCCCCTTCCCCACATTATGTGTGTCATAGCGACATGTCATATACCCCCCCTCCTTCCCCACATTATGTGTGTCATAGCGACATGTCATATACCCCCCTCTCTTTCCCCACTTTATATGTGTCATAGCGACATGTCATATACCCCCCCCCCCCTTCCCCACATTATGTATGTCATAGCGACATGTCATATACCCCCCCCCCCCTTCCCCACTTTATGTGTGTCATGGCGACATGTCATATAACCCCACCCCCCCTCCTCACCACCCTGAATTTAGTGTCTTACTAGGCCATTGACAGTCGCGTTCACAATACATTGTCAACTACATGTACCCACCGACTCCTGCAGCGGTTGTGCCCGAACCAAGCGGCACGCGGCCGAAGGTCTTCTGTTGTTTTCTGGTATATCTGAGAGCCGGCGAACTGCGAACTTTCGGGCAAAATGCATGGTGGACCAGAGCACGTCTATATAGATAAATGTGACAAAACGGTCGCCCTTCCTTTCTGCCACAGAACCTTACATTGGCTGTATCTGTGTACGGTTGGCAGAAATATCACAGATTCATTTTGAAGTAATTCTGTTGGGCATCCTCTACACATGGAAGTAAGAAATATCACAGTTTCATGTTGAAATAATTGTGTTGGGTATCCTCTACACATGAAAGTAAGCACAAAATGTGGTTGTACACATATCGCACACGATAGTAAGGAGACACTATGGTTGTACAAATATCACACACGATAGTCAGGAGAAACTATGTGGTTGTACAAATATCGCAGACGATAGTAAGGAGAAACTATGGTTGTACAAATATCACACGCGATAGTAGGAAGACACTATGGCTGTACAAATATCACACACGATAGTCAGGAGAAACTATGTGGTTGTACAAATATCGCACACGATAGTAAAGAGAAGCTATGATCGTAAAAATATGAAATACGATAGTGAGGAGAAACTATGCTTGTACAAATGTCATACACGATAGTACAGAGAAACTGTTGTTGTACAAATATCACACAAGATAGTAGTAGGGAGAAACTATAGCTGTACAAATATCACACACGATAGTATGGAGAAACTATGTGGTTGTGCAAATATCACACACGATAGTAAGGACTAAGTGCCTGGTTGTCTAAACCGTTACCACACGAAACCTACGCACAGATCTGGAGCATACACTCAAAATGGCAACTGTATTTTTGCATCTTCAAATTGTATACAAGTAGGGGGGCAGGGACGACAACTGTTGACAGAGACATCTACAGGCTGCCATTAGAACAGTGCGATAATTGCCGTTCCCGATGTCGATTTCTGCAACTAGAGCTGGGCCGGGCCTGGCGCCTCCACCGCGACACCGTCCCGTCTTTGTCTTATGTGTGCTGTCTGTGTCTGTCTGTGTGTGTGTATGTGTGTGTGTGTCTGTGTGTGTATGTGTGTGTGTGTGTGTCTGTATGTGTGTATCTGTGTCTTATATGTGTTGTCTGTGTGTGTCTTATATGTGCTGTCTGTGTGTGTCTTATGTATGCTGTCTGTGTGTGTCTTATGTATGCTGTGTGTGTGTGTGTGTGTGTGTGTGTGTGTGTGTGTGTGTGTGAATGTGATAATATGTTTGTATCTATATTTGTGTATACATGTCTGTATATATAATTCATGTATATATGTTTGTTTAATAATAAAGAAGTGCAGAGAATTTAATGGAAACCTATTCTCATGTTTTGTGGATTATTGAAAGGCATTTGACTGTGTACAACATCAGAAACTTTGGGAAATCATGAGGAATATGGGCTTTCCACCACGTGTAATACAACTCATAAGAATGCTCTATCTAGACCAGTGGTTCTCAACCTTTTTTGGCCCGTTCCCCCCTTCACCACATTTTCAGAACGTCATTTCCCCCCCCCCCCCCTTTTCCAACTTTCCAAAATTGTCCAATTTTGGTGCATTAATAAAAAAATGGTGCATTAAAAATAACATGACTATAATAGTGAAAATACTTATTTTCTTCCATAGTTGTACATAACCTTCACATGTAAAGATACATTTTATAGTGTAGTTTTCTACAGTTATTAGCAAATGAATATGCTGATGGATATTAAAACTGAAATAGAAGCATTTTTACATTCGCAATATTTTATTAAAACACCACATTAATCATACTACAATAAACAAACAGTTAAAACATCAAAGAATTTTAGCTTAATATACGACACCAGGATGCCAGAAAATTGTGCTTCATCAAACAAAACGCTCATTACAAAACCTGGATATTGTAGATTCGTAATTTAAATGAAAATTGTCATCAATGAGAACACTGTGATTGTTTTTCCCGCAGCAATTCTGAGATACGCGGAGGAGTGCTTGAAAGGGCACAACGGAGATAGTTTTCAACATCTAATCTGTTGCGTCGCTGAAAAGCCTGACTCACAAAGATATGTTGACGCAAATGGAAGCAATGCATGGATTGCTTTTTCTGCCACTTTTAGATATGAACCGCACATTAAAGGCCAAATTTCCGTGATCGGTTTCTCACTGAACACATCCCTTGCCACCGAATCATTTTTCAGCTCCAGAAATTCATCTTGACAATCATCAGAAACTTTTTCATCTGATAATCTGAATGGGTTTCGCACCAAATCCAGCTCATCATCACTAAATTCAGGAAAATATCGCTCAAATTCATTTTCTAGCGCTGGCAAATGCTGCACAATTTCATTTTTTTTGCAAATTATGGACGTACTTGGTCTTTACCATCAACAACGAGAACGGATGACAGCTTCTCAAACATTGCAACATTTGTCATATTGACCTTTCTTTTCCAATTTTCCAGCTAGCTCATAAAAGCTCTCAAGGCATCCACAAATTGTATGATATTTGTATTCCTTCCTTGCATCTGAAGATTGAGTTTATTCAACTGCTCAAAAATATCAACTAAACAGGCAAGGCGCATGATCCATTCCTCATCATCCATCCAGGCGAAAAAGTCCAAAACCTTCCCCAAAGGAGCTGGAAGTGTTTTGGAGGCCAGTGCTTGACGATGGATCATGCACTGAATGCCTTTCACTTTTGGAACACGTTTCTTCACACTAACTTGAAATCCTGATTTGGTCCCCAACATAGCTGGTGCTCCATCTGTACAGCACCCACACATATTATCCCATAAAAGATTTTCTGATTCAAGGAAAGACGAAACCTTTTCCAAAATATCAGAGGCCATGGTAGTTGTTTCAAGAGGAGAACAAAAAAGAAGTTTTTCTTTAAATGATCCTGAATGCACATACCTTGCAAACACTATCAACTGAGAACACGATGCCACATCAGTCGATTCATCAATTTGAATTGAATAGAGCCCAAATGCTGCAGACTTGATCTCTTGCACAACTTGATCCTTGATGTCATTGGCCATATCGCTGATCCTCCTTTGAACAGTGTGGTTTGATAGTGAAACCGCTGCAAGTTTTTTCTCTGATTCATTTCCCAACACAATTTCCACCATCTTGAGACAACAAGGTTTGATCAAAGATTCCCCGATTGTATGTGGTTTTTTCTGCTTCGCTATCTCCAGTGCTACGACATAGGAAGCTTCAGTAACCTTTTGGTTTGTTTCTTGGAATACCCCTGTTAAATCCAGTCTCATCCTTTTGACAGCATTCCCAAGTCGTTCAAAATAGGTTTTGTCCTTGTCCTTGTATTGAGGATGAACATTCAACAAATGATTCCTCAACTGTGTCGGTTTCATAGAATCATTTGAGAAACTTTTACTACAAATAACACACTGAGGTCTTTCTTCCCCGTTGATGACGATATTTGTGAATCCATAATTCAAATAATACAGGTCATACTTTCGTTTCTTGACACTCATCATGGGCTTCAGATTCTATAAATATAAAACGATAAAGTCAAGATCAACACACATAAACACCCACAGACGTGTATACACACCCACACGCACATATATACGTACACACACACACACACACACACACACACACACACAATTATATTGCATATCCTATTTACAGTACATCGTTGTCAACACCAGCATTGTACTGCTGTTGTTGATGTCTGGGAAAGTTTTACATTCAGTAGTTTGTCATTGATTTCTGAACGACCGGCTCCAATACCAACACGCTAAAACCCCAGCACGATGTGGTCTGCTGTTAAATCGGTCACCGCTGGCAAGCCTTTAGGCCACGGAGACGGTGGTGTATATATATGTATATATATATATATATATATATATATATATATATATATATATATATATATATATATATATATATATATATATATATATATATATATACCAGTCTCCCTGATGAAGGAGTTAAGGACGCTGTTCGTAATCCCGTATACCCAGGTACGAAACACAGCTGCGCGAGATTCGCCAGCGGATCGCGTTGCATCAGTTTCTTATGGAAAAGTATGTGAGCCGGACGTTCAGAAAGCAATAGCAAACCACTGAACATAAAACTTGCCAAGACATCAACAGCAGCTGTAAAATGCTGGTGTTGAATGCAATGCCCTGTAAATAGGATATGCAATATATATATATATATATATATATATATATATATATATATATATATATATATATATATATATATATATATATATATATATATATATATATATATATATATATATATATATATATATATATATATATATATATATATATATATCCACGAGTCAACTTACGTATTAAAAAGAGTCTCCTTACCTCCGCAAAAATAATAATTTGAAAAGCTGAGACATGTAGATTCCTAAACAATGGAGGGATCTTGGTAATCGGTTTCTGTTTTAATGCGATCTTGAAATAATAGGGAAATTTAACATGATGAATACTCTACACCTCATTAAACCGGGGAAGCAATAACAAAAAAAAAAAAAAACGTAAGTTACCGCAAATAAAATCTCTGGTAAAATACGGCAACCTAAATCATAGAGGCTAGTTAGAAGGAAAAGAACCGTATATTATGGAGGGAAAACAATATCAAGTAATCGGTTCTTTTAATAACGCGATCTTGAAATAATCGGGGGATTTAACGTCACGAGTACATTTAATATCCCGATCATGTTTTGTGTGGTCCTGAAGCCAATTTGACAACGTCTTCATTCCCCCCCCCCCCCAACTGGAAACCCTCAAATTCCCCCCCCCTGGAGGGGGGGGGGGAATTCCCCACCGGTTGAGAACCACTGATCTAGACCAACAAGCAGCGGTTAGAATAGATGGCGAGACATCAGATTGGTTTGCCATCAAGCAAGGAGTCCGTCAATGATGTGTGCTGTCCTCGTATTTGTTTAACCTGTACGCCGAAAATATAATGAGAAATTTAAGATATGATATAAATAGGGAGCTATATGATGCCCTAAATATCGGTGGTCTTGACATACCAGAGATTCGGTATGCTGATGATACAGTATTGCTATCCACAACACAAACTGGTATAGAAAACCTAATGTTGTTTGTCCATCAAGAATGATGATGACCATTCATTTCATCCAGTGGGGTTAAAAGTTTGGAGCCGTGGGTTCTAAGATGGCTGATAAGGCCTATTTTGGCTCGAAATGTTCTTTGACAATGTGGACAAAGAATGCTTGACGTTTCTGGAGGAGGATTTCCTGCAGTGGTTTTTCTGTCCTGCCTTTTCTTTACAGCTCTTGCAGTCCTGGTTGCCTCACACATGACTGCACCCTTGTGTAATGATGCACGCCACGAATTTCGGTCTCTGGCTGCAGTCTCCCAGGTGTCATGATGAATTCCAAAAGCATTCAGAGAGATTTTCAGAGTGTCTTTAAAGCGTTTCCTCTGGCCACCTTGGGAGCGTTTACCACAACGCAGTTCGCTGTAAAATATTCGTTTAGGGAGCCTGTGATCTGGCATGCGAGTCAAGTGACCAGCCCAGCGAATCTGATTCTTCATCAGTAGAGTGTGGATACTGGGCATGGACTGCTCTTTCTAGGACTTCAGTGTCTGGGATCTTGTCTTGCCATTTAATCTTCAGTAGCTTCCTTAGGCAGACTGTCTAGAAGTGGTTTAATTTCCTAGCGTGTCGCTGATAAACAGTCCAGGTTTCACAAGCATATAGCAGTGTGGATAATACAACTGCTTTGTAGACTTTTAGCTTTGTTTGCAGGCTTATTCCAGTTCTGTCCCATACATTCTTGTACAGTCTGCCAAAGGCCGCACTGGCCTTGGAGATTCTTGCATTCACTTCGTCATCAATTGTGGCAGCTTGTGACACAGTGCTGCCAAGATAGGTGAATTTGTCCACAACACTTAGTCTATGACCATTCACTTTGATATTCGGCACAGTGTGATTATTCCCTGGAGCTGGCTGGTACATAACTACAGTCTTCTCCAAGTTGATATTGAGCCCAAAGTTGGCACAGGCATGTGAGAAAGCTGTAACATTATGTTGCATGTCCACCTCTGAGTTGGCGTATAGAGCGCAATCATCAGCAAACAGGAGCTCTCTGACGGTGTCGCTGTTAATTTTGGTTTTAGCTTTCAGCCTTCTGAGATTGAATAACTTTCCATCCATACGGTAGTTGATGTCTACTCCAATGTCGTCGTTCTCGAAGGCATTCATCAACATGGCTGAAAACATGAGGCTGAACAGTGTTGGTGCCAGGACACATCCTTGCTTCACTCCATTGGTGACAGGAAAGGGTTCAGACAGTTCACCATTTTCCTGTACTCTTGCCTGCATACCATCATGAAATAGCCGCACTATTTGGACAAACTTTCGTGGACAGCCATATTTTGCCATGATCTTCCACAGTCCTTCTCTGCTGACTGTATCAAAAGCCTTGGTAAGGTCAATAAAAGTGGAGAACATTTCGAAGTTCTGTTCCTGACATTTCTCTTGCAGCTGCCTTGTAGCGAAAATCATGTCAACAGTTCTACGTTCTTTTCTGAAGCCACATTGACTCTCAGGAAGAAGACCTTGATCGAGATGGGCCGTGAGGCGATTGAGAAGAATTCTGGCGAGTATCTTCCCTGCAATTGAAAGCAAGGAGATGCCTCGGTGGTTGTCACAGGATTGGCAGGTTTCCTTTACGTTTGTAAAGGTGGACTATTGACGCGTCCTTGAAATCTTGTGGCATGGTCTCGTTCACCCATATGTTTGTAAAGACTTGGTGAAGCTGCTCTGTTAGGACCGGCCCACCTGCCTTGTATATCTCTGCTGGGATGGAGTCAGGACCAGGTGCCTTGCCGCTGGAGAGTTGCTGGATGGCTTTGTTTACTTCCACTATGGTTGGCAGGTCATCAAGTGTCTCATTGGTGGGAACTTGAGGAAGGCAGTTGATGGTTTCATCATCGAAGAAGGAAGTTGCATTTAAGATGTTGCTGAAATGCTCTGCCCAGCGTTGAAGGATTTCTTTCTTATCGGTGACCAATGTTCCCCCATCTGCACTGAGGAGGGGAGCTATGCCTGGTGATGTAGGACCATAGACCACTTTCAGTGAGTCGTAGAAGTTTTTCATATCATGTCTGTCAGCAAAGCCTTGAATTTCATCAGCTTTGCTGCTCAGCCAGGAGTCCCGCATGTGCCGAAGTTTCTGCTGCACTACTCTCTGAATGTTCTTGAAGGCATCTTTTTTTATGTTGACTTCGGGTCATTCAAATGTGCCTTGAGGAGAAGATGTTTCTCGGCCAGCAATTGGTTGATGTCTTCGGAATTTTCATCAAACCAATCTTTATGCTTTCGGGGGGCTGGACCCAGGATTTCCATAGCAGTGTTGTAAATTATGTCCTTTAGGGCTCTCCACTCTGTTTCTGTTTCCTGTTTAGCAGCAGCTTTGGGCTTGAGGCTGTCTTCCAGCATATTTTCAAACGACTGCTGCATTTTCTTGCTGTTTAGGCGGGTGACATTTAGTTCTTTTTTGCATTTTTACCCATTGAGGACGCCGTGGTGGCCTGATGTGAATGTTTATTTTCGAGACAATGAGACGATGGACTGTCCAACATTCGGCACCACACATGGATTTTGTTACCCGAACGTCTTGTCTGTCACTTCTCCTGACGATGACATAGTCAATGAGGTGCCAGTGTTTCGAGCGAGGGTGCATCCACGATGTCCTATTTCTCATGGGGAGACGGAAAATTGTGTTGGTAATCAGGAGATCGTGTTCGGCACATGTCTGAAGGAGGAGGAGTCCATTGCTGTTACAATTTCCGACTCCAGTGCTTTCCAATAATGCCACTCCAAGAGGTGGTGTCCGTGCCTACTCTGGCATTGAAATCCCCAAGGAGTATAAGTTTGTCTCCTTTGGGAACAGATGTTAATACATTGTGCAGGTCCTCATAGAACTTGTTCTTGACATCATCTTCGCTGGTCATAGTTGGTGCGTAGACACTCACAATGGTTGCATGCTTCCTTCCATTCAGCAGGGGCAACTTAATGGTCATGAGCCTGTCGTTTATAGCCTTTGGAAATCCAGCTAATTTGCCGACCAGGGCCGACTTAATGGCAAATCCCACACCGGATTGGCGTCTTTCCTCGCTTTTCCTTCCACTCCAGAAAAATGTGTAGCCGGCACCTATTTCACAGATTTGGCCTTCTTCTGCAAGTCGTGTCTCGCTCAAGGCTGCAATGTCGATGTTGTACCTGCCCAGCTCTCTCCCAATCAGTGCTGTTCGTCTCTCTGGACCCGACGCGCCGTCTCTGTCAAGTAGGGTGCGTACATTCCAAGTTCCAATTGTTAAGGGAATATGGTTTCCTCTTTTAGCTTTACTTGTTTTATCTTTGTTTGTATGTCGACCGCAGTTAGGGTACCCACCAACCGCGGCTAGCTGGTTAGGTAGTGATGGAGCAGACAATGTTTAGGGCACCTTTTCTAGCCCCTTCCTCATGCTATGGAGGTGAGCAGTGTGTTCCTATAGAGGGCTGCTCAGTCGCTCAGGGGGCTGCCGAATCCCACTGCTGCTCCGGTCAGTAGAAGACAACCATATGGCCTGAGCCGCCTGCGTGCAGGTCTGCGACTACGGCTGCCAGCGTACCCACGCCTGCCGCTTCGCCGCTCGCCCATCTCCACAGGGCTTGAAGGTGATATATGACGTTGGATGAAGAATGACTTGCGCGATGACTTGGATTAAAGTGAGGAAGAGTTGCGCAATTCGTCGACCTCACTCTCTCGCCTGAGTCCATCTGAGTCCAGTGGCAAGACAAGTCGAGACGACTGGAGACGAATACAGGTGCAGTGGATGACCAGGGTGCTCTACTTGCCTTGCCGTGCTCATTACGTTCCACAACGCTTTGCAGGTAAACGCCGTCTTGCCCGTTGAATCAGGAATGATTTCTTCCGCGCAGTCTGCCGAATCCTGTCTTCACATTCTAGGTAGGCATACCCTTGTTTAACGCTTGGTTTGACACCAAATCGGCTACCCACGCCTGGTTTAGCCAGCCTCTCACAGCTGTTTCACGGGGAGTGGCCGCTGTCGCATGCTGACAGCTACTAGGAGCCACAGGCACGAGCTGGGTGTCAGGCTTGGACCAGTGGGGGATGGATCCTGAAAACGACATGAGAGTCATCCTTACCAAAAGTGCTACCAATGCCTGACACCCCGTACCCCCCTGATGGTTTCATCATCGAAGAAGGAAGTTGCATTTAAGATGTTGCTGAAATGGTCTGCCCAGCGTTGAAGGATTTCTTTCTTATCGGTGACCAATGTTCCCTCATCTGCACTGAAGAGGGGAACTATGCCTGGCGTTGTAGGACCATAGACCGCTTTCAGTGAGTCATAGAAGTTTTTCATATCATGTCTGTCATCAAAGCCCTGAATTTCATCAGCTTTGCTGCTCAGCCAGGAGTCCCGCATGTGCCGAAGTTTCTGCTGCACTACTCTCTGAATGTTCTTGAAGGCATCCTTTTTTTATGTTGGCTTCGGGTCATTCAAATGTGCCTTGAGGCACATATCATGACGAGTTCTAAGAATATCTTGGGTAAAGAAAAGAACAAATGCTTCAATACTTCAAGAGCTGAATATTGAAGAAGGTTGGCTATTAAAAACGATAAAACAAAGAAAATTGAAATATTTTGGTCACTAAGAAAACCTAATAGCCTCAACCCAATTGAATAGTGAAAATCACAACTTGTATCTTAACATTGCAAATACAAAGATAATGCATACAGATAAAACCACTATGGAGAAGGAAATATATGTTAATGAGGAAAAATTGGAGGTGGTGGAACATTTTGAATATCTTGGGTCATTGATTACCAACAACGGGGACACAATGAAAGAAATTAAACGACGACTATCAATTGCTCTTCAGAGACTAAAACAACTGAATAAATTATGGAACGGGACAGACAGAACTACAAAAATTAGATTTTTAAGAGCACGCATCTTTCCCATTGCAACATACGCCTGTGAGACCTGGACACTTACTCAACAAGCTGAGCAGCGCATAAACGCCTTTGAATATAAATGTTATAGACAAGTTCCAAGAATATCTTGGGGTAAAGAAAAGAACAAATGCATCCATACTTCAAGAGTTGAATATTGAAGAAGGTTGGCTATTAAAAACGATAAAACAAAGAAAATTGAAATATTTTGGTCACTTGAAACGTCACGAAAGTTTGGAGAGAACAATAATGGAGGGGTATATGCCTGGGAAGAGAGGAAGATGAAGGCCAAAGAGAAGATGGGTGCAGGATGTGGCGGATGATCTCCAGATGGGTGTATCGGACGCGGGACATCTTGCTTATGATCGAGAGGTTTTCCGGAAGGTTGTTATGGGAACGAGGTTCTGCAAAGTACATGCTACTGAATGAATGAATGTGTGTTTTTATAGAATAAAAGTAAATATGTGTGTATGTCTTAGTAAATATGTGTGTCAGGTCTTAGTCTGATATGACTGAGCTACCGTATAACAGTAGACGGTACTACCTGCTTTCTGATAGCGCCGAATGTAGGGTCTTAGATATGACTGAGCTACCGTACGACAGTAGACGGTACTACCTGCTTTCTGTCAGCGCCGAATGTTGGGTGGGGCTTAACAAACCCGACACCCCCCCCCCCCCAAAAAAAAAATTGTGCCAACGTCTTCGGGCGGAAGAGCGCAATTGGGAGGCTACAAGCCTTATCCTGGTGCGAGGAACCTAACGACAGAATGTCATGGCAGGGCAGACCAGGCCCTAAGCCTTGGTTGGTGGCTGGTCTAGGATCGAAGCTCCGACAGGCGGACAGTTAGAGCATTGCTTTGCTGATCCGGCAGCTTCTGCAGCTTGTCTTATTCCAGATGTAGGGGTGTTACCTTTCCTCTGGAGTGAACTAGGCAGGCCGAGAGAGGGATCATGCTGCATGGGCAACACATGTTCACTACAATTTAGCACAGGTTTTGTGCTGCGGAGAGGTATAACTCCATTCCTGGTCTTAAACGGCAATGAATGAATCACCAACAAACGAGAAGTAGATTGTCAGCTTTACTAAAACACGATTACAAGAAGCAAATTGAACGTTGCGGCCTAAGCCTTCGTCAGCACAGAACAAACAAGCACAAACAGACACAAAACCACATGAAACACACTACATGACAATATTAAGGGTACTTATTTGAATCTGTATCCTAGCTTGGATTGACTGACGACTGACACGCGTTCGACGGCTATCAGTGGATTGTATGGAACGAATGTATGGTCACCGGGTCAAAGGTCAATACTGCCAGAAGCTCAGGTATTGGCTAAAAAAAATTCCGCGGGAAGGGGGTGGGGTGGAGAGGCGCTCATGTGGGCAAAATTTAAAAATTAGAAAATTTAAAAATTAAAAATCAGTCTTAAATTGGTCTTTACGGCTTCGGAATCAAAGCGAGAGGTAGCATTTACGGGTTATAAGTCCTTGTCAAATGGCGTAGACGGTGGAGGACACCTACAGATGTCACTTATTAGCAGCCGCCTCAAGCTGAGCGGACCCAGCCAATTGGGTGTGAATCCGCCACAGCCGGCATGCTACAATGGGTGCTTGAGGGTAGGACAAAATCTGGATCTCAGGCTGTAAAACCAATGCACCAGGTATTACTAAAAAGGAAAATAGAAACCTCAAGCTACGGCTCGCAACCTGGACGGTAAGAACCATGTGTCCAGGATTAGTGGGCAAGGACTCGAGTTCATGGCCAGTGTGCTTTGGAAAATACAACATTGGTCGCATGAATCAATCAACCAATCAATCAATCATGTGCCATGCCGGAAAGCGTGGGCAGTCATGACTCGCCATTTCACTCGATCACCAGCGTCGTGGATCAGCTCAGTGTTCCTGTCTCGTCCATGCCATGTGGCCAAGCCATCCAGGTACATTCCTTTCGGTCTTCCTCTTGGTCTGTTCCCCCTCGATCTTGCCAGTTGTCACCAAGTTCTCCAATCCATTTCTTCTCATAACATGTCCAAAACATTTTGACTATCTACGTCTAATTTCTCTAATCAATTTACGATTTTCATTTGTCTCCTGCAGTACTTGGTCATTGGTTTTTCTCCTCAGAAACAACATTTCTGCAACCATCAGATGTTTTTCACCTTGACTGCACATTGTCCAAGTTTCACATCCATACAAAAGAACAGGCTCTATGTCGCATGAATGCAAATGGGCAAAGGCTGCTAGATCATTGCACCAGAAATGACCTATGTATTGCAAACTCCTTTTTTTTAAACAAGAGCTACATAAGGTCACATGGAAACATCCAAGATCCGGTCACTGGCATTAGCTGGACTTCAGTATCACACGGAGACAACATCTGAACCAAACATCATTAATTCGAAATTGCCGCTGTGCTGACAGTGATACGGATCATACTTTGGTTGTTACAAGGGTTAGACTGAGACCAAAGAGAATCTACACAGCTAGACTTTTTCAGTAAGTCTGTGACATGGTACAAAACTGTGTCCAGTAAGTCTGTGACATGGTGTGACATTACTTATATAAGTTTGTGACATTCTGAGACATCTATATATATAAAACACAATGTATGTATTTCCGTCCGTCCTTTATGCGTTCGCGAACGGTCCATCCGATTGAGATGACATTTTCTACACGTTTTCCTTTCATTCCTGTGCAACTTACTGTCATAGTTTTTTAGTTTTTTTTTCGGCTACTTACTTACTAAAATTTAATATTTCATTTTTCATTAAATATTTCTATATAGCAACGGGACTTAACTCTAGAAAAGTTGTTTCAAGGGGCATAACTTTTAATAACATTTCTATATACTTTATAGTCATATTGTTGCATCGCTTTCAACGATTTATAAACTCTTTGTCTATAGTTATTTTCAGGCATATGAGTTATAATAAATAATGATATAATCTTTAAGGCATTTTCAAAGTTTTCATAAAAATAATGCATAATGCATAACATTGTAACTCATCTTTTTATGCTTAAAGAAGTTATCTACAGTCATGTAGGTGATTAGAAACAGTTTCATTAAAAATAATGGATGGTGTGTGGAAGGACATTCTTTTAAGTTACTGTGTGAATTTAATGAGACGCTCTCCGCCAGGAGCTGGGCGAAGCCACGCCGGATCAGATAGATAGACAGACAGACAGACAGATAGTTGGGAACGGGAGCTTATATGACTACGTATATGAATTAAATGAGATGCTCCCCACCAGGGACTGGGTAAAGCCGGGCCGGGTCAGATATATAGACAGACAGACAGACAGATAGTCGGGAACGGGAGCTTATATGACTACTTATATGAATTAAATGAGATGCTCCCCACCAGGGACTGGGTGAAGCCGGGCCGGCTCAGACAGACAGACAGACAGACAGACAGACAGACAGACAGACAGACAGACAGACAGACAGACAGACAGACAGACAGACAGATAATCAGGAACGGGAGCTTATATGACTACGTATGTGAATTAAATGAGATGCTCCCCACCAGGGACTGGGTGAAGTCGGGCCGGGTCAGACAGACAGGCAGACAGACAGACAGACAGATAGTCGCGAACGGGAGCTTATATGACTACGTATATGAATTAAATGAGATGCTCCCCACCAGGGACTGGGTGAAGTCGGGCCGGGTCAGACAGACAGGCAGACAGACAGACAGACAGATAGTCGCGAACGGGAGCTTATATGACTACGTATATGAATTAAATGAGATGCTCCCCACCAGGGACTGGGTGAAGCCGGGCCGGGTCAGACAGACAAACAGACAGACAGACAGACAGACAGATAGTCGGGAACGGGAGCTTATATGACTACTTATATGAATTAAATGAGATGCTCCCCACCAGGGACTGGGTGAAGCCGGGGCGGGTCAGCCAGACAGACAGACAAACAAGCAGACAGACAGACAGACTGATAGATAGATAGATCCCCTCCAGGGACTGGGCGAAGCCGGGCTGGGTCAGCTAGTTACTTATATAAGTCTGTGACATAGTGGGACATTACTTCAGTAAGACTGTGACATGGTGATACATTACTTATATAAGTCTGTGACATGGTGATACATTACTTATATAAGTCTGTGACATGGTGATACATTACTTATATAAATCTGTGACATGGTGATACATTACTTATATAAGTCTGTGACATGATGATACATTACTTATTTAAATCTGTGACATGGTGATACAGTACTTATATACGTCTGTGACATGGTGATACATTACTTATATAAGTCTGTGACATGGTGATACATTACTTATATAAGTCTGTGACGTGGTGATACATTACTTATATAAATATGTGACATGGTGAGACATTACTTCAGTAAATCTGTGACATGGTGATACATTACTTATATAAATCTGTGACATGGTGATACATTACTTATATAAATCTGTGACATGGTGATACATTACTTTTATAAGTCTGTGATGTGGTGAGACATTACTTCAGTAAGTCTGTGACATGGTGGGACATTACTTCAGTATGTCTGTGACAGATGTCAGTCACACTCCAGGTGACAATTATAACAGTCAAGGCAAGGCAACAGTAGGACACATACCTACGTAAAACGTCTACATGAACAGGACAAGCAGATCAGGAGGACATATACATCAACAGGACAAGCAGATCAGGAGGACATATACATCATCAGCCCAACACATCATCGAGATGTACACATCAGTAGGACATACAGATGAGAAGGACATGCAGTAAGAGGACACACAGTAGTAGGACCAACAAAACAGCCAAGTGTTGAGCGTGGCCGTCCCCCAGGCTAGAAGACTGATCACTGGTCTGGCAATGGGAAACCTTACAGTGCTGCTCACTTAACTACCTGTTTACATTTGCTCACTTAACTACCTGTTTACATTTGCTCACTTAACTACCTGTTTACATCTGAAAAATCATCCAGCATGCGATATTTCTGCCCATCATGATTATAACCCGCGCTACGACAACCACGACTTGTGAGAGAGATGGTAGGAAACATAGGCTGAAGATTACTGTAGCACAAATTATCTGCTCACTTTAATTGCAGTCTCTGACAGGCTGGGGCATCGATATTATAGAAATGTATCGCACGAGCTCCACACACTCGTCCCGGATTCGTGTTATTACAGAAATAATCGACTTGAGGGATCGCTGACTGAATTAATCAATGGTGACACTTACTGGTGCTTATTTTGGCCAATGGGAATAGCGAACAACGTAACACTGGGAATGCACACCTGGACACATTTAACCCCACACTGGGAACGCCCACACATCACCTGCTCACATTTACCCCCACATTGAGAAACCCCGCCTGCTCACATTTAACCCCACACTGGAAGCACCCACACATCACCTCCTTACATTTAACCCCACACTGGGAACGCCCACACATTACCTGGTTATATTTACCCCTACAATGGAAGCACCCACACATCACCTGCTTACATTTAACCCCAAACTGGAAACACCCACAGATCACCTGCTTACATTTAACCCCACACTGAGAACGTCCACACATCACCTGCTCACATTTAACCTCACACTGGAAGCACCCACACATCACCTGCTTACATTTAACCCCACACTGGGAACGCCCACACATCACCTGCTTACATTTACCCCCACAGTGGAAGCACCCACATATCACCTGTTTACTTTTAACCCCACACTGGGAACGCCCACACATTACCTGCTCACATTTAAACCCACACTGGTATCACCCACACATCACCTGCTCACATTTACCCCCACAGTGGAAGCACCCACACATCACCTGCTCACATTTAACCCCACACTGAGAACGCCCACACATCACCTGCTCACATTTACCCCCACAGTGGAAGGACCCACACATCACCTGCTTACATTTAACCCCACACTGGGAACGCCCACACATCACATGCTTACATTTACCCCCACAGTGGAAGCACCCACACATCACCTGCTTACATTTAACCCCACAGTGGAAGCACCCACACATCACCTGCTTACATTTAACCCCACACTGAGAACGCCCACACATCACCTGCTCACATTTAACCCCACACTGAGAACGCCCACACATCACCTGCTCACATTTAACCCCACACTGAGAACGCCCACACATCACCTGCTCACATTTACCCCCACAGTGGAAACACCCACACATCACCTACTTACATTTAACCCCACACTGGGAACGCCCACACATCACCTGCTCATATTTACCCCCACAGTGGAAGCACCCACACATCACCTGCTTACATTTAACCCCACACTGAGAACGCCCACACATCACCTGCTCACATTTAACCCCACACTGAGAACGACCACACATCACCTGCTCACATTTAACCCCACACTGAGAACGCCCACACATCACCTGCTCACATTTAACCCCACACTGAGAACGCCCACACATCACCTAATCCCATTTAACCCCACACTGAGAACGCCCACACATCACCTAATCCCATTTAAACTCAGACTGGGAATACCCACATATCACCTAATCAACCGTGTCAGAAACAATAGTTGTGCTGAAACATGCTCGCCCATCCATTTATGGACCCTGTAAATTTATTTTTTTTTCTTGGTTCGCATATCCTTTGCAGGACATCACTGTCAACTTCAGCATCTTTCAGCTGTATGTTGATTTCTTGGCAAGATTACGCTCAGTAGTTTACCATTGCTTTCTGAGCGGCCGGCTCACATACCCCGTAAGTCACCAACGCGGCAAGAACCGCAATCGATCCGCGCTAGTTACGTTCCTCGCGTATATATACGGGATTACGGAGAAAATCGCTAACTCCTAGACCAGGTAGAGCGGCCTATTAAAATTGAAAGTTGATAAATATTCGTGGAGTTCTTGGCTCCAGCAGGAGGCAAGTGAAAATAGTTCAGTTTGTGGTTGTGACGTCACGTGTCAGAGTCTAGATAGGTCATTGTACTCCGGAGACACAGAAAGGCAATGAGGCCACCATCCCTCCGCCAGTCGGAGAGGTCGGTTCTGGCAATACTTCACAACCGCGCACAAATATCCTTTCTCCGTGGACCGTATCAATTCGCTGTCTATTTCTGGCGACAATTTTCTGGCGGAGCCACAGAAAGGAATGTATCGATGCGTTATTTCCGGCATGTGCCTCGTCTGCCTCCGCCGCCCACGGCCTCCCTGGCCTGTTCATGGATGAGCTGTGTCCCTGACCTTGCTGTAGGCACACATGAAGAGAGCGGTACCCAGCCAGCCTGCCGGTGTCGGCACGTATTGATGTCATCGATGCTGTCATTATCTACATCAGGATTGTTTGCTATCTGATTCTGGTCGCTAGTTGCTGCCTGTGCCGTGGCTTCAAGTGCTACTGTCCAGGCTAAAAGTGCAACTGTTATTGCTAAATGTGTGGTTATTATTGCTAAAGGTGCATTATCTTGGCTAAAGGTGCCATTGATACGGCTACAGGTGCACTTGATATGACTAAAGATGTAATTATTTTATCTAAATGTGCCATTGTTGTGCCATTGTTGTTGCTAAAGATGCAATCATTGAGGCTAAAGGTGCAATTGTCATGGCTAAAAGCACGGTTCGTTGTGGCTAAATATTTGTTTGTTGTGACTAATCGTGTGGTTGTTGTGGCTAAATGTGCCTTTATTATGGCAAAAGGTGTTGTTGTGGTTAAATGCGCGATTATTGTGGCTAAAAGTGTGGCTATTGTGGCTAAGGTGTCATTGTTGTGGTTAGAGGTGTGGCTGTTGTGACTAAAGGTGTGGCTGTTGTGTTTAAAGGTGAGGGGACCGACCGCCACCACGGCGTGATGACAGGTGCCATGATCCGATTAAACAGTGTCATAGACATGGCAGTGTTCAGAATGAAAGTCTAGTTTGTACACTAGACCGTGAAAAGTGACTCGCCTATGAGCACTTTTCACACCGCGTGAAAAGCGCCGGGATTCGCTCCGCAGCAATCAAAGTGTTTCCTTGAAAGACATTCTGCGTTTGACCTTGGTCGAGTGTAGACCTGGTCACGTTGTGAAGTAGCAATGGCCAGTAATTGCGACGCTATAATGTTGTTGTATGTCCATCAAGAATGATGATGACTATTCATTTCATCCAGTGGGGTTGAAAGTATGGAGCCGTGGGTTCTAAGATGGCTGATAAGGCCTATTCTGGCTCGAAATGTTCTTGACAATGTGGACAAAGAATGCTTGACGTTTCTGGAGGAGGATTTTCTGCAGTGGTTTTTCTGTT